>CM042148.1:32542424-32552424 GCA_023376005.1 Doryteuthis pealeii | reverse complement strand
CCTTGAGACCACTTTGCCACTACCCTCCGCCACCTTGCCACTCGGTGCTGAATTTACCATTTAACCATAAAGATCTAGCTTTAGATCGCAAGTCAACTAAAGAGAAGAAAATAACTTCGACATTCACGCTCCTTTGCCGTCATAGAAGATATCCACCATTGTATGATTAATAAAGGTATATTTTTAATACATAAAACATTAATATGTGGTTATTTGTTTTGTTGACCCGTTGACAGCTTTGGTTAATTTGGTTATCGTCCGACCCAGTCGAGCTGAGAAAGCACGAAACCAGCTCTACTTCAGCCTTCCTGTTGATCAGCAAACAACGAAAGAACGGGAAGTCCGAACGGGCAGGTTCGAGCATCTTTTATGTCACCCGCATCACCACATCCCCCGATAAAACAACTGTGATACTGTGCCGTAGCATCGTTCCATAAATTGAAACCGTACCCCAGCATAGTACCATATTTATTCAAACTCGTGTTAAACTTAGCTAAGCTTAATAATTATTTGAATTTTTCTCTCACGTTCGCGAATATGTAAGCAATCCCTGCAATACCACTGATTATGAAATTATTTTTTTTCTCAAGAAATAAACATTACCAGCTGGATTTGCAATATTACTCCATAAAAATTAAAAAAAGAAACACACCCCAAAACAAAGGATAAACAAAACAAAAACAACCACAAAAAAAGCAACGACCAAAACGGCAGGGAAACATTAATTGAATTAAGCGAAATCCCAATATCAGCAAGAAATTAAGTCCGAACCTAATTATAGATGAAAATAGGTCATCTGGATTTTACTGGCAGTATTCTTCTCTTGAAAATTCCTCCTCACAGCATTTGTGTTCCTTTATTAATTGATTAATTAGCGAGTTGTTTATACAATCCGTTTTATTACAAGTTGCTTTATTAAACAAAAATCTCAAATTACCATTCACTCTAGTAGCAACATATCGGTTTGGCACAGAGAATGGCATTTCTAAGAGAGAGAAAAAATAAACAGTAATACTCACTACTCTATCTGCCCGCCCTATCGGCTGAGCTTAAAATGCGCTGATTTTATCCCCTGCTGATGGGTAAGATCACTCCCCCATAAAAAGAGAGGATGTAATGATGTAGCGAAATTGAAGGGCAGAACTGTGGACGAGGGGATTAACAACCCCCACAAACAAAGCGCATCCGGATATGTTTGGCCTGTGCGAGGGGGAGGAGTGTGGCGAGTGGCCACGGATATTTGAACTCGCTACCTCCTCGTCGCTGAAATGCTGTTGGCAGAGACCCGGATGAGACGATTTGAAATTTACATAATGGGTAGCCTAGCGATGATAAAAACGGACAGTGGCTGATACTCTCAGTCAGCAAAAAAGCAAGTGTCTGGACCAGAAGTGAAATTCGACGACTACTGTGTTTGGGGTGTAACGTGCTCAGTTGGTAGAGACTGTGCTGACGGCGAAAGGAAATATTGTGTTCAATTGAACAGACTTCAGTTGGGTGAGTAGTACTTTTGTGAGAGATTGTTGCAGACTGAGGACTTTATCAGTTGGGAGAATATATACGTCGGACTTGACTGTGCCCCCCCCCCACTTTCATCATTATATTTCGTTTGTTAGAAATGAGTATGCAACTAATATCCATCTGATAGTGAGGCTCCCGTTCTCTAGGTCTAGAAAGTGTTGTGTACCCCTCCATTGCTATTACACCCATGTTGTTTGTTGGATTGGTTGGTTAAATTTTACGGCATGTCAACCCTTATTGTTTTATTTTATGCCGAAGACATTTTGTTTTACTCAATCTTGATTGGTATTCAACATTTTCTTAAACTCGTTTTCTTTCTATTTAACCTATGTATGCTACCCTAACATGTACTACCACGTCAGGTCAGAGTGGAACTGAGAGAAATGGTGATAAAGGGGTACTCCACACACACCCCAGAGCTCCGGAATTTCTTCCTGGTATAAACAGTAATACTAGTATAGTTTTGTTGCGTTGACCTTTATTTCTCTGTTTGAACGACTACTACTACTACTACCAGATAACGATCTAAGGCGAAAATAAACTTTATAGTGGTAAATAATGCCAATGATGGTGTAATTTATAATATCGATATCTCCAGAACAACAGATTCGCTATCAGATGCAGTTGAGTATCATAATCAAGACAATCTGTTTGCAAGGGACCAGCGCATTCTAAGCCCCTCTGACAGTGCGAACGTAAAAGTGGCACTAATCATTGTTTCTATGAGAGCACAACGGGAGTAAAAAACTAGACACGACTGGGTTGGGCAGGGGATCCACTGGGAATTATGCAAAAAAATTAATTTTGACCATACAACGAAATGGTATATGCATAAACCAGAATCTGTTCTTGAGAACGAAACGCATACAATTCTCTGAGACTTAATAAAACGGATCACCTATCCCAGCAAGAAGACCAGACCTAGTGTTGATTAACAAAAAAGAAAGAACTTGTCAACTGGTGGATTTTGCAGTTCGAGCAGATCACAGGGTGAAGCTAAAGGAAAATGAAAAAATGGACAAATACCTGGACCTTGCCAGAGAACTGAAAAAATTATGGAATATGAGAGTCAAAGTTATACCAATTGTAGTTGATATACTTGGATCAGTCCCAAAAAGATTGGAAAAAAGTTTGGAAAATCTGGAAATCAGAGCGAGAATCGAGACCATCCAGAATACTTCACTGCTGCAAACTTCCAGAATACTCAGAAGAGTCCTGGAGACCTGAGGGTACTTGTTGTCACCCAGACTCCAGTGACGCTGATGTGAAAAACTCAAAAGGAGTGAATAATAATAATAATAATAATAATAATAATAATAATAATAATAATAATAATAATAATAATAATAATAATAATAATAATCTTTGTCTGTGAGATAAACACGGATCCCAGGCAGGAGACCAGACGTTGTGTTAATTAACAAGAAGAAGACTTTTTCTCAAGTAATATTCCGGTGGATCGCAGAGTGAAAAAATGAAAGAAAATGAAAAGATATATAACAACTTGTCAGGGAATTAAAATAAACTGTAGAATATGAAAGTGAAGGTCGCATCAATTTTATCTGGTGCCCTTGGAAGTATCTTTACAAAAAAAGATTAGAGGAGCTGAAAATCAGATAAATAATCGAGACCCTCCAGACAACAGCATTATCCAGATTGGCTAAAATACTCAGAAGAGACCTGAAGACCTGAGGAGACTTGCTGTCACACAGACTCCAGTGAAAGACCATCAGCTAATACTGGTGTAAAAAGATCTCAATAAAACATTAGAAAGAAAAAAGCGCGTAAACTCCCGTCCATCTTCAGAAGATAATCCGCATGTCAGTCTTCATTGCATTTTTATTATTGATCTTTAATCCGAACATATCAACGAGCAGAAAGTCAATCCGATTTCATTACAGGATAATCCAGCCAAATGCAAGTGTGTATGACCAAAGAGATAAGCAAAATAAGTTTTTTTGTTTTGATTAACGAAAGAAACTTAATGTTCATTTGAAGCGGATAATTTCTTTATCTTAGCGTGATAAGACGATATGTTTATTCCTGCGTCAATATTTTATTGGAGTTGGTTGGATGAAGACAAAACATTGAAAAGACAACTATCAAGTAATTGAGAGAAAATTCTTACTTAAGTGATTATTATACACTCGAAAAAATATCAAAAAATAGAATCTGAAAAAAAAAGCAAAAACAAAACAAAAAATATACATGCGTGTTGTTATGTACATATTTGTAATATAAAATTCACCATTCCTTATATCATACACTTTTATTTGTTGTTATTGGATTTCTAATCTGTATAACCATCAATATGGAAAGACGTTGAGTCTCTGCAGACATGCAAGATTGTATTATAGCTTAACAGTAATCTTGATAAGAAAGTCTCTGTATTATCATTAAATGGCGAAAAGGCTTCTTAGTCCGATTTTCAAAGTCTGCACCATTCTTTCTGCAATTCCATTCGATTGTGAGTGGTATGGTGGCATTTTGTAAGGGATGCACCCAATATGTTTTAGCCACGAGCATAACCTTTGTTCAAAATTCCTGTGCATTGTCTGAGACAAAGTTTTAGGGACCCTATTCCTTGAAAATATTGTTCTTAAAATTTGTTTTATAATTGTGGCTTTTCTGTTGGCAACATTAATTATTTCGATCCATCCTGAAAATAAGACTTCTAAAATTAAAAATAGCACCATGCCTTTAACACGAGCATGATCCATGTGCACTCGAGGTTCTTTTTTCTTAGGGCTTGAGTGAATTTTGTTTTGCCGAAAATCTTTGATTTCCGGACATTTTGGGCATCTTTTAACACTGTCTTCTAAATCTCGAGAATATCCTGGTCATCACACTTGTAATTCTAATCTCCTTTGTGTCGCTGTTATACCAGAATTACGTCATCCTGTATACATTTTATTACTTATTTTCTTTATGGCAGTATTATATTTCCATTGCATATTATGCCTTTTTCTACAGTTAATTTATGCGTCGATTTCTTACAGAGTCTTTCTGTCATTGAACTATTGCTGCATATGATTCATTTTATTCCGTGCGAAATTCGACATAACACTGATCATATTTGATTTTATTCTGAGGCATTTAGGGGTAACACATCCATTACAAAGCAGTGCAGTATTTCATATTCTGAGATTTCAGATGTTTCTATTTTTTATTGTCAAAATGTAGTTTGGATAGCACATCTACGTGTGGAATAGTGTTTGCCTTTACGTATATTATGTCGAAAAGCCATGAGTTTTATTGCCCATTTTAAAATTCTACAATATTTGACTTTTGGTAATTTTCTTCTAGGGTTAAATATAAATTCAAAAGTCAGGGGTCTTACTTCAACAAAAATAAATTAGATAGATTTTCCCTTAGAATTTGGTTTGGTTTCTTAGTTTCATATAAAATTTCGTTGTTTATTTAATGCAAAATCCATTTTATAGATGTGCAAGAGGGGTACTATTCAAGCCATAGATGCTGGAGGTGAAGGGTTCAGACCGTTCCCTGGATATTGCATTCCACGATGACTTCCCCCAAGAGTGTTTATTGGAATTCAGGAACATTATTTTTTTTAATTATAAAAAAGTAAAACCAAACTAAACCAGAACTATACATAAGTGTTGTTATGGGCTATTGTCGTTCAATAAGTTAATTGTCTTAATGCGTTAGTAATAAGTAGCACTTTTTATAATTGCGCTTTTATCAAGGAAATTAATAGTAATGGTCCTTTCATGTCCCAGAAAACTGTCATCAAAACCTTCTTACTGACCGCTGCGCTCAGATCTTTTTCTTTACTAGAGATTCAGTCTCGTAGTGTCAAGTCCATTTTTAGTTCATTTTTAAACAGTTCATTTTTACTAAAACTTGCTTATTTGTGCACAGCACATATTCCTCTGTGAATTCCATATTATTTGCACTTCTTAGTCACCAGAGATTTGATAAAAGACCTTTGCTCAAGCCTGAAACACCCTGTTTCATTTAACACCATTTTGAATAGCACCAAACAACTATTTTAAATTATAGCCAAGTCACGCTAAAAGCACATGTTTTCGATAGATTACTGACGTTAAGCGGCGATTATTCTCTTCCATACTAAATTGGGTAACCACTTCAGCAAGAAAAGGTACTGTAAGCAACCTGAGAAATTTGTTTATGAAATTTACTTGATTTGGCATTGAATAACCCGAAAAGGGTTGATATCCGTTGAAACAAAGCATCAAACAAATATTTTTGCGAGATGGGAATAATTTTTGCTATAGACCAATTCCAAACAACGCAGCGTTTAAATTTATTGACAGAATTCTGAAAAAAATAATGTTATTTTTCCCTTTTTTTTTTTTTTTTTACAAAAAAACCCCCATTTATTGAATGACCCTCGTACACCTTGAAATATTCGGCCTTTATCAAATCTGTAAAAAAAGATTTTTATACATCGCATAAAAAGTTAAATAATTTGTTCTCTATATTAAAAAGAAACTGATCGATTGAATCAAATGAATTTTTTTTTTCGTAATGTTGTAATGTCTGATTCTCAATATTAAATTACTTTAGTTTATAATTAAATTTTAATTAAATAAGATTATGTATATTTCAAACTTGATATACTTAATTCTTATTGATCAGTTTTTAAACAAACAATCTAATGACATTTGGTGTTTGTTTGCTCGTCTGGCTGGCTGGTTGGTTCGTTGGTTTTTCTTCGTTTGTTGAATTTTACGGCTTGTCAACGCTTGGGTTATTTTATGCCGAAGAAATTTTCTTTTATTCATTTTTGTCGGATATCATATTTTGAAAACTCTTTTTTTATCCATTTAACCCATAGATAAGACCCGAACAGGTAATACCACTCCGGTGCAGAGTGGAGTAATTGCCATGAAGGGGCACTTCACACTCTCTAGAGCTCTAGAATTTAAACCTCTCAACTAGATACGGTTTATCATAATGTCCAGGACAATTAAGACCCTCAGCCACCGCCTTCTAACACATATATGATAAAAAGCTTCAGAGTTTGCAATAAAAGCAATAAGGTTGGGAGAAATCATGTAGGTACTAGAGCTTGACATGACCAAATGATTGATTGGAGGGGGCCTTACCGAACCCTCCTTCTAGCCCAATTAATGGTCACATGACATGACAGTCCATGACATGCAACACTCAACGTGCCACCAGGACTCTGTCATTTAGAATCACGCGTCGCCATCACGTTAAACAGGTGACCTTATCGGTGAGTCCCACCCCTTTACAGAGCTACAGGCGGCGTATTCTACAGCATCGACCGACAGGGCAGGGTGAAGTATACGTTCATCTTAGCTGCACATAATATTTAATATTTAATATATACATACACATTTGCATATGGTACTCACAGTATAATACATTTGTATTTATTATATAAGTATAAAATTATTTTATTACTTATATATAATTTCTAAGGAAGTTTATTTTAGATAGATAATTGTTCAATTGTTCAATAATTGTTCCAACTGGTTTAAAATGTTGCGTGCATCTATTAATTATTTTTTTAAATATCTTTTTTAATTATTTTACAGATAAATCTTACACAAAATCGTAGGTATTCATGTTACATAATCTATGCGGTGGCATAAGATTATTGTCAATCCCCTGTAATTCTGAGGGGATGACCCTTTTCATACTTATGTAAGGTAGTATAGAGATACGGTGGCGATCAGTGCAGTTGATGGCCCTGAAAGTGAGTGACGGGTCTGACCTCACTCTCACCTTGCCTTCCGGGGATACATCGTGGGAACCGGAAGGCATAGAAGAACCTGTTCCTGTTTAAGAATAGTAAGGGTTGGGGATTTACCGAATAAAGCAACATTAAAAGAAAATCGAAGTCTTGTGTTTACTAAAAACTAACAATGACACAGGGCTTCTGATAAGGAGAAATCCCTAACAGAAACCAGACCCGAAGTCCCCAAGAAAGTCCAGACCTTAGAAGATTCCAGACCAAGCCAAAGACGATCAGAATAGCAGCCAGCCAGAAGAAGAGATGTCCAAGATATAGAAGCAAGTAAGAAGTAAAGAAGTAATGAAGGGTATACAACATATATAAATTTGGTACCGTGAAAACCTCAGTCTACAACATTCATTTATTTGTAAATATTTAGTTAATCTCCTGATACTGAAAAAAAAAACTATTTCTTGTTTGTAGATAATTTTCTCGTTAAAATCGTCCAAGATGAAATGCAATAATGTAAGTCCTGATTATCTGGTGTTGCTTATCCGCCTTAATTTTATTTCTTATGAGTGTCGTGATCTCAGGTAAATAATGGACCATTCCTATTTTATTACAAAAGAAAGAAGGACATGCTACACAGAAAAATACGAGAAAGAAAGAAAGAAAGAAAGAAAGGAAAAAGAGAGTAGTGGAAATATAGAGATAGGGATGAAGGCGTGCAAGTGATAACATCTATTTTATTCTATTCATTTATTTTATTACTTATATATCATTTCTAAGGAAGTTTATTTTAGACAGATAATTGTTCAATTCTGGTTTCCAACTGGTTTATTTTGAATTCTGGAAGTGTATAAGTTCTGTTTGTCCTTTGAAATAACAATCACGGTGATCTCTTCATAGACATCAGTTATCTAAGGATTTCTTAAAGAATTTTGATCGGATTTGTGTGAGCTTATACTGTATTTTCCTTTTATAGTAAGTAATCTTAAAAGTAGGAAGTTGATATTCTTATCAGAATGTGTCTGAATCTCGTTTATATGTTGTGTGAATAAGAGTTTAATAGTGCAAAAGGAGGGGTTAAATATCTTAGAATATGCATAAAGATATCTAAATAAATCTGAGGTTAGCTATGGTACTGCATCCGCCGACATGGTGCGTTGGCGTATGCGTTCATCTTAGCTGCACCTAACATTAATATATACATACACTTTTGCTTATGGTTGCTCACAGTATAATACATTTATATTAATTATGTAAAAATGAAATTATTTTATTACTTATATATTATTTCCAAGGAAGTTCTTTTTAGATAGATATTTGTTCATTTCTGGTTTCCAATTGCTTTATTTTGGTAATATACATCAACTTAACGGTAAGTTAAAACCAAGAATGAGAATGGAAGAAAGAGAAAAGATAGCGATATACATTGCCAGAAAACTGAAAAAAAAAACAACAACTTTGGAGCCGGAGGTTAAAAATGATACTAATTGTAGCTGGCACACTTGGAATGGTTCCCAAGGGGTTGGAAAGGAAAAGAGAGAAGGAATTAGTGATCAGAGGAAAAAATCGATAGCATCCAAACAGCAGCATTGTTAACATCGGCTAGAATAATCAAAGATTATTGTTCAGATCGGCTGGAAGAGCGCTGGGGACCTGGGGAGACCTAAGGAGACTTGTCACTCAGCTTCCAGTGAACCACCGGCTAAGGCGAGTGTGAAAAACTCTAATGGAATAATAATAATAATAATAATAATAATAATAATAATAATAATAATGATGGTGGACTTTGTGGTTCAAACAGATCACAGGGTGAAGCTAAAGTAAAATGAAAAGATAGATAAATACCTGAACCTTGCCAGAGAATTGAAAAAGTTGTGAAAGTGATACCAATTGTAGTTGTTGCAATTGGAACAGTCCCAATAAACAGACTGGAGGATCTGGAAATCAGCGGAAGAATTGAGACCATCAAGACTACTGCACTGCTGCAATCGCTAGAATACTCAGAAGAGTCCTGGAAACCCGAGGAGAATTGTTGTCACTCAGACTACAGGGAAATACCACCAGCTAACGCTGATGTGAAAAACTCAAGAGGAGTGAAAATAATAATAATAATAATAACAATACACTCAGAGCCCAGTGGAAGAACATCAGCTAAGACTGGTGTGAAAAACTCTATAATAATAATTCTTGTTAAGAACGTCATCGAATGACAATGAAACAACGGAAGAAAATTATGACGTATGTTGAACTAAAGATTAATCTATCATCGATATGGGTGTTCGGAATTACTATCCCTATTACTGTAAGTTTCACGGAGAGCCAGACCCCAGAGATAGGCAATTTATAGTAAAATGGCACTCATCAAATGTCAGCAAACCTTGGAAATGCTCATAGTTTGAGAAAAAAACACTTAGTGTCTAAATTCATTAACCCGATGCTGTGTTACAAGCACAATCAGCACTCGTTGCAAAGAAATAATAATAATAATAATAATAATAATAATAATACTAATAATAATAATAATAATAATAATAATACGTTTTTTCACTGCCACGTTAATTATTTATGACAGTTCAATGAAACATTAAATACACTTGGGCATTCTTTGTCGACAGCCGTCTCGTTCTCTTCGACATGCAGAATAGACTTTTATCAATACAAATTACCCTTTTTATTAATAGTTAACTAGTTTTCTTTCATCTAACTTTTTTTTCTTATAGCTTTTCCATAAAATATTAATGAAAGATGAAAGAAAATAACGTGTTGTTTGAATACGTTGAC
>CM042148.1:32529924-32537424 GCA_023376005.1 Doryteuthis pealeii | reverse complement strand
ATGTGTTCAATGGGGATACACTTCCCTTCGGCGAAATCCTCCTAACCTTATAAACGAATAAAAATGAAAGGGGCTTAGCAGCAAGATGCGTTCGTAGAGGTAAGAAAAGATATCAGTTTCATAGCACCTAGAGACTATCAGCAACACAAGTACACTCAGTTTGGAGAACTGGGTCTTTAATGATCAAAATTTGCGTAATTTTCACCTTAGTTGTTAAGATTCCTAGGATGAATTTGTGCCTGCGCATTATTTGAAATTAACTTAATTGAACACATTTTATGATATTTTTGTGTTAAAGCATGCAGTTATATTGTTTTCGAAACGATTCTAAGATTTGTATATTTCGCACGGACACATTCAAAATGGCTACCGTCTTGTTTCAAAGTGAAAGTCGGTTGGCTAAATTCCTAGCATAAAATTATCTGAAATTAACTTAATTGTTATTAAGAACACATTTTATGACATTTTTGTGTTAAAGCATGCAGTTGTATTGTTTTCGAAAAGTGAAAGTTTCTAAGCATAAAATTGTTTATTTTCTAGATTTGTTTATTTCGCACGGAGACTTTCAAAATAGCTACCGGCTTAGTTCAAAGTGAAAGTCAAGGGAGGTTACTCTAATTGCCTTATTTGCTAGGAATTTTAACAACTAAAGGTGAAAATTACCCAAAATTGTTTGCAAATCTGGTAATAGTCCATGTACAGTAGTGATAGATAAACCACATTTGAAAACTAATCATAACATTAAATCTATAAAGCTTAACTAATTTCTCACTGGAAGTATTTTTAGTCTCCCACTCATTTCTGATTCATTCTCCTCCAGACTTTTTAACTGTATGCCTACTACTGCTGCTGCTTTCATCTAGGTTGAAAGTGTCAATGCTCAATTGAGGAAAATACCAATTTTTTACATGAACATAATTATATGCATTTTAGTGGGCTTAAATTTAAGTATGTCTCAAACCTTAACTGCGTAGTCCATCTTTTTAAGTTCCTATTTGTTTATTAGGGACTCTCTCTGTAAAGAAATTGGTTATTGAGTTAATGTTAGCTTGTAAATGCTGGAATAACTGAACTTAAACATTTCTCAGTTTTGGTATTCCCAGAGCTTGTCTGTACTTGTAAAATCTTGTAATGATTCTGTGCTGAATTAAAGAAAATAATGAATGGTATATGAACAACAATAACAACAACAACTGAATGAATAAAGATAGGAAAGCAATGTCAGGAAATCTTTTAAGCTGTAACCGTATTAGAACTACTGTATGGTTGCACCACTTGTTGGAATATTTTCTGATATAAGCTGTGCCGGAGTCACCACTTGAATTTATAGACTTTTCGTGGCCGTGTGAAGGGTAGAAAGAAAGAAAGTAATTAAGTAATAAGAAAAGAAGGAAGTGAGACAGAAAAAAAAAGAGATAGATATAATAAGATGGACACAGAAAAAGAAATAAAAAGTGAGCAAGACAGGAAAGAATGTGAAAAGGAGAAAGAAATAGAAAAAAAAGAAAGTAAAAAAGGAAAGAAATAAAGAAATATAGGAAAGATTCTGAAGAGAAGAAAGAAATAAGGAAAAAGAAACCAAACGTAAAAAGAGGATAATCTAAAAAAGTAATAAAAGGAGAGAGAGAGAGAGAGAGAGAGAGAGAGAGAGAGAGAGAGAGAGAGAGAGAGAGAGAGAGAGAGAGAGAGAGAGATAGAGATAGAGAGTATAGAGTTATGAAGAAACAGGAAAATAGTGGAAGTTACGAAAACATGAACGAGAGAGAATTTAAAAGAGTTAGACACAGAAAGCAGGAAATGACAAAGAGAACAAGGAGTGAATTCAAAGAAAGAAAAAGAAAGAAAAATAAAGCAAGAACAAAAAGAGGAGAAAAGGTGAAAACAATACAGAGAGAGAGAGAGACACAGAGAGAGAGAGAGAGAGAGAGAGAGAGAAGAGAGAGAGAGAGAGTAAAGAGAATAGGTAAGTGGTAGAAAGAAGAAATACGCAAAAATAAAAGAGAGAGAGTGTGAGTGAGAAGACAGAGGGAGAGAGAGAATTAGAATAACAAGTAAAAATTAAAGAAGAGAGAGAGAGAAGAGAGAGAGAGAGAGAGAGAAAGAGAGAGAGAGAGAGTGGGAATAGAAAAAGAGAGAGGAGGCGGGATAGAAAAAGAGAGAGAGAAAGAGATAGAAGATAGAAGATAGAGATAGAGAAGATAGATAGATAGAGAGAGAGAGGATGGGGGATAGAAAAAGAGAGAGAACGTGGGATAGAAAGAGAGAGAAAGAGATATAGAGAGAATAGATATATAGATAGATAGAGAGGAGAGAAGAGATGATGATAGAAAAAGAGAGAGAAGTGGGATAGAGAAAGAGAGAGAGAGAGAGAGAGGGATAGAGAGGCCGTGGAGATAGGGAGTAGAAAAAGAGAGAGAGGGTGGGATAGAAAGAGAGAGAGAAAGAAGAGAGAGGGATGGGGAATAGAAAGAGAGAGAAGGTGAAGAGAAAGAGAAGAGAGAGAGAGAAAGAGATACAGAGAAAGAGATAGATAGATAGATAGATAGAGAGAGAGAGAGAGAGAGAGAGAGAGAGAGAGAGAGAGAGAGAAGAGAGAGAGAGAGGTGGGAGGTGAATGTAAAAATCTTTTCACAGAAGAAAAATAGTTAAAGCACTACGTACAGCATTAAAGAGTTTTGAATTAATGAATAAAATTGAGAAAAGAAAAAAAAAATAAGCTCTAGTCTGAATATAACCTGGAGGTTATCAAGATCTCAATCATATCGGACTTAACCCTTTATCAGCGGATTTATTGATCTATATAAGATTTATCAATTTTTTTTATCGTTATTTTGCCCAGCGTGTAATATTGCGCACCTGCAACGGATTTTGAATTTCTCAGTAAAAATAATAAAAAAAAGAATGTTATTCTTAAATTAATCCTGAAAAATACACACGATAAAATTCAGTTAAAATAAATAGATTTATTGCTAGAAATCAGATAAAAGATTCATAAAAATAAATATCGGAAAAGAAGTTTTAAATTTTATTAAATTTTAAATATAAAATCTTAGACTTAAATGCTAACCCATGTACAATTGTTTGATTCGCTTTCTTTTTTTTAATGGCCTATCAAACTTCAGGGGTTATTTAATATCAAAACAATCATTGTAGAATAACAGTATTAGTACTATTTAACCCATTGCTGGGGGATAAGTGGATTCATACCTTTCCCAATGGTATTAGAGTAAACGGGAACGTAATAGAGTGACTGGAGCTCGAACTCGCCTGCTACGATATTACAGTCCTGCATATTAGTCATTACGTCATGTAGATTCTTCATGTATATGTGTGTATGTGTGTGTGTGTGCGTGCGTTTGTGTATGTCCGTTTGTGTCTGTGCGTGTGTAAGTCAGTGTGTCCATGCAATATGTATATATACATATATGCCTTGAATGCCCGCACACACACACACACACACACACACATATATATATATATATATATATATATATATATATATATATATATTGGGAGAATTCGTGCTTAATTGAAGTCATACCTAATTTTTGAAAATTAATTAGTTGATAATTAATGAATTAGGCGAGCATATCTATTCAAATGTAAAGCGTAAACTAATCGAAAAAAAAGTCAATCTCTGTATGTACATTTCGGCATATTAATGCCTCACCAGCCGAGTTATAGACAGGAAACTGTATATATATATATATATATATATATATATATATGCATACATATAAATATGTAATAAAATTAAGCTTATACGTGAATTTAAGATTTTAAAAAAATTTCATACGGTTTTGATAATAAAGAGAATGGTTTATTTATTTATTTATATTGTTTAAGGGCATATCAACCTTTGCGCGTTATTTAATGCCAAGGCAATCAGTATTGAAAAACTGTTGTGGTATTATTTAAGCTAACACCCGGCAGATGAGCGACTTCATACATTTACAAAGCGTATTAGTGCGTAAGAGAAGGTAATGGCTCAAATGAAGCTCCCACTCGCTCACTACGATGTCACAGACCACTACGTTATCCACTACGCCACGGAACTACCCCTATGCACAACTTTGCAATTTATATAATAAAGTAATGTTGTCAGTGCCAGTTTGACAAAGTTTGAATCCTGTTTTGATACATTTGTCTTTGGCGAAATAAAAAAGATTGTGCTGGTGCAACATCCTCCATAATCATGAAAAATAATTCCATACGATTTTCTCTTGTTTCGTAAACGGAAAATCATTATTAATACTGAAAAATATACAATACAAAAATCAGTTAAGATAAATAGATTCATTACGATAAATAGAATAATGTATTTGGTGAAACACTGGGTTTTGCAAGTGCAGTACCTCGACACATAATGAATTGGACTCCATGAATTTGTTTCTTCTTTCGTAAAATCTCATTCAAGCGCGAGATTTGAGGACATGGACGATATTACACGGGATCCAGTTTCAAACAATATCAAAAGATGTGTTTAAGAGTTTTTTTTCACGCGTACATTGGGATATGAGTTCCAACCATTTGGTAAATAGTTTTTACAGAGACAAAATGACAAAGAGAAATATACTGGAACAAGCGGTGAATTCAAAGAAAGAAAAATAAAGAAAAAATAAAGCAAGAACAAAGAGAGAAGGAAAGGTAAAAACAACAGAGAGAGAGAGAGAGAGAGAGAGAGAGAGAGAGAGAGAGAGAGAGAGAGAGAGAGAGAGAGAGAGAGGGGGGCAGAAACAGAGACAGAGACAGACTGACAGACTGACAGGGTCAGAGAGAAGAAAGGTGAAAACAAGAGAGAGAAGAGAGAGAGAGAGAGAGAGAGAGAAGAGAGAGAGAGAGAGAGAGAGAGAGAGAGAGAGGCAGACAGACAGACAGACAGAGACAGGGGAGAGACAGACTGACAGACTGACAGGGTCATTATGGGTATTCTTTTCTTCTAGGCAAAGTTTGCAGAGTTTTTCGGAGAGATAGAAGAGTGGTATGGCAATAATCCGACTAAGAGAGAAATTTGAAATGATCAAAGGAAGAAGACAGGGGGATACAATATCTCCTAGAAACTATTTACAGCATGTCTTGAAATCTTAATCTGGTACTTGAACTGGGAAAGAATGCGAGTAAAATGGCAACATTTGTTGACGACATAACTAACATCAGAAGCACGTGGTTAAACTCATGGGAAATGAACTCGTCGGCCAGAGTTCAAATCCAAGGCTATGCTGTTTACATTTCCTATAGCGTTAATACCCTTGCGAAAGGTACGAATCTTACTCTCCCTCCACATATGGGTAAATAGTAGGGCAGAATGGGCCCTTTATACTTGGTTAGACAACCGGTCTAGTAGAAGGAAAACTCTAAATTCAAACCTTTTAAACTCCGCTTAATAAATTGACGTTGTATCGCATCCTACTCGTACGAAATAGTTGGTAAATATTTATAACTAACATCAGAATCACAAATCAGGATGAAATAACGCTACATGACCTGAATTGGTTAACAAAATTGCACAAATATAAAGTGAGTGCGGCCAAAATTTCACGTGTTTTCTAATTCCGCATTGATTAAAATTCAACAAAACTCGAAAAAAATGAAACTTAACATACTTGTTCCCGTATTATGAAGGGTAAGATTTTGAATATCGTATGTAAAAATTATTTGTTTTGCAGTCTTTAAAATGCCAGAATTTTAAGAATTATCAAAATGGTACATTTTTTTTTCTTATTTCTTTATATCTTGACAATGTGCTTATTAAACATGATTTTATTGTATTGTCATAATTATGAAATTCATAAAAACGATGAAAATGTAAGTTTTAGGTTCTGTTATTAAGGAACAAAATTAAAAATAAGTAAAAATTCACAATATTTAAAATTAAATACAAGTTTAAAGAAGGAGGTGCTGTCTCACAGAAAATTTAGTGATACTTGATATAAGAGGTTTACTTATATATATATATATATATATATATATATTATATATAGAGAGAGAGAGAGAGAGAGAGAGAGAGACGGAAGATAGAAAGAGAGGGCTAGATGGAGAGGAAATTCATATTATTGTCAAAAAATCAATCAACTTCCAGGGGCCTTGCCCCCAGGGAACTTTTGCCCCCTGTCCTAAAAGTAGTAAATGGTAGTTTCATAGCACAATGCCTGAGGCACACAATAAGGGCCATCCCGAATGCACATTATCAATTTTCGCAACCACTCCGAGAGGGCTTGCTTCCTGCTAGACACCGCCAAACTAAAACGACTTTGCCTGATAGGTTGGAACCGAATAATTTTATTCAATAATCCAACTAGAAAATAAATAAATTAAAATCTATCTAGGATGTAAGAGGAGATACAATTCCGCCTAAACTAAAACTGCATGTCTTGACAACTTAATCTGGACAACCCTCGGCTGGGGATGTAAAACACACCGACTGCACCTCTGCAGAGGGGTAAGTACTTCCCAGCGTGACCACTGGTAATGACACCTGCGTGTTGAACAGTAATGCCTGATGACAGGATTGTAGTGACTGAGTGGTCAGAAACCGACTACTAAGTGATCCCGTGACATACAACACTCTATTTCGGCCCTTACTTAAACTAGACGGGCGGTCGGAGAGGCCCAATCTGTAGCAACTATATGATTGTCCCGACCATGTTCTTCAAATTGCTTTTATGACACTCACCCGGGCATTTTCATCTCATAGATGCTAGAACGCGATGCCTGAAGGTTAAGATCCATTACCTCACAAATACTGCCCAAGAGGGATCACTTTAAACATTTCCCAGTTCACATACCTTGTTTGGTTTGGTTTGGGTTTTACGGCATATCAACCTCGGTGGGTCATTTAATGCCGACAAAGTTGTGAAATAAATTCATTCTTAATGGATAATCAAATTTTGTTTATAAACTCATGTTTTTTTCTGTTTAACCAATAGATCGGACTCGCATACCTGGTTAGAAATAACGCATCAACAGAATGCGATATAAATATACGTTTAAGAGGGATATATTCTGCTATTGATAGGTTATTGATCGTATCTGATAAAGGAAAAACTACAATACTTAAGAACCATCAGCCAGGTGCCCTCAAAGAGAGAGAGAGAGAGAGAGAGAGAGAGAGAGAGAGAGAGAGAGAGAGAGAGAGAGAGAGTGAGACGCACACACACACACACACACACATCTTATCTTATCATAATGGAGATTGTGTGTTTGTTTGTTTGTAACCGAAACTAAATCACTACTCAAGTCACAATTCCCTTAGTTATTGACATCACATTCACCATGAATTTATTTTTTATTTAAACCTCAATTATTGATACAATTGTTATACCTTATTAATACTGTTGGATCTACATACTAATAACATGCAAGTATATTTATACAACAAAATAGCGGTTTACAGTGTGAACGAGAAGGCTAATTTGCATATTGATATTAAGAATTCGATTTTAATGAATATATGCTTAGTATTATTGATTTCTAATTGTTTGGTTTTCTCTTAACGAATCT
>CM042148.1:32517424-32524924 GCA_023376005.1 Doryteuthis pealeii | reverse complement strand
CAATATTTTATTACATCAAAACTGAAATACTTGCACCCGAAGGGTGCATATATTTGCTAGTACAATAAATAAAATTTGAAAAGAGCTGAAAAAACTTAAAACGACAATAACTTGGTTTAAACAAGCACCAAAATAACAGGTCATCTATGAAAAGTAAAAATGAAATAAACAAAAGACAGAAAAAAATTAAGAGAGAAAATTCCTATATAGATATTTCAATAAATGTATTGAAATATGTGTATACAATAAAACAAGGTTACCAAACAAATGCAATATACTATTTGAGGTTTCCTCAAGACAAGTAGAACAAAGTTCGTGGGAGCCTTGTGATTCATGTCGGCTGCAAAGAAATGTTGGTTAAATCCTACTTAATGGACATAAATCCCACTATCGTATGTCATCCCGTCGAAAGAAAAACTTTTACATTTTTTCGGGTCAATTAACTTTGAACCACGTATGTTTGTGAATCTGTATTACGCCTCAAAGATACGTTGTTCAAAATTAACTGACCTGAAAAAAGGTAAAAGTTTTCAAATAAAATAACTGATGCATTATATCTTTTATTTATTAATGTATCAACACTGAACATTTCATTAAATTCGGTTAATTCCTTGATTTTCAGTATTTTTTTCTTTCGGCGGGGTGACGTAAGATGGTGGGATTTATGTCCGTTAAGTAGGATTTAACCGAAATTTTATATTAGAGACTAATTTAGTCAGCTTTAATCTTAAATCTCATTGTTTAATGATATCTGATAGATTAATTGTTTTCAGTAGCAAATCATTTACAGCGCTTAAGCCACCTTTAGCTAAATAAGAAGATGGGGACGGTAACAACAGTTTTCTTGCAAAGGTGCTTAAATTTGGGTATGTAATTTCTGTCTCATTACAAATCCATACCCTCCCTCCGTTTATGTTGAATAAAAACCATGTTAGTCTCAACCCCCCCCCTTAAAAATCAAATTCCCCCCGTGAGGCGTATGCCCCACTTTGGAAACCACTGTTTTGTAGCATATAATGTGTAGGAATTATTAGATAGGAATACTTGTAACTATACAACTGTGTGTAAATTCTTATTAGATTTGAACATTTGTTTTCATTTAACTCTTTACCTACCGAATTTCTTCGTTTTTTTAAAAACTTTATGAAGAGATGTTTCAAAGTTCATAATCTTTTTCTCCACATAACTAATTCTATTCAAATAAAGCCCTATTATTATTGTAATCCTTTTGCTCAATTATAATGTACTAAGCATCAGTGGTGGAAGGGTCGCTGTGAGCAATTGAATAGGTAAAGGGTTAACTATGTGCAAACAAATTATTATAGATACAAAAATAAACCTTACGTAAAAAAAAGAAATGGTGAAGAAATTACTAAATTTCTTGTTATGAATTTGTCCGTGATTTGACATACCTTTTAAACAAAATCATGTTTACTTTTGTACCCCCAATTTCAAGGTTTTAAATTCTCATAACTTTTGAACCACCGGGGATATTTGCATAATTCAAACAGTTTTGAACTTCATTTACAGAGCTGTATATGACTAATGTAATTAAATAACGATAACCTAAAAAAATCAACTGGGAATGCTAATAGGGATACTTACTTTAAAGCAATTATATGGTTTCAAGTAAATAATAATAATAATAATAAGAGTAATAATAATAATAATAATAATAATAATAATAATTTGTATACAATTATATTTGTTTGTTTGTTTATTTATTTTAACGGCATATCAACCTGTCTGGGGTTATGTCATGCCTAACGGTTAGGAAGTTATACATATCGTGTATTTATATTTATACTTTTTAGTAATTGGTTTTAAAAATGTGTTAGCATTATTGGGGATTATGTTGTATGGTATTGATTTGTTTCATGTCTATATTCTATGGTAGAATTTTATTTCCCTCAAAAAAGAGAAAATATCCTCCATGTAAACATTTTCAAACAGATCTTTCATATTTTTTGCTTTAAAATAACGATTTCTGATGTGAGCAAAACCCTGCATTCCATGAATAAGTGTTTAACTGTCAAAGGTGTTTGACATGTTCCACATTGTGGTTGTTGTTCTTGTTTGAGTATATTGGAGTGCGTTAATCTTGTATGACCAATGCATAAACGGGATACAATGACTTGTTCCTTTCTAGACTTCCTTAAAGTTGGTCTCCAGCCTCCCAAAATGGATTTGATTAGGAAGAGTTTATTGTGGATGTTGTTATTCCAGTGTTGTTGCCATTTTGTTTAAAGGAATCTATTGATTTTAGGTTTCAAATCAGTATATGGTATCTTGAAATTTTCGGGGATCAAATCTAGAGCCGATTTAGCTGTGGAGCCTCAAGTAATCATTCTTAATACAAATAATTTTCACGGTTTCATGGTTTTAAATATTTCCAATCTAATACTAATAATTTTCAAATAAATATATTTGAGCCATATATGCGACCCGAGTCAGAGTAGACATTTGAATAATGGCAATCAAGAGTACTCCACATTCTCTAGTGGTGAGTCTCCTGTTCTGGAGCTCTGGGGAGTGTAAAGTACCCCTTCATTACCATTACTCCCAAGTCTATTCCGACCTGGTATGAGTTACATAGTACAGGAAATATTTACCTTTTTTTTGTGTGTGGTTATTTTTATTTCATTATTTTATGTATTTTATTTTGGTCTTATAAATCATGACAAAAATCAGAGAAAGAAATGAGATAATAATTATTTCATATTGTATGTGTGTTATTTTTATTTCATTATATTATTTTATGTATTTTATTTTTGACTTATAAATCATGACACAAAAAAATAGAGAAAAAAATGAGGTAATAACTACTTTAGTTTTTATATTGCTCTACTTCCCAGTATACGAGTACTTTATTTATTTCAAACTTTCTTAAACGATTCTCAAAGTAGTTTTTGACAAACAAGAAGAGAACCTCTTTTATTTTATGATATAAAACAAATAAAATAAACCGAACCAAACAATCAACTAAACTGCTAATTATTTCTTATTGTTCATATTTATAAGATGCGGTTATTTTGTATTATTAGACCTTATTTTAATATTCGACTTCGTGTTACTTGTATCGCGCTTTTAATATACTAAATTTAAGACTAAAATCAAAGTCATCCAAATATCTTAAGATTCCAATATGTTAAAAAGCTAACGAAACATGATTGCAAATTGGTCTGGTATCAAAATATGTACACCCCAAAAATCTGCATATTACCAATTTTCAAACTCGCTACCATCATCATCATCATCATCATTATGTCATATGGTCCCCACCTTTAGCTTTTAACAAATGATTATAGATACAAAAATAAACCTTACGTAGTGATATGATATAAAACAAATAAAACAGACCGAACCAAACAATCAACTAAACTCATGATTATATATTATTGTTCATATTTATAAGATACAGTCATTTTATATTATTAGACCTTATTTTTCCGACGCAGATCTTTTTTTTTGCGTGTGTGGTTATTTTTATTTCATTATATTATTTTATGTATTTTATTTTTGTCTTATAAATCGTGACAAAAAAACAAAACAAAAACAAAACAGAGAAAAATTGAGATAATAATTATTCTAGTTTTTATATTGCTCTGCCTGCAAGCATATGAGTACTTTATTTATTTCAAACTTTCTTAAACGATTCTCAATGTAGTTTTTGACTAACAAGAAGAGAACCTCTTTACTTTATGATATAAAACAAATAAAACAATATAATTATATATTATTGTTCTTATCTATAAGATACAGTCATTTTGTATTATTGACTATATCTCTACTGATGACATGTATGTTATCACTTTATTCCACTATGAAAATATCACTGTCTCTTTTGTTGGTTGATTCAATCGATTACGCCAAGATACGGCATGATATAGAATATTTGGTTTAAGAAAACAAGCTCTCAATTCAGTCGAATAACACCTCTTATATGATAAGCTTTTGTATAAATCAAACGAAATTCATTTTTTTATGATGATAACTATTATGTTAACCAGCACCCTGTAACGTCGTATAAACCAGTGATTCTCAACCGGGAGCCATATGCCCCCGCGGATCATATAACTTTTTTTTGTCCAGGAAAGCAAAAAATATTTAATCATAAAAAAACAATAGGTCTTTTAAAACATCGAATGGCTAGGTGGGGTCCACGGTGGTAAAATAGAAATCAAAGAAATCCTTAGATAAGAAAAAGAAAGTTGAGAAGCACTAGTCGAAACAAATAACTCACCCATCCAAATTATTGGAATAATAGCCCAGACAAAAACTGTAAGCATCTTCAAAAAAAGGTGGATACCAAGATCTTGCTTAAGAGCTAAAAAATCTACAGACCTGAAGAATAATTACACTTTCCGCGAGATGGTGCCGTTAAATTCAGCAAGAATACTGTTAGTAAAATAGAAATAGATCACTAATTAGCATTGAACCTATTCTAGTAGTGACCACCCCAAGCGGAGTTTAACAGGTTTGAATTCAGATTTTTCCTTCTCCTACACTGGTTTCCTAACCAAGGTTAAAGATCCCATTCTGCCCTACTATTTACCGATATCTGTAGGGAGAGTAATTGGATTCACACATTTCCCAAATGTGTTAGCGCTGTGACCTGTAGCTTTGTTCAGGATTTGAACTCGGGTCGACGAGTTCATTTTCTACGAATTTTGTTCCCAAGCGCTTTCATCCAAGTCGATAGTCGTCATCAGAGGGATTATTTATTTTATTCTTAATTCATATTTGCGGTGCAAATTTTATTTAGTTAGGAGGGTTTATTCAATTAGGTGTGGCGCTCCACCTCAGACCCTAAAAACAATCTCCTTGGTCTAGTGCTAGTGAAAAGGGGATAGATTCCCTAGCTGTCTGGCTGATATCGACATTAAGCCGCCCCAACGACTTTACTTTTATTGTAGGTGAGGTGTTATTGTTAGTGCATCAATTACTAAAGATGTTAAGTATATTAGTCCCACTTTTAAATGCTATTTCATTTATGTTATTTTTTAACATTTTTAATGGGAAATACTTCACCACGCGCATCCAACTGTTTGTGTTAGTAATCTTAGAAGACCTGCTGTCGCTTTGTCCCCACAGATTCAAAGTCGAACTGTGTGAATTAAAGAGTAAGGTATTAATGACGATGAAGATGGGCATGTTAGATAAGGGTTTTATTACCATACCAGGAATCAATTTGGTGGGAAAGTTGTAAAATCTTATCTGGCAGGATCAGTCAATGATCTGTGATTTTATGACTTTACTTAAAAGGAATTCACACAAATCCTGACTGCTTAGGAAAAGCAACAGACTGCGATTTTCCTACAGATACGGATAAACATACAGAAACACAGTGACACACAGACACACAGTATCAATAATTATTAGAAGACCCATTAAACCGTCGAGTTTTCCTTGTAAAAACCGTCCATGATAATTATAAGGCTTCCGGGTTAGCTCAGTCGGTAGAGGGTTCGGCTAGAAACCACAAGGTTCCTAGTTCGATACCGGCCCTCGCCAACTCAGCGTATAAGTAGCACAGGAATCTGTTGCGGTAAAGTAAGAAACTGATGGTAGGGTTGGCGCTCCACCTCAGACGCCAAAACAATATCCTTGGTCTAGCGCTAGTGAAAAGGGGATAGACTCCTTCGCTGATTGGTTGATACCGACTTTAGGACACCCCGACGACTTTTACTTTTAGGAAGCAGGGACATATTGCAATTAGCATTTCATAGTTATCACTTTTCTATAAGTAATTCGGGGCGCGCGTGTTGTAATCGGTCTCGTAGGAAATATATACAGCGAACCGAGTTCAAATTCTCGACAGGGATGTTTTCATTTCACATCTTCTATTAATAATGGAGATTCGCTTCCAGTTTTTGTCTATAACAAAAAGTAAGTCACTGCTTACGTCACATTACCCAAAATCGACATAACAGAATAAATACACTCACAATTTGAACATACAACATTAGACAGTCCTCATTGTTTTTTAAAACAAGTTTTAATAAATACATAACTGGTATTATATATCTATTTATAGTTTGTTTTATTTTAATACATATTTAAAGTTTACATTTCAAATTGTTTTATTTTTTAATCCTTTAATGAATTTGATGATTTTACTTACTTAGGGTATAAACTCGCTGATATTGAATGTTTTACTCCCACCATCAGGCAATATGTTTCAAAAATCTATTTTTACATCGCCCGGAGGGTGTTTTTTATTTTGTACTAGTCTATTAATAATGGATATTCGCTTCCGGTTTTTGCCTGTAACAAAAACTACGTCACTGCTTACGTCGCACTAACATAGAATAAATACACTCAAAATTTGAGCATGCAATGTTAGACAGTTTTCATTGTTTTTTTTAAAACAAGTTTTGATAAATACATACCTGATATTATCTATATATATATAGTTTGTTTTATTTTGATATATATTTAAAGTTATCAGAGCTAAGTTTCCATTTCAATTTTTTTATTTTTTACTCCTTTAATAAATGTATCTAATTTTTTACTCCTTTAATAAATTTGATGATTTTACTTTACTTATAATACAAACTCTCTGATATTAAATTTTCAGCTCCCATCCCCACAGTCAATATTTATTTTACGTCGCCTAGAGGGCATTTTTTATTTTGCTAGTAGCTCTAATATAGTTAAGAAAAGTTTTGTTGATATCCAAATAGCTATACTTCTTGTTGGTAATCTTTAATCTCAAGGCTGTTGTCAGTCTTCAGTTGAGAGAGGTCAGGTGTTTCCTTAAGTTGTTAATATGTACCAGAACGATACATGTCGCCTAGAGCCAAGTTCGAGTTATAGTAGAAGACGTTTGGTAGTAGTGGTGGTAGTAGTATTAGTATTAGTAGTAGTAGTCGTAGTCGCCTTTAGTTCAGAAACAACTCACGCATGTTGTATAGTCACAGGGGGCTGTTTATTTCTTTCATGCTCGTGGGTTCTTTTTCAGAGAGAGAGAGAGAGAGAGAGAGAGAGAGAGAGAGAGAGAGAGAGAGAGAGAGAGAGAGGGGGGGGTACGGTCAAATAAAGCTATCTTAATCATGTTCAGTTCAACTATGTCAAACCCATCCGGGGAAACAGGAGCCACATCTAACTTCCTCCAGAGCCAAGGCAAAAAAAAATGTCCTTTTACGTTTCTCGTCCCGGCGTCACACCCGTTTCCCGGTCAAAACCCGGAACTTCCGTTTTATATCTTTAAATCTATTTCCGGGGTAATTCTATGGCCATTGCTTTTACCCCGTTGTGTGTTTACTCTTCCTTATTTTAACCTTTATTTGTTCTTATTTCTTTTTCCGCTCTTTCTCCTTTCAATCCTCAAATTCCCGGTAGACCTTAATAATTACGCTACAAATAGTTGTTAATATCAAGTCTCTAGTAAACAGTCAATTGTGAGAGATCAGCAGATTTTCTTTGGTTAGGCACTATGAAGACAGTAAATGATCTGAAATGCCTTTCTCGTGCTTCCTTATTAGTGACTTTTACCGG
>CM042148.1:32474924-32512424 GCA_023376005.1 Doryteuthis pealeii | reverse complement strand
GCATCTGATTGAAGTCGGGAGAATTAGACATTTTTGTCTAAGCTCCCTGAAAGGTCTATTAATGCAGTAGATCTCAAAAGCCTTTTGTTATTTATTTAAATATATATATATACTATAATATATACATATATAATATATATATATATTATATATATTATAATATTATTAGCTGGAATCATGAACATTTTGATATTTTTATACATTTTTTATTATATTTACAACAAACTCATTTTTGAGTTTCATTGTGAAAAGCGATTGAACATTCGTTTGTACCCTCCTGTTTTTTAACGGTTTATTATTCCGTCTCTCCATCATAAATATTTCGCTCTTGAAGAAGGAGTGCTTTTAATCAAAGGTTGAAAACAAGATATCTGTCAGCGAACTAACAACACTCATTGTTTTTTCAACAAAATGTTTAATTCAACACCACAGTATATATAATATATATTATCTATATATATATATATGTGTGTGTGATGTGTGTGTGTGTGGTGTGTGTGTGTTGTGTGGTGTGTGTGTCTGAAAAGAGAAAGAAAGGGAAAGAAAGTATGAATGGATAAAATTAGGATTATTTTAATTAAATCACTTACACGTGTTTCGGTTCAGGAGTTTATTACATGTGTACAATTATTCTGTCTATCATTGATTTGAAATAACAAAATGAATATGAAAATACTAATAATTTTGAAATAAACAAAATGAAATTAAATAATAATAATAATAGAAAAAATAGAAAATTTATGCCTTTCATTTGTTATTTAAAATTATTATATTTAATTTCTTTTTATTTGAAATAATATAGAATAGAATAATGTTACACATGGATAAACCCTGATCAAATCGTGTAAGTTAAATTAATTAAAATAATTCCTATGTTATCCATTCAATACTTTCTTCTTTATTTCCTTTCAACATACCGTCGGTTCCCTTCCCATTTCAATTCTACACACACACACACACACAACACACACACACACACAACATATATATAATATATATATATATATATATTAGAGAGAGAGAGAGAGAGACAGACAGACAGACAGACAGACAGACAGACAGAGAGACAAGACAGAGACAGAGACAGACAGAGAGACCACGAGACAGCAGAGAGGGGTTTGAGTAGGGTTAAGTTTGTGTTTCTGTTTTTTCTGGGTTACCCTGGTACAGGGTGACCCAGAAAAAAACCACAGAACCCAAATTATTTATTATTTCACCATTCAAACTAACTGTAAACCCTTAAANAAAACAAAATTACTACCATACAGAGTAGATATGGAAATCGGTCTGTAGTCAAGGACGCTCTATGTAGACTTAACGGTTAGGTATACGTATCGGAAGGAAGCATTTCTCAATTACAGAGAAGGTTTGAAAGAATGGAAAGGATCCTTTATATTTTGTGTCTAATTTGTTCTTAGTTTATATTAACTCTAAATGAAACAAAATTTACATAACGCGTGATTTTTTGCCAGAGAATAACTATACATATATAAAGGCAGTTGGTGTGTATTTATGTATGTATTGTCCAGCTTGAAATACGAAAACAAAACAATTAAAGTTGAATACAATAAACAATCTGTTACGCCAGATCTTGCTTTTGAGCAAAAATAATGAAAGATTAATTTATATTCATGAAGATAATTAGAAACTAAATTAGATTGTAAAAACATTGATTTTTTAGCATTTAAATTTTACATTAAGAGCACTGATTTTTTTAATTTAAGGTTTCTGTGCACTTTATTTTTCTGGCACCTACCAGGTGAATCAAACCAAATGTTTTTACATTTTAGGGATTTTTAATGGCGCATCCCTTTGTGGATCCAACTCAAGATTCAGTAATAATGATCTGCGAGACGGAACTTTTTTTTCCTCCCTTATCAGGCAACGCCGGTACGCCTCTAGTATCTAACTATATCTGTTCATTGAATGTGTGGCATTTTTTGAATAGACAGGAGATTAGAATTTACACTCTAGTAGATTTCTATAGGAATTTTATCACATGGTATTCCTTTCAGAGACAGCATATATGTTAGCAAATACCACATAAGTGACCCAGGTTAGCCAGTCGGTAGAGCGATCGGCTAGAACACAAGGTATCCTAGTATTCGATACCGGTCCCCCGCCAACTCAGCGTATGAGTAGCACCGGGATCTGTGCCGGTAAGTAAGGAGCTGATGGAAGGTGTGGCACTCCACTCAGATGCTAAAAACATCTCCTTAGCGCTATTGAAAAAGGGATAGACTCCCTCGCTGACTGGCTGATACCGATTTAGGCCGCCCCGTCGACTTTTTACTAATTTGCATTCCTAAACAAAATACTTACCATACGAGTAAATATGGAAATCGGTCTGTAGTTAAAAAGAAGAGCTTTGTAGACTCAAACGGTTAGGTATACGTTAATCGAAAGGAAAAACATTCTCCAATAACAGAGATGAAGTTTGAAAGAATGGAAGGATCCTAAGAATATTTTGTGTCTAATTTGTTTTTAGTTTATTTACTGCTAAATGAACAAAAGTTAATATAGGATGATTTTTGCCAGAGATAATATCTATCTAAATCTGTTCTTGGTAGTGTGCATTTGAAATTTGTTAAGTATTTGGCAGTTGTAAAAAACTTAAGTAGATAAGTAAGTAAGTAAGTCAATAAGTCATTGTGGTAGTGTCCTTTAGGTCCGACGTCCTAGAAGATCCAAGTGTCAGTGAGCTAAGATTAGAATCGGCTAGTTATAAATACACCCAACAGCAGCAGCAGCACTGTAGACTTGATTGGATAAGAAGGCTGGTCACATGGTAGTGCGACGAGTCTATAAGTAGAGGTGACCATTGGCCTCATGGGCCTATATACATAAAAAAATCCAACAGAAATGGAACAGGAGAGTAGAATTTACACTCTATGTAGATATTTTATCGACAATTTTAGTCACCTGGTATCCTAATCAGAGACAGCCATAGTTAGCAATTCATCTGACTGCATCTTTTCGCTAAACTCACTATGTGAGTCATCATTTCTAGTGTTTGTATCATCTACATTATTAAACATGAATGTATCAATCTTACAAGCAGGATAGAGCGAATGTACCATTAGGCTGACAACATGCTAACGTAATGGAATTATCATTTTCTAGCATATGAGGTGTTATTAGAGATGAGACAAATTTACACTTGGAGAATTATCTTGAATTCTATCGTTTCAACTAACAAAAATATCAGAAAAAAAAGAAAGAAAAGATTCTGCAACTTCTGCAATTCTTTTGTTTTCTTTATTCCTGAACTTTCTTAGACAAATCTTTTTTTTTCTTTTACGTTTTTAATAATTTAAACTTATGAAATTTAAATATCAATATTAACAGATTTTTTTTTTCTAGAAACTTATACATCATTATTAGTAAATGTTTATGTGATTGTGATAAAGTTATGAAGATAAAAAAGATAAAAACAATTTTCAAACAACCATATAAAAATAGAACGAGGAAAAAGTTAATATGAACATTTTCCTGCATATATATATATTTACCACCCCTCCACACGAGCAGGAAGCAACACAAGGTCAATTTCTTAAGCGGAGTTCAACGGTTTGAATTTCAGAGGTTTCCTTCTCCTATGACCGGTTGCTTAACAAGGTAAACGAACCAGTCTGTCTACTATGTATCCATAGCTGGAGGGAGAGTAGGATTCATACACTTTCCCAGGTATTGTGCTAAGTGAAATGCAATTACCACATCCAGGATTGAAGTCCCATGACTTTAACTATTACACCAGGCACTTTTGCATATATTGCCTCTCCAAATTCAAATCTTGTATTTCAGAGGATGGTTTGTTTCTTTTGTTCTAATGGGCGTATGAACCATTGAGGGTTATTTCAATGTCAAAGGCATCCCTATTGAAGAAGTTGTGGTCGTACTAATTTAACCCCATAGCTGGATAGTGAGAACAAGGGAGTGAAGGGGGGGTTGGGTAAATAAGTAACTTTGAGATAATTTTCCTTTTTGAAAAACAGGAGAAAATTACATTTGGGGAAGTCTCCCGTGACGTTGTGACTAATGTGCTGGACTGCGACATTGTATCAAGCGAGTTCGAACTCCAGTCGCTCTATGACGTTCACTTTCAAACTAATACTATTGGGAAAGGTTCTGAAAACCCTCATGCCCACAGTATGGGTTAACGTACCACTACTGTTGTTCTAACAAGGATGACTTAGATAGGAAATCACACCATGGACGTTGATATGCCATTGGACAACTAAAGCAATATAAAAGTCGTACAGAACTAGTTCTGATTAATATAGAATGTGTTGTTCTTGCAAAATCCTACTCTCCGTAACAATTTACAAAAAAAAAAAAAAAAAAACAATTAGAAAATACAGTTAAGAAATCGATATTCCCTTCATAATTCATTTTCCCAAGTTTGGATCTGTTGACTTGAAAATAAATACTATCGCTTTATTACCGTACGTTTCTCCGCTGCAATTGCATTTTAATTTAAATTTTGAATTTAGAAAATATTAAACATAAGTTTCTCAATACAATTTCTTCTCCACCTAGCTATACATTTGTTTAAAAAACCCTGTATTTTGATAAAGTACTCCTCGGTGTAAATTTTATATAGTTTTAAAGACATAACCCAAACGAGATTCATGTATTTATATCTAAAAATGCTTACCCACTTTTGTATTAATGGCAATTTTATTGTGCGAAACACACACACCACACACACACACACACACACACACACAATATATATATATATATATATATATATATATATATATTAAATATATATATATATATATATATATGACAAGTTATTACTGTTGCCAAAATATGCGTTTCAGTTGATATACCATTCCTAGTTCTCAGCTTTCGAATGACTATAGCCCGTGGGATTTCTAATGGTTTTTCAAGAATACCAAAATGTAACGCAAAAAAAGGTATAGGGAATTGGCGTCTTGTATATATTTTCTAAGGTACTGGGCCCATATCTTTCCTGCAAATCTTCTGCGAATCTTGATAACCTCTTTTATAAGCCATATTTCATGACATCAATTTGGATTTTGTATGGGTGACCATTACTTTTGTGTTGTAAGTGATCTTCAGAAAATCTCATTATTATTAGGAAAACCAAAAAAAAAAAAAAAAAATATTAAAAAGAATACAATCAAACAAAACAACAAAAATAAGTCTACTGCATTGCGAATGCTTCTAAATCATGTGATAAAATTTAAAGCGATGAGGTTTTTATATAACTTAGTATTAATGGAATCTAATCGATAAAAAATATTTTTGAGTCACAGTCTAGAAACTTCACACTACGACGGATAGTCGAATATTTTATACATTTCTACACATTTCCACGTATCAATGAAAGAAACCTTTTTTTAATGGACAAGTTAACCCGTGAGTCCATTGCGGTTCTATGGTCCCTGATAGTTGATGTTTCTATTTAGAAGGAAAAACATTTGCATCCCTTGATTTTATTCGTTATAATAATAATTCTAATGATGAAAAATGGATGTTCAACCCGAATGAAACACCAACACTTATTTCTTAGTTTTAAATTATACACGAAATTATTTTATTTACTAAGAACATTTTAAAATGTATTTTTCCTATGTTTCTAAGAAACACGCTAAGACGAACATTTTACTTAATTGCAATTACAAAAAAATTATAAAATATTTCAGAATCTGGGTACACTCTTAATAGAGACCATCTCAGACATCATACACACACACACACCACACACACACCACAACACACACACACTACATATATATATATATATATTATAATATAATATATATATATATATATATAACTCTGAAAGTATAAAAAAATCCCGGTTTTATAGTATGTAATTACACAATACAACCTTTTACATGGAGAAAAAAACATATCAAAACCCCGAAAAGTCCAAATATATGCACGTCCTGAAAATGATCAGATGTACTATTAAAATGGACAAAAGAAAAAATACTGTAAGAGTCGCCTAAGTTAAGTATACTGCATTGCTCAATACAAAAGTAGAGCCAATAATAATAAGTAAGCCTAATGAGTCAGATAATATCAAACTAGGTTTTCTCCTCACGGATCCTCATGATAACTCAGAAAATATCGTAATGATCCGTCAGGAGAAACAATAGGTAGATATTTTTTCCGACTCATTATGCTTACTTTATTATATATACTAGCAAATATATGCACCTCCGGGTGCAAGTATTTAAGTTTTAATGTAATAAAATATTGTATTAAATTAGAAAGGCTAATGAACTAAATAAGAATACAGATAAAAAGATTTGAAACAGAGGGGAAATAAAAGATTTGAAACAGAGGAGTATAATAAAAAATGGAACCACTGAAACTTACTCTTCCATCACTCTCGTCTTTCATTGTTATTTTTTCTAATTTAAGTATTTAGTTATAAGAGAAGTAAAGAATAAAATGACAGTTATTTTATCTTGTTAATGATTTCATTTAAGATTCATTGAAGAGATTTTTGCTTATATTCATTAAAATAAAACCAAACAGTTAGAAATCATAATACTAAGCACATATTTATTAAATTCGATTTTTAATATTAATATGCAAAATTAGCCTTTCCGTTCACACTGTAAAACCGCTATTTGTTGTATATATTAAATATAATTGCATGTTGTCAATATGTAGACCTGATTAACAGTATTAATAATGTATGACAATTTTATTAATAATTGAGGTAAAATAAAATAAAATCATGGAGAATGTGATGTCTATAACTAGGAGAATTGTGACTTGAGTAGGAATATAGTTTCGGTACAGACAGAAAAATACGCAATCTCCATTATTAATAGATATATATATATATATATATATATATATATATATATATATCAGCCCTTTCGCACTATTAGGGTGTGACACAAGGTCAATTAAACGGATTTAAGCACGTTTGAATTCAGAGTCTGACCTCTCCTAAACCGGTTGCCATATCAAGGTTAAAAGCCATGTCTGCCCTATATCTAGAAGGAGAATAGTTGGATACATACATGTTCCTATGGTATTAGCGCTATGTAGAATGCAAACTACCTCGTTCCAAAACTCGAGTCGACAAAGCCAATTGTTTTTGGAATGGGTTTGTAAAATATATTACCGAAATTCTAGCAGTATTTTTGGTTTAGATTTATTTGTATGTTTTTAATTGTAAAAGTCAACTTACTTATTGTTGATTTTCTCGATAAAAATGATTGGAAGACGTGTAGGATGACTATTAAGTTTGTAAATGCTAAACCCCAATAATCTTCCAACGTGCTGCGATAAATGAATGTCTGAATACTTAAGTGTTCGGTCCAATAAACAAAAAGGACATATCAGTTGTTTTTTTTTTTAAACATTTCCGCTAGTGCAATTATCGCCAAAACGAATTTCTCTCTAGTGTTTTAAAATGAAGTAGCAAGTATTGAAGTTTTAATGTAAGAAAATATTATATTAAATTAGAAAGGTAATGAACTAAATAAGAATTAAGATAAACGATTTAAACAGAGAAGGATAGAAATGAAAAACAGAATAAACTGAAACGTACTCTTCCATCATTTGGTCTTTCGTGGCTAAATTTTCCTAATTTAATATTTAGTAAGAATAGAAAGTAAAAAAAAAATTACAGTTATTTCTTCTTCATGATGGATTTCATTTAAGATTTATCCCCGAGATTTTTTCATATTCATTAAGATAAAACCAAAACAATTAGAATTCAATAATACTAAACACATATTTTATTTTTTAATATCAATATGCAATAAGCCTTCCCATACATACCGTACAAACAGCTATTTCATTGTATATATAAATACAATTAAATGTAATTAGTATGTAGATAAAGCCAACGGTATTAATAATATAAATCAAATTTTATTGATGATGGGATTTAAAAGAAATTAGTAATCATGGAACAATCTGACGTAAATAACTAAGGGAATTGTGACTTGAGAGTAAATAGTTTCGGCTACAGACAGTAAAACTCCAATCTCCATTATAATAAGAGATATTTATGAAACGCTTTATGGCTTCCTTTTCATTTCTTTTGTTTAATTGTGTTACATACAGTCTCTGGACCCGACGAGAACAATATTATTATATTATTATTTATTATTATTATTACTATTATTATTATTATTATTATTTTATTATTTATTATATTATTTTACTCCTCTTGAGTTTTCACATCAGTGTTAGTCTGAGTGACAAGCAAGTTTCCTCAGGTCTCCAGGACTCTTCTGAGTATTCTGGCAGATTGCAGCAGTGCAGTGTTCTGAATTGGTTTCCAATTCTTCCTCTGATTTCCAAAGTTTTCCAAACCCTTTTCCAATCCTTTTGGGACCGTTCCAAGTGCACCAACTACAATTGGTATAACTTTCGCTTTATTTTTATTATTATTATTATTATTATTATTATTATTATTATTTGTTTATTTTATTTATTTTCTATCTTTTATAAATTCAAATTTTTAAGAATTCATTTTAGTCTTTTGGAGTCGTTAGCTTTAAGTGGCATAAGAATTTGTTTTTCATGCTTACATTTGGATATGAGTTCCCATCGTTTGTTAAGTAGTTTGGGTTTGTTTTGGAAAGTTATCATGTCTATCTTTCTCTAGGCTAAGGAGAGAACGACTACAGATAAGGACAAGAAAGAGACTTACAGACAGACAAACTTAAAGTCAGACAGAAAATGATAAATCTCAAATTTTTTTGGAGGGGAGAGTTTTGGAGTCAGTTAGTCTAGTAGGTCCCGACAGACATTTCTTTTACAGAGAAGCTTATCCATACAAATTTTTAGATTCGTGAATATGAAAAGATTCAGGAATTTTAGACAGATTGAAGAGTTAATTTCATGACAGACAGTGAATTCAGAATTTAAAAGAAATGTACAAAATAACTAACAAATACTGGGAATAGAAATTCAGAAGCAGAAAATAAAGTATAAAAGAAGAGAAAGAAAAAAGAAGAGGGAAAAAAAGAAAAATTAAAAAGAATTCAAGTGATAATCAAAGAAAATTGCAGAGAAATGATGTGGACATGATTGTTGTGTAAATGAATCTTGAAAATGGAACGGAATCGCCAGTAATAGCAGATTAGAATACTATAATTTAAAAACGAATACAATCAAAGTAGAAGAGATGAGACACAATTACAGATATCACTTGAGTGGCGACAGAGATGAAAGTGCAAGTCATGAAAGATATGAAGGGTTTATAAGTCCGATTGACTGTGATGGTTCAAATTGGCTTTGTGTTCTTAACTTCAATATTCTTTTGACAGCAGCTTGTGTTTGCCTTTAAAATGACTTTTCCATTAATGTCATTTGTTTACAAATATCCTCTTTCAAATTGGCAAAGCTTTTTTTTTTTGCTTTTTGATGTATAATCTCCGATTCAAATTCAAAGTGAACACAGGAAAGACAAGCCGATACAGTACCTCGTTGTGTGTATTCAGCAACCACCTTCGCATGAGGCAGGATGGGTATTGCCTCATACCCCACTTGTATGGGCTGGGCACAAGGCCTCGTTTTAATGTGGGCCCACCCACAAGCCGAAGCTCATGGGTGGGAAAAGAACAAAAATTGTTCGATCCCTTGGGCATTACCCACAAAAGGGGCGCCTCAGGGATCGACGCTATTATTAAACTTTCGACGAGTCCAGCGGCGAAGCTCGCTGGACCCCCGGCACTAACCGGAAACCGAATGTGCAATGAATTCCTAAGCAGGATGTGACACATGGTCAATTTATTAAGGGAGTTCAGCAGGTTTGAATTCAGAATATTCCTTCCCTGATAGCCTAACCAAGGATATTTGTTTAGATCCTCTAAGCTGTTGTTAAGTCACAGTTAAGCCATATCCGTTGTAAGCAGTCATTCCGTGGTGGTTGGTATTTTATAAGCCCTATCAACACAGTTGAATGATCTAAAATGCTTTTTGTACTGCCCGTTTAATGGCCACGTTCACCGGAGTTGCTACCGCTGCTCCTTTCCTGCTGTCTATATATAGAAGCGGTGATTCTGTTTGTGTCATATACCAAGACATAATCCAAGTTTAAAGTGCTCAGTAAAGCTTACTATTTACCTACATGCAATAGAGAGAATAGTGTAGGGAATTTCTTAGGCCAACATTTCACGTATTTTAAAAATAAATAAATAAATAAATAAATAAATAAACGAAATAAAAAAAAGAAAACTCAGAAAAATGAGTAAACGTTTGTTTTGCTTATATGAAGAAGGAGAATTTAAAAATAACATGTAAAATTTACAGTATTGAAAATGGGAGAATTTTATGAATTAATATCTGTATCTATTAAAATGACGAATTTCCCGGTTTTTTTCTCTCTTGAAGATGTGCTATTTTTAATGTAATTTATTCATTGTTAATAATTATTGAATTCATTAACGAATCTATATGTTAGTTTAAGAAAAATTAAGATAAGTGAGTTTAAAATTCTAATTTTCAATATATTCCTTTTAAATGTAAAGGTGCTGCCATGCCCAAAATGTTAGCCAAATGGTTAGCGATGTACTACTGATTAATGAGTTAGATCATCAATAGGTGCTTCATACTTGTGTTACATAATCATTAGATACCTAATGATTATGACAATAGTGTAGAAATCATATTAGTATAGCTGATGGCCTTGAGAGTGAGTGACAATGCTTGACCTCACTCTGACCTTGCCTTGCGGGATAGACCGTGAGAACGGAAACCCCATAGAAGCCCCTTCCGTTTAAGGGGTAAGCAACTGAGTTAGTTAGAGTTAGAACCTAGAAGCGAAGGTAGCAAGATGTTTGTCTCACTGCGCAGTTGTCTGGTCTGGGGGTCTACGAATAAAGTAACATCATTGTAAATCGATGTCTTGTGGTTATTACTAAAAGCTAACAATGACACAGGGCTTCTGATAAGGAGTGATCCCAACAGAAACCAGACCGAAGTTCCCAAGAACACCATGACAAGACCAGACCAAGATAGATGATAGAAGAACCAAAGCCGGCCAGAAGAGAGACGACAGAGTAAGAAGTAGAGAAGTATATAACATATATATATTTAGGGCCGGTAAAGAAAGGGCTATGCAACACTTGGCAAATCAAGCTCAACTTATTTTTTACTATGTTAAAGATGCGATGAAAGAATGGACTCCTCTTGGATCACAAATTAGCGATTAAACTATTCAGAACCTAGATAAGTGACCAGTCAGTAATAATAGGTACTAAAGGCAAAATACGCTTGTGTCTCTTACTAAACAAAAGCTTTGTAAATAATGAAACCAATAAACAAATAGAGGCGCCCACAGTGTAATCGTTATCATCGTAAAAAATAGATATGGTGACACAATTTCAAATCCTGATCAAGGCTGGTTGTATTTGTAATAGCGCTAATACTCTTGGAAAAGCATGCATCCAGCTATTATCCCTTCAGATATGGGTAAATAGTAGGGCAGACTGAACTCTTTTGATATTTGTATGGCAAATGGCCTAGGAAAAGAAAAACTCTGATTCAAATCTGTTAAACTCCGCTTAAAATTTACGCTTGCCACTCGTATCACTAAAGCAGCAATAATCAATTGAGAGTGACTACTTATTGATAGGTACTGAATAGCGTTTGGCTAGGAATCACAAGGTTCCTGGTTCGGTACCGGTCCACGCCAAACTCAGCGTATGAGTAGCACAGGGATCTTGAGCGTAAAGTGAGGAGCAGATGGCAGGCGTGGCGTTCCACCACAGACGCTAAAATAATCTCCTTGGTCTAGCTTAGTGAAAAGGGGATAGACTTCCTCGCTGTCTAGCGATACCGATATTAGTCGGCCTCGACACTTTACTTACTTACTGTAAGCAATGTAAGACCTGAATGTCTGATTAAAAAAAACTTTCGTAATAAATGTCAATGATAGAAAAATATGTAGAAACGCGTGTAGCCAAGGATTTAGACGCCCTGTCGGTCGCGGTTTTAGAATAGAATATCAACTTCTCTTCTAAAGTCCACTGACTGACACCATGAAATAAAAGCACTATGCGCTACATACATACCCCCTCCTGACTTTCTCTCACCCCCTCACCCATTGACCTTTTCACTATAAAAGCAAAATTACCAGCACTTATGTCAATAAAGTTTCGAAAAAGCTTCATACAATGAGGCGAAATATTAACTGAATTCAACTGTCGTGTTGCTATATCCACACTTTCCTGTATTCTCAAGCAAAGCACACACACTACCACACACCACACACACACACACACACACACACACACACACACACACAACATATATATATATATATTATATATATATATGATATACGCAAAATTTTATATGTGCGTTTGATTTTCTCAATTTTTATTTAAAAGCTTTAGTCATCAGGGGTTTACTTACTTAAACATTATTTTCAGACGCAGAACAGAAACGAAAAAATTAAGGACAAATTCAAAAAAGAAAAAGAAAACAAGCAAAAATACAAAACAAGGACATAAAATACAATACTGAAATTAAACTCCACAGTAGGAACTTAATCAAAACAATAAATACTTTGACAGTCTCGCTGGTAAAAGAGACTAAAAAACGGTTATTGAACTAGACAAGTAACTGACCCTGAAAGATGGACGACACAACAGGAAGATTAAGACATTGCTCAAGGCTTTACACTCGATAGATAATGTGGAGAGACAATATGTGCGTAATCAGAAGAAATAGATACGTTGACAGTTTTTTTTTTAAGTAAGTGACTCAGAACTGTTATTGAACTAGACAAAGAGTGACAGTGTAAATAAGGACGACAGAACGGGAAGATTAAGAACATTTCACATGGTTTACACCATGACATAGATTCTGTGGGGATATATATTGTAAGAAATGAATAAGAACCTCGCATCACATGAGAATTTGTGTGGATGAGGCATTTTAGAGACTCGAAGGATGTACAAAAAAAAAAAAGAGCAAAGTGAAAAGTTTTTAATTAAACTCAAGCCAATAACAGAAACAGAAAAATAACCCAAGAACAACGAAGAAAACAGGAATATTACTTCAAGAAAAAAAAACGGGGAAGAAAATCATATACAAAACCACTTCAGAAAAGAAAAAAAAAACATAAGTAAATAGCGCACTTGATGACAAGGAACATGGCTACGCGGAGGAAAAGAATGGCATTGATAGCCGCCCAGATAATACCAGCAGAAAGTAATTATGTAAAAGCTAGAATAGATAAGACTCAGGAGAATTGGTAAACGTAGGCTATGTGAGAAAAAGATGAAACGGTAAACCACATAATAAAAGAATGGCAAATGATTGGCACAGAGGAGTACAAGAAGCAGGCACGACTGGCGGGGAAGGAGATCAACAGGGAATTGTGCAACAAGAAATTTGAACCATACTGACAAAGGCAGAATCATTCTGGAAAATGAGACGAACAAAATTCGTTGTAATTTCAAAATAAACCAAATCAATAAATTCCGACGGAATACCCGATCTATTTAATTCTGTGTCAACCTAATTTCCCCACGGCTGTTCCAATTTTTTTGGTATTTTACCTGTATGATGGGATATTTTCAAGGTTCATCTCAGACTCATTCTTAAAAAAAAACACATATGCAGTCTAGGTAAAAATCATACATAAGTAATAGTAGATATCAGCCAAATCAAGACATTAGGTGTATATTGTCCCCAAAAATTCACACTAAATTGTCCAATTGGACACATGCCGAGTGGATAAGGCAGTTAGGTTAAGACAGTTCTAAGTGACAGTTATCTCTGGTACCCGAGTTCAATCCTGAGTGAAAGCAGTTAGAAAAAAGAATTACTAACACAACTCCTACCCCAGCTATGGTTAGCGGAATTGAGGAACAGGATACCCCGTGACTAAATAAAGGGTTAGGTCCAAAGTTCCGTGATGCTCCCGAATACGGACAAGAAAGTTCCCGAGTTCGAAAAAAGGTTCCGAGTCCGAGAAGGTTCCGAGTCTGACAGAAATACCTGAAGAAGGGTTCGGAGTGTATATCAGCGAAACGTGTTACAATACAATTTGGGGACAATAGTCCGAATAAACGGCAGATAATACTAATTCTTTCAAGCCTTCATCTCAAAATTCAGAGAAATAGAACTCATCGTATTCAAATAAAGTCCTATTATTATTTGTAATTGGGTCCTTCTGTTCAATTATAATAACTAACCATCAGTTTTTTTACTTTGCTTGGGTTTGGTGGGTGAGCCACTGTGAGCTGCTTAAAGAGGCAAGAGTTAAATTAATAAAAGGTGAAAAGAACTTGTTATTAAGAGACTTCGTCATTCCACCAGACCAATGAGAAATGAGATAAGTAGGAATACCCAGGATCTTTTAGAGAGCTGAAAAAGAAGTGGAAAACTGATTGATGGACTGTATATACTATTTTAAAGCCTTTGTTAATTTACGAAAAAACATAGAAATAGAACTGAGAGGTGAGGAAATGTTCTGTCAATCAGACTTATGTGAAATGGGGAAAGGAAAAAGCGGAGGAAATCGAACTACCGAATCCGGAATATATAGACACTGGAGAATTACAAGTCTTGGAATATATAAGCGGATACCATCAAGCAACACATGTTAGGATCGCGTAGGACATTAAAGTCAACGTTTCTTAGTAGCTTGTCAGTTTCTCCGTATGCTATTTAACCAAAGTTGTCTCATTCTCTTTCTTTTTTTTTCTCCTCTTTCTCTCTCTTCTCTCTCCTCTCTCTCTTCTCTCTCTCTCTCTCTCTCTTCCTATATTATATATATATATATAGAGATGATGAGGAGACAGACAGAACAGACAGACAGACAGAGAGACAGAGACAGAGGACAGAAGAGAAGAGAAACTGGTTTGAAATAGGTGAGAAAATGACAGCTACTAAGCACCTTGAACTTTTAATTATATTATATATATTTATCTAATTTATATATATATATATTATAATTGAATTGACATATTAAAAAAGTTTAGCTTTTATTTATTATTTGGGACAATATTACAACCAATTGGTTTCCTGCTAAAGCATTCGTTCAGGTAAACGAAAATAGTTTTTTTTTTTAAATGACAAAAATGGTGTAAATGTTAAATGTGGCGTTTTAACTATATTCTCGTGTTGCTGTTTTTACGTGTTTACATGATGCGCTTTCTGTTTTACGTGTGTGTATTTTTGTTAGTGCCACACACACATTCTATTATATATATATATATAATATATATATGCGTGTGTGTGTGTGTGTGTGTGTGTGTGTGTGTTTGTAGTTCATAGTTCTTTATAAGTGAGGAGTGGAGGATTTGAATAAACCCGATTAAAATGGGTTAGAATTAAAGAAAAAGTGTGATATAACAACACAGACTTTGCATAAATACAACTTTACATTTCGCCTAATTTTGGATGAAAATTCTTTCAGAGTTCTATTGACAGAATAACATGTACATCGCTTTTATAGTGAAAAAGTGAATGGGTTGAGGGGTGGGGTGGAGTTGTTCTGTAGGGATTTTTTATTTTAACGGGGGTCAGTCGGTTGACTTAGAAGAGAAATTATATTATCATGTGTTTGTTTGTGTAGGACTTCTATCGTGCATGTGGTATTACCTTTCATCTAGCAGTATCCAACAACATTTCCTCTATCTCAACCACAGTTATTTATATGTGTTTAATAAATATTCTTGGGTTAATTCTGCAAATGAAAACACATTAAGTAAACTTTTAAAAAGTTCAAGATATTTACGTGATTTTAATCACAATCCATTCTTTTCTCCTATTTAAATATTAAATCAAATGAATAACGTACACCGTTTTTCAATTCCATTTAGTACAATAATTATGTGCTTTACCTTCCTATTTTTACGATGCTGTACTCATTATGAAAAAGATTTATAGGAAATACTACCTCCCTCTTCGCCCAGAAGAAATTGAATGATCCCAAATCTGACAACCAGAAGAGAATCATAGGTTTTGGTATCAATACCCTCCCTATTAGCCGGGCTGTAGAATACCGACTGCACTTGCAGGGGGTAATCCCCACAACCCAATTGCGAAACCTGTTGGTGGTGAACCCGATATTGCTTGATGACAGAATTGTTAGCTGCCAAAAAATTTCAACCTGCTTCACAAAAATTTTAAAACCATCAATTAATTCTTGCGTGAATCAATTTTCTCGAGAATATTCATACAAAATCACTTAATACTTTTTACCTTTTTCTTACCTAAAAAATACCTTCTAAAAATTATTAAGAGGAAATTAAAATGAAAGATTACACTCATTAGTTATAAAAATATTTACTACTGACATTTCTAATAATAAATCAAGCTGTGAATATTTTGACTAGAATTTAATTTTTTTCTAATTAATCTCAATAATTATTAATACATATACATATGAAGTTTAAAAAGACAAAACATAATTTTAACCAATTATTAATATAAGGAGAAGGGTAACACCTCATATTCAACCAAGTTATAATACACATGAAGTTACTGGCGAAATTATTTCAAACTAAATGTATTAAAATTACATGAAGTTGAGAGATTCATTCAACATCTCTCTAAAACATGAAGTTAACAAATCTCATTTTTGACAACTCTATTACATAAATGCAGCTTAACGCACATTTTCAACAGTTATTCACTTACACATTAAAATTAAGGAAAAATTATTTCAACCAAATTATTAATATACGTTGAAGTAAGAAAAAATATTCAACCAAATTATTATATTACATTGAAGTTAATAAAAACTATTTTCAACCAAATATTAATACAAATAAATTAAGGGAAAATTATTTAATCAAAATAATATACATGAAGTTATAAATATTTCAACCAAATTATTATACACATGAATTAAGGAAAATTATTTCAACCAAAAATATTGATATACATAATCTAAGGAAAATTTCTTCAACCAAATAATTTGGTTGAAATAATTTTCTTAAATCGTTGTATATTAATTATTTGGTTGAAGTAATTTGTCTTAGATTTATGTATATCAATATTTGCGTTGGAAATAATTGCCGTTAATTTCATGTGTATTAATAATTGGTTGAAATAATTTCTTTAACTTCATGTATAATAATTTTGATTTAAAATAATTTCCTTAATTTTATTTGTATTTTAATAATTTGGGTTGAAATAGTTTTTATTAACTTCATGTATATAATAATTTGGTATGAAATATTTTTTCCTAACTTCACGTATATTAATAATTTGGTTGAAATACATTTTCTTAATTTTATGTGCTACTCAAATAACTTGGTTGAAATAAATTTTCTTAACTTCATGTGTATTTAATAAGTTGGTTCAAATAATATTTGTTAAACTTCAATCTGTGTTTTAATAAATTGATTGATAATCTTCTCAACTTCATTGTATTTTAATAATTTAGTTAAATAATTTTCCATAACTTATTGTGTATTAATAACTTGGTTGGAATAGTGTTACCACTTCATCTATATTAATAATTTGGTTAAAATATTTTTTTTCTTAACTTCTGTATAATTATTAAATTAGAGATTAATAGAAAAAATTAAATTCTAGTCAAAATAATTCACAGCTTGATTATTATTTAGAAATGTTCAAGTAGTAATATTTTTTTTTATTAACTAATTGAGTTGTAATCTTTCATTTAATTTTCCTCTTATAATTTTAGAAGGTATTTAGGTAAGAAAAAGGTAAAAAGTATAAGTGATTTTGATATGAATATTCTCGAGAAATTGATTCACGCAGAATTATTGATGGTTTTAAATTTTGTGAAGCAGGTTGACTTCTTTTGGGCAGCTAACAATTCTGTCATCAAGCAATACGTCACCACCAACAGGTTTCGCAATTGGGTTTGGGGGATATACCCCACTTGCAGATGTGGCAGTCGGGGTTATTCTACAGCCCCGGCTAATAGGAGGGTATTGAACCAAAACCTATGATTCTCTTCTGGTTGTTCAGTAATTGGGATTCATTCAATTTTCTTCTGGGCGAAATGAGGATGTAGATTCTATAAAATCTTTTTTTATAATGAGTACACAGCATCGTAAAAATAGGAGGTAAAGCCACATTATTATTGTACTAAATGCGATGAAAAACGGTGTACGTATTCATTTGATTAATATTTAAATAGGAGAAAAGAATGGATGTGATTAAATCACGTAAATATCTTGAACTTTTAAAAGTTACTTTTAATGTGTATTCATTATTGCAGATATTAAAACCCCAAAGAATTTTTATGTACACATATAAATACTGTGGTTTGAGAATAGAGGAAATGTGTGATACTGCATAGATGAAAAGGTAATACCCCATGCACGATGAAGTCCTACACACAAACACATGATAATATCACATTCTCTTCTAAGTCAACCGACTTGACCCCGTTGAAAATAAAAATCCCTACAGAACAACTCCACCCTCACCCTCACCCATTCACTTTTTTCACTTATAAAAGCGAATGTACATGTACTTCTAGTCAATAGAACTCTGAAGAATTTTCATCCAAAATTAGGCGAAATGTAAATTGTATTTATGCAGTCTGTGTTGTTATATCCACACTTTTCTCTTATTCTCAACCACATTTAATCGCGGTCTTTATCAATCCCCACTCCTCACATATAAAGACTATGAATCTACAAACACACCACACACCACACACACACACACACACGCATATATATAAATAATATATATATATATAAATGTGTGTGTTGCACTAAACAAAAAACACACACGTCAAACAGAAAGCGCATCATGTAAACACGTAAACATGCAACACGAGAATATAGTTAAAAAAACGCCCCACATTTAACCATTTACCACATTTTTGTCATTAAAAAAAAACTATTTCGTTTACCTGACCGAATGCTTTAGCAGGAAACCATGTAATATTGTCCCAAATAAATAAAAAAAAAACATACAACAAATATATATATATATATATATATATAATATATATATATTATATATATATAAAAGTCAACGTGCTTAGTAGCTGTCATTTTCTCACCTATTTTCAAACAAGTCGTCTCTCATTCTCTCTGTCTCTCTCTGTCTCTCTGTCTGTTCTGTCCTGTCTCTCTCTCTCTAATATATAATATATATATATAGAGAGAGAGAGAGAGAGAGAGAGAGAAAGAGAGAAAGAGAGAGAGAAAGAGAGAAAGAGAGAAAGAAAGAAAGACAGAGAGAATGAGACACTTTGTTAAAAATAGCTACGTGAGAAACTGACAGCTACTAGAAACCGTTGACTTTAATGTCTACGCGATCCTAACATGTTTGCTTGATGGTATCCGCTATATAGTATTTCCAAGAACTTGTAATTCTCCAAGTGTTCTATATATTTTCCGGATTCGGTAGTTCGATTCCCTCCGCTTTTTCCTTCCCCATTTCACATAAGTCTGATTGACAGAACATTTCCTCACCTCTCCAGTCTATTTATCTATGTTTTTCGTAATTATACCAAAGGCTTTAAATAGTATATACAGTCATCATCATGTTCCACCTTCTTTTTCAGCTCTCTAAAAAGATCCTGGTATTCATCTACTTATTCTCATTTACTCATTGGTCTGGTGGAATGACGAAGTCTCTTAATTAACAAGTTCTTTTCTTTTTATTAATTTAACTCTTTGCCTTCTTTAAGCAGCTCACAGTGGCTCACCCACCAAACCCAAGCAAAGTACAAAAAACTGATGGTTAGTTCATTATAATTGAACAGAAGGACCCAGATTACAATAATAATAGGACTTTATTTGAATAGAATGAGTTCTATTTCTCTGAATGTTTGAGATGAGGCTTGAAGATTAGTATTATCTGCGTTATTCGGACTATTGTCCCCAAATTGTAATTTGTACAACGTTTCGGCTGATATACACTCCGACCTTCTTCAGGTATTTCTTGTCAGACTCGGGAACCTTCTCGGACTCGGGAACCTTCTTTTCGAACTCGGGAACTTTCTTGTCGTATTCGGGAGCCATCACGGAACTTTGGACCTAACCCTTTATTTAGTCCACGGGGGTATCCTGTTCTCATTCCGCTAACCATAGCTGGGGTAGGAGTTGTGTTAGTTAATTCTTTTTCTAACTGCTTTCACTCAGGATTGAACTCGGGTACCAGAGATAACTGTCACTTAGAACTGTCTTAACCTAACTGCCTTATCCACTCGGCCATGTGTCCAATTGGACAATTTAGTGTGAATTTTGGGGACATATAAACCTAATGTCTTGATTTGGCTAGAATATCTACCTATTTACTTATGTATGATTTTTTACCTAGACTCATATTGTGTTTTTTTTTAGAATGAGTTCTGAGATGAACCTTGAAATATCCCATCATACAGGTAAAAATACCAAGAAAATGTGGAACAGCCGTGGGGGAAATTAGGTTGACACAGAATTAAAATAGATCGGGTATTCCGTTCGGAATTTATTGATTTGGTTTTATTTTGAAATTACAACGAATTTTGTTCGTCTCATTTTCCAGAATAGATTCTGCCTTTGTCAGTATGGTCAAATTTTCTTGTTTGCACAATTCCCTGTTGATCTCCTTCCCCGCCCAGTCGTGCCTGCTCTTGTACTCCTTCTGTGCCAATCAATTGCATTCTTTTATTATGTGGTTTACCGTTTCATCTTTTTCTCCACATAGCCTACGTTTACCATTCTCCTGAGTCTTATCTATTCTAGCTTTTACATAATTACTTCTGCTGGTATTATTCTGGGCGGCTATCAATAGCCATTCTTTTCCTCCGCGTAGCCATGTCCTTGTCATCAAGTGCGCTATTTACTTATGTTTTTTTTTTCTTTTCTGAAGTGGTTTTGTATATGATTTTCTTCCCGTTTTTTGTTTTCTTGAAGTAATAATTCCTGTTTTCTTCGTTGTTCTTGGGTTATTTTTCTTGTTTCTGTTATTGGCTTGAGTAATTAGACTTTTTCACTTTGCTCTTTTTTTTTTTTGTACATCCTTCGAGTCTCTAAAATGCCTCATCCACACAATTCTCAGTGATGGCGAGGTTTCTTATTCATTTCTTACAATATATAGTCTCCCCACATAATCTATCATGTGTAAAACCATGTGAAATGTTCTTAATCTTCCCGTTCTGTCGTCCTTATTACACTGTCACTCTCTTGTCTAGTTCAATAACAGTTCTGAGTCACTTACTTAAAAAAAAAACTGTCAACGTATCTATTCTTCTGATTACGCAACATATTGTCTCTCCACATTATCTATCGAGTGTAAAGCCTTGAGCAATGTCTTTAATCTTCCTGTTGTGTCGTCCATCTTTCAGGGTCAGTTACTTGTCTAGTTCAATAACCGTTTTTAGTCTCTTTTACCAGCGAGACTGTCAAAGTATTTATTGTTTTGATTAAGTTCCTACTGTGGAGTTTAATTTTCAGTATTGTATTTTATGTCCTTGTTTTTGTATTTTTGCTTGTTTTCTTTTTTCTTTTTTGAATTTGTCCTTAATTTTTTTTCGTTTCTGTTCTGCGTCTGAAAATAATGTTTAAGTAAGTAAACCCTGATGATCTTAAGCTTTTAAATAAAATTGAGAAATCAAACGCACATATAAAATTTTGCGTATATACATATATATATATATATATATATATATATATGTGTGTTGTGTGTGTGTGTGTGTGTGTGTGTGTGTGTGTGTGTGTGTGTGTATTGTGTGTGCATTGCTTGAGAATACAGGAAAGTGTGGATTATAGCAACACAGACAGTTGAATTCAGTTAATATTTCGCCTCATTGTATGAAGCTTTTTCGAAACTTTATTGACATAAGTGCTGGTAATTTTGCTTTTATAGTGAAAAGGTCAATGGGTGAGGGGGTGAGAGAAAGTCAGGAGGGGGTATGTATGTAGCGCATAGTGCTTTTATTTTCATGGTGTCAGTCAGTGGACTTTAGAAGAGAAGTTGATATTCTATTCTAAAACCGCGACCGACAGGGCGTCTAATCCTTTGGCTACACGCGTTTCTACATATTTTTTCTATCATTGACATTATTTACGAAGTTTTTTTTAATCAGACATTCAGGTCTTACATTGCTTACAGTAAGTAAGTAAAGTTGTCGAGGCCGACTAATATCGGTATCCGCTAGACAGCGAGGAAGTCTATCCCCTTTTCACTAGAGCTAGACCAAGGAGATTATTTTAGCGTCTGTGGTGGAACGCCACGCCTGCCATCTGCTCCTCACTTTACCGCTCAGATCCCTGTGCTACTCATACGCTGAGTTGGCGTGGACCGGTACCGAACCAGGAACCTTGTGATTCCTAGCCAAACGCTATTCAGTACCTATCAATAAGTAGTCACTCTCAATTGATTTATTGCTGCTTTAGTGATACGAGTGCAAGCGTAAATTTTAAGCGGAGTTTAACAGATTTGAATTCAGAGTTTTTCTTTTCCTAGGCCATTTGCCATACAAATATCAAAGAGTTCAGTCTGCCCTACTATTTACCCATATCTGAAGGGATAATAGCTGGATGCATGCTTTTCCAAGAGTATTAGCGCTATTACAAATACAACCAGCCTTGATCAGGATTTGAAATTGTGTCACCATATCTATTTTTTACGATGATAACGATTACACTGTGGGCGCCTCTATTTGTTTTAATTGGTTTCATTATTTACAAAGCTTTGTTTAGTAAGAGACACAAGCTGTATTTTGCCTTTAGTACCTATTATTACTGACTGGTCACTTATCTAGGTTCTGAATAGTTTAATCGCTAATTTAGTGATCCAAGAGGAGTCATTTCTTTCATCGCATCTTTAACATAGTAAAAAAATAAGTTGAGCTTAGATTTGCCACAAGTGTTGCATAGCCCTTTCTTTACCGGCCCTAAATATATATATGTTATATACTTCTCTTACTTCTTACTCTGTCGTCTACTCTTCTGGCCGGCTTGGTTCTTCTATCATCTATCTTGGTCTGGTCTTGTCATGGTGTTTCTTGGGGACTTCGGGTCTGGTTTCTGTTGGGGATCACTCCTTATCAGAAGCCCTGTGTCATTGTTAGCTTTTAGTAATAACCACAAGACATCGATTTACAATGATGTTACTTTATTCGTAGACCCCCAGACCAGACAACTGCGCAGTGAGACAAACATCTTGCTACCTTCGCTTCTAGGTTCTAACTCTAACTAACTCAGTTGCTTACCCCTTAAACCGGAAGGGGCTTCTATGGGGTTTCCGTTCTCACGGTCTATCCCGCAAGGCAAGGTCAGAGTGAGGTCAAGCATTGTCACTCACTCTCAAGGCCATCAGCTATACTAATATGATTTCTACACTATTGTCATAATCATTAGGATCTAATGATTATGTAACACAAGTATGAAGCACCTATTGATGATCTAACTCATTAATCAGTAGTACATCGCTAACCATTTGGCTAACATTTTGGGCATGGCAGCACCTTTACATTTAAAAGGAATATATTGAAAAATTAGAATTTTAAACTCACTTATCTTAATTTTTTTCTTAAACTTACATATAGATTCGTTTAATGAATTCAATAATTATTACAATGAAATAAATTACATTAAAAATAGCACATCTTCAAGAGAGAAAAAAAACCGGGAAATTCGTCATTTTAATAGATACAGATATTAATTCATAAAATTCTCCCATTTTCAATACTGTAAATTTTACATGTTATTTTTTAAATTCTCCTTCTTCATAATATAGCAAAACAAACGTTTACTCATTTTTCTGAGTTTTCTTTTTTTTTATTTCGTTTATTTATTTATTTATTTATTTATTTATTTTAAATACGTGAAATGTTGGCCATAGAAATTCCCTACAACTATTCTCTCTATTGCATGTAGGTAAATAGTAAGCTTTACTGAGCACTTTAACTTGGATTATGTCTTGGTATATGACACAAACAGAATCACCGCTTCTATATATAGACAGCAGGAATAGGAGCAGCGGTAGCAACTTCCGGTGAACGTGGCCATTAAACGGGCAGTACAAAAAGCATTTAAGATCATTCAACTGTGTTGATAGGGCTATTAAAATACCAACCACCACGGAATGACTGCTTACAACGGATATGGCTTAACTGTGACTTAACAACAGCTTAGAGGATCTAAACAATATCCTTGGTTAGGCTATCAGGGAAGGAAATATTCTGAATTCAAACCTGCTGAACTCCACTTAATAAATTGACCATGTGTCACATCCTGCTTAGGAATTCATTGCACATTCGGTTTTCCGGTTAGTGCCGGGGGTCCAGCGAGCTTCGGCCGCTGGACTCGTCGAAAGTTTAATAATAGCGTCGATTCCTGAGGCGCCCCTTTTGTGGGGTAATGCCCAAGGGATCGAAGCAATTTTTGTTCTTTCCCACCCATGAGCTTCGGCTTGTGGGTGGGCCCACATTAAAACGAGGCCTTGTGCCCAGCCCATACAAGTGGGGTATGAGGCAAATACCCATCCTGCTCATGCGAAGGTGGTTGCTGAATACACACAACGAGGTACTGTATCGGCTTGTCTTTCCTGGTGTTCACTTTGAATTTGAATCGGAGATTATACATCAAAAAGCAAAAAAAAAAAAAGCTTTGCCAATTTGAAAGAGGATATTTGTAAACAAATGACATTAATGGAAAAGTCCATTTTAAAGGCAAACACAAGCTGCTGTCAAAAGAATATTGAAGTTAAAGAAACACAAAGCCAATTGAACCATCACAGTCAATCGGACTTATAAACCCTTCATATCTTTCATGACTTGCACTTTCATCTCTGTCGCCACTCAAGTGATATCTGTAATTGTGTCTCATCTCTTTCTACTTTGATGTTATTCGTTTTTTAATATATGTATTCTAATCTGCTATTACTGGCGATTCCGTTTCCATTTTCAAGATTCATTTACACAACAATCATGTCCACATCATTTCTTCTGCAATTTTCTTTGATTATCACTTGAATTCTTTATATAATTTTCTTTTTTTCCCTCTTCTTTTTTTCTTTCTCTTTCTTTTTATACTTTTATTTTCTGCTTCTTGAATTTTCTATTCCAGTATTTTGTTAGTTATTTTGTACATTTCTTTTAAATTCTGAATTCACTGTCTGTCATGATAATTAACTCTTCAATCTGTCTAAAATTTCCTGAATCTTTTCATATTCACGAATCTAAAATTTGTATGGATAAGCTTCTCTGTAAAAGAAATGTCTGTCGGGACCTACTAGACTAACTGACTCCAAAACTCTCCCCTCCAAAAAAATTGAGATTTATCATTTTCTGTCTGACTTTAAGTTTGTCTGTCTGTAAGTCTCTTTCTGTCCTTATCTGTATGTCGTTCTCTCCCTTAGCCTAGAAGAAAGATAGACATGATTAACTTTCCAAAACAACCCAAACTACTTAACAAACGATGGGAACTCATATCCAAATGTAAGCATGAAAACAAATTCTTATTATGCCACTTAAAGCTAACGACTCCAAAGACTAAAATGAATTCTTAAAAATTTGAATTTATAAAAGATAGAAAATAAATAAATAAACAAATAATAATAATAATAATAATAATAATAATAATAATAATAATAATAAGCGAAAGTTATACCAATTGTAGTTGGTGCACTTGGAACGGTCCCAAAAGGATTGGAAAAGGGTTTGGAAACTTTGGAAATCAGAGGAAGAATTGAAACCATTCAGAACACTGCACTGCTGCAATCTGCCAGAATACTCAGAAGAGTCCTGGAGACCTGAGGAAACTTGCTGTCACTCAGACTAACACTGATGTGAAAACTCAAGAGGAGTAAATAATAATAATAATAATAATAATAATAATAATAATAATAATAGTAATAATAATAATAATAATAATAATAATAATAATATTGTTCTTCGTCGGGTCCAGAGACTGTATGTAACACAATTAAACAAAGAAATGAAAAGGAAGCCATAAAGCGTTTCATAAATATCTCTTATTATAATGGAGATTGTGAGTTTTACTGTCTGTAGCCGAAACTATCTTACTACTCAAGTCACAATTCCCTTAGTTATTTACGTCAGATTGTTCATGATTACTAATTTCTTTTAAATCCCTATCATCAATAAAATTGATTTATATTATTAATACCGTTGGCTTATCTACATACTAATTACATTTAATTGTATTTATATATACAATGAAATAGCTGTTTGTACGGTATGTATGGGAAGGCTTATTTGCATATTGATATTAAAAAATAAATATGTGTTTAGTATTATTGAATTCTAATTGTTTGGTTTTATCTTAATGAATATGAGCAAAAATCTCGGGGATAAATCTTAAATGAAATCCATCATGAAGAAGAAATAACTGTAATTTTATTTTTTACTTTCTATTCTTACTAAATAATTAAATTAGGAAAATTTAGCCACGAAAGACCAAATGATGGAAGAGTACGTTTCAGTTATTCTGTTTTTCAATTCTATCCTTCTCTGTTTCAAATCGTTTTATCTTAATTCTTATTTAGTTTCATTAACCTTTCTAATTTAATATAATATTTTCTTACATTAAAACTTCAATACTTGCTACTTCATTTTAAAACACTAGAGAGAAATTCGTTTTGGCGATAATTGCACTAGCGGAAATGTTTAAAAAAAAAAACAACTGATATGTCCCTTTTTGTTTATTGGACCGAACACTTAAGTATTCAGACATTCATTTATCGCAGCACATGTTGGAAGATTATTGGGGTTTAGCATTTACAAACTTAATAGTCATCCTACACGTCTTCCAATCATTTTTATCGAGAAAATCAACAATAAGTAAGTTGACTTTTACAATTAAAAAACATACAAATAAATCTAAACCAAAAATACTGCTTAGAATTTCGGTAATATATTTACACAACCCATTCCAAAAACAATTGGCTTGTCGACTCGAGTTTTGGACGAGGTAGTTTGCATTCTACATAGCGCTAATACCATAGGAACATGTATGTATCCAACTATTCTCCTTCTAGATATAGGGCAGACATGGCTTTTAACCTTGATATGGCAACCGGTTTAGGAGAGGTCAGACTCTGAATTCAAACGTGCTTAAATCCGTTTAATTGACCTTGTGTCACACCCTAATAGTGCGAAAGGGCTGATATATATATATATATATATATATATATATATATATATCTTATTATAATGGAGATTGCGTATTTTTCTGTCTGTAACCGAAACTATATTCCTACTCAAGTCACAATTCTCCTAGTTATAGACATCACATTCTCCATGATTTTATTTTTATTTAACCTCAATTATTAATAAAATTGTCATACATTATTAATACTGTTAATCAGGTCTACATATTGACAACATGCAATTATATTTATATATACAACAAAATAGCGGTTTACAGTGTGAACGGAAAGGCTAATTTGCATATTAATATTAAAAAATCGAATTTAATAAATATGTGCTTAGTATTATTGATTTCTAACTGTTTGGTTTTATTTTAATGAATATAAGCAAAAATCTCTTCAATGAATCTTAAATGAAATCCATTAACAAGATAAAATAACTGTCATTTTATTCTTTACTTCCTCTTATAACTAAATACTTAAATTAGAAAAAATAACAATGAAAGACGAGAGTGATGGAAGAGTAAGTTTCAGTGGTTCCATTTTTTATTATACTCCCTCTGTTTCAAATCTTTTATTATACTCCCTCTGTTTCAAATCTTTTTATCTGTATTCTTATTTAGTTTCATTAGCCTTTCTAATTTAATACAATATTTTATTACATTAAAACTTAAATACTTGCACCCGGAGGGTGCATATATTTGCTAGTATATATAATAAAGTAAGCATAATGAGTCGGAAAATATCTACCTATGTTTCTCCTGACGGATCATTACGATAATTTCTGAGTTATCATGAGGATCCGTGAGGAGAAACCTAGTTTGATATTATCTGACTCATTAGGCTTACTTTATTATTTATTGGCTCTACTTTTGTATTGAGCAATGCAGTATACTTAACTTAGGCGACTCTTACAGTATTTTTTTCTTTTGTCCATTTTAATAGTACCATCTGATCATTTTCAGGACGTGCATATGATTTGGACTTTTCGGGGTTTTGATATGTATTTTTTCTCCATGTAAAAGGTTGTATTGTGTAATTACATACTATAAAACCGGGATTTTTTTATACTTTCAGAGTTATATATATATATATATTATATATATATATATATATATATATATATATTATATGTGTGTGTGTGTGTGTGTGTGTGTGTGTGTGTGTGTGTGTGTATGATGTCTGAGATGGTCTCTATTAAGAGTGTACCCAGATTCTGAAATATTTTATAATTTTCTTTGTAATTGCAATTAAGTAAAATGTTCGTCTTAGCGTGTTTCTTAGAAACATAGGAAAAATACATTTAAAATGTTCTTAGTAAATAAAATAATTTCGTGTATAATTTAAAACTAAGAAATAAGTGTTGGTGTTTTCATTCGGGTTGAACATCATTTTTCATCATTAGAATTATTATTATAACGAATAAAATCAAGGGATGCAAATGTTCTTCCTTCTAAATAGAAACATCACTATCAGGGACCATAGAACCGCAATGGACTCACGGGTTAACTTGTCCATTAAAAAAAAGGTTTCTTTCATTGATACGTGGAAATGTGTAGAAATGTATAAAATATTCGACTTATCCGTCGTAGTGTGCAGTTTCTAGACTGTGACTCAAAAATATTTTTTATCGATTAGATTCCATTAATACTAAGTTATATAAAAACCTCATCGCTTTAAATTTTATCACATGATTTAGAAGCATTCGCAATGCAGTAGACTTTATATTTTGTTGTTTTGTTTGATTGTATTTCTTTTTAATATTTTTTTTTTTTTTTTTTGGTTTCCTAATAATAAATGAGATTTTCTGAAGATCACTTACAACACAAAAGTAATGGTCACCCATACAAAATCCAAATTGATGTCATGAAATATGGCTTATAAAAGAGGTTATCAAGATTCGCAGAAGATTTGCAGGAAAGATATGGCGCCAGTACCTTAGAAAATATATACAAGACGCCAATTCCTATACCTTTTTTATTGCGTTACATTTTGGTATTCTTGAAAACCATTAGAAATCCCACGGGGCCTATAGTCATTCGAAAGCTGAGAACTAGGAATGTATATCAACTGAAACGCATATTTTGGCAACAGTATAACTTGTCATATATATATATATATATATATATATATATATATATATATATATATATATATATATATATATATGTGTGTGTGTGTGTGTGTGTGTGTGTGTGTGTGTGTGTGTTCGCACAATAAAATTGCCATTAATAGCAAAAGTGGGTAATGCATTTTAGATATAAATACATGAATATCTCGTTTGGTTATGTCTTTAAAACTATATAGAAATTTACACCGAGGAGTACTTTTATCAAAATACAGGGTTTTAAACAAATGTATACTAGGTGAGAAGAAATTGTATTGAGACTTATGTTTAATATTTTCTAAATTCAAAATTTAAATTAAAATGCAATTGCAGCGGAGAAACGTACGGTAATAAAGCGATAGTATTTATTTTCAAGTCAAAACAGATCCAACTTGGGAAAAATGAATTATGAAGGGAATATCGATATTTTCTAACTGTATTTTCTAATTGTTTTTTTTTCTTTTTTTTTTTTTTGTAAATTGTTACGGAGAGTAGGATTTTGCAAGAACAACACATTCTATATTAATCAGAACTAGTTCTGTACGATCTTTATATTTGCTTTAGTTTGTCCAATGGCATATCAACGTCCATGGTGTGATTTCCTATCTAAGTCATCCTTGTAGAACAACAGTAGTGGTACTGTTTAACCCATATCTGTGGGATGAGGGTTTTCAGACCTTTCCCAATAGTATTAGTTTGAAAGTGAACGTCATAGAGCGACTGGAGTTCGAACTCGCTTGATACAATGTCGCAGTCCAGCACATTAGTCACAACGTCACGGGGACTTCCCCAATGTAATTTTCTCCTGTTTTTCAAAAAGGAAAATTTATCTCAAAGTTACTTATTTACCCAACCCTTCACTCCCTTGTTCTCACTATCCAGCTATGGGGTTAAATAGTACGACCACACTTCTTCAATAGGGATGCCTTTGACATTGAATAACCCTCAATGGTTCATACGCCATTAGACAAAGAAACAAAACCATCCTCTGAAATACAAGATTTTGAATTTTGGAGAGGCATATATGCAAAAGTGCCTGGTGTAATAGTTAAAGTCATGGGACTTCAATCCTGGATGTGGTAATTGCATTTCACTTAGCACTAATACCCTTGGGAAAGGTATGAATCCTACTCTCCCTCCAGCTATGGATACATAGTAGGACAGACTGGGTTCTTTACCCTTGGTTAAGCAACCGGTATAGGAGAAGGAAACCTCTGAATTCAAACCTGTTGAACTCCGCTTAAGAAATTGACCTTGTGTTGCTTCCTGCTCGTGTGGAGGGGTTGGTAAATATATATATATGCAGGAAAATGTCATATTAACTTTTTTCCTCGTTCTATTTTTTATATGGTTGTTTGAAAATTGTTTTATCTTTTTTATCTTCATAACTTTATCACCAATCACATTAAACATTTACTAATTAATGATGTATTAAGTTCTAGAAAAAAAAAAATCTGTTAATATTGAGATTTAAAATTATAAGTTTAAATTATTAAAACGTAAGAAAAAAAAAGATTTGTCTAAGAAAGTTCAGGAATAAAAGAAAACAAAAGAATTGCAGAAGTTGCAGAATCTTTTCTTTCTTTTTTTTTTCTGAGTATTTATTTGTTAGTTGAAACGATAGAATTCAGATAATTCTCCAAGTGTAAATTTGTCTCATCTCTAATAACACCTCATATGCTAGAAATGATAATTCCATTACCGTTAGCATGTTTGTCAGCCTAATGGTTACATTCGTCTCTATCCTGCTTGTAAGATTGATACATTCATGTTTAATAATGTAGATGATACAACACATAGAAATGATGACTCACATAGTGAGTTTAGCGAAAGATGCAGTCAGATGAATTGCTAACTATTGGTGTCTCTGATTAGGAATACCAGGTGACTAAAATGTCGATAGAATATCTACTAGAGTGTAAATTCTACTCTCCTGTCATTTCTGTTGGATTTTTTTTATGTATATAAGGCATGAGGCAAATGGTCACCTCTACTTATAGACTCGTCGACTACCATGTGACCAGCCTTCTTATCCAATCACTGACAGTGCTGCTGCTGCTGTTGGTGTATTTATACTAGCCGATTCTAATCTTAGCTCACTGACACTTGGATCTTCTAGGACGTCGGACCTAAAGGACACTATACCACAATGACTTATTGACTTACTTACTTACTTATCTACTTTAAGTTTTTTTACAACTGGCCAAATACTTAACAATTTCAAATGCACACATACCAATGAACAGATTTAGATAGATATTATCTCTGGCAAAAATCATCCTTATATTAACTTTTGTTCATTTAGCAGTAAATAAACTAAAAACAAATTAGACACAAAATATTCTTAGGATCCTTTCCATTCTTTCAAACTTCATCTCTGTTATTGGAGAAATGTTTCCTTTCGATTACGTATACCTAACCGTTTGAGTCTACAAGAGCTCTCTTTTAACTACAGACCGATTTCCATATTTACTCGTATGGTAGTATTTGTTTTAGGAATGCAAATTAGTAAAAGTCGACGGGGCGGCCTAAAATCGGTATCAGCCAGTCAGCGAGGGAGTCTATCCCCTTTTCAATAGCGCTAGGAGATTGTTTTTAGCATCTGAGGTGGAGTGCCACACCTTCCATCAGCTCCTTACTTTACCGCACAGATCCCTGTGCTACTCATACGCTGAGTTGGCGGGGACCGGTATCGAACTAGGAACCTTGTGGTTCTAGCCGATCGCTCTACCGACTGAGCTAACCTGGTCACTTATGGTGGTATTTGCTAACTATTGCTGTCTCTGATAAGGAATACCATGTGACTAAAATTTCTATAGAAAATCTACTAGAGTGTAAATTCTACTCTCCTGTCATTTCAAATGCACACATATCAATGAACAGATATAGTTAGATACTAGAAAAGGCTACCCGGCGTTGCCTGGATAGAGGGAGGATAAAAAAGTTCGTCTCGCAGATCCATTATTACTGAATCTTGAGTTGGATCCACAAAGGATGCCCCATTAAAATCCCTATGTAAAAAACATTTGGTTTTGATTCAACCTGGTAGGGTGCCAGAAAATAAAGTGCACAGAAACTCTTAAATTAAAAAAAATCAGTGTCTCTTAATGTAAAATATTAAATGCTAAAAAAATCAATGTTTTTACAATCTAAATTTTAGTTTCTAATTATCTTCATGAATATAAATTAAATCTTCATTATTTTTGCTCAAAAAGCAAGATCTGGCGGTACAGTATGTGTGTATGTATTCACTTTAATTGTTTTGTTTTCGTATATTCAGCTGGACATACATACATAAATACACACAACTGCCCTTTATATATGTATAGATTATCTCTGGCAAAAATCACCGTTATGTTAACTTTTGTTCATTTAGCAGTAAATAAACTAAGAACAAATTAGACACAAAATATTATAAGGATCCTTTCCATTCTTTCAAACTTCTCTGTTATTGGAGAAATGCTTCCTTTCGATTACGTATACCTAACCGTTTAAGTCTACAAGAGCTGTCTTTTGACTACAGACCGATTTCCATATCTACTCTTATGGTAGTATTTGTTTTAGGAATGCAAATTACAAGATTATTCCATCATTTTTTCCTCAGCATTTGGTTATTCCATAATATTCCCCTCTGCATCAATTTAAATTATATAATCTAGTTTGTTTAAGGTATATTCTATGATGCCATAAAGTTAATCTATTTAATAAAAGATAAATTTTGCGTCTTATCTGTTATTATTTTATTATTATTACTGCCAAATAAAAAAGACACAGTAAACATTCTCGAAATATGCTAATACCATAATTTTTGCAGGGATAGTACAAATACACATACATAAATGAACAGATTTTGATAGGTAGATAGATAGATAGATAGATAGATAAGTAGACCGATACGAATATGTTGTATATTTATTCTTAAGTCCTAATGTTTGCTTCTATCATCTTTTTCTTCGTTTTTTTTCTATCAGGGTTTCTACTTCAGTATATGTCTGTCTGTCTATCTATCTGTCTGTCTGTATCATTTACTCACTCACTCATTGTGTTCAATTTTTCGATTCCTGAATATATTCTGTGTCGCACACGCGCGTGGGAGCAAGGACGAAAAGGCATGTCTAGCTTTGATAGGTGCAGAATTCAACTGCCCTAAATTTTTAATTCTACTTTCCAGAGTCACCTGGTCACATGGCTCTCTAGGATTTAGAGAGGTCTGCTACACACGACTCTGGGTTCAAAGGCGTTGCCAATCAAGCTCTACAAATTTAACACTGGCTTTCCACTGCATTATGGTTGATGTTAAACTATTCTACGCTTCTGACTAAAAACGATAGGCTATGCCTATTCATAGGTAACATATATCGAGGGAGAGAGGGGGGGATAGAAAGAGAGTAAGAGAGGGAGGGAGAGAAGGAGACAGAGAAGACATAGAAATGCAATCATGTAATATTTTCAAAATTTAGCATGTGTTATTTTTCATTTCTCTTATCAGAGCTGGAACACGGGAAATGAACTGTTAAATATTTACCTTACGTATTAGTTACAAACATAGAGAAAGACAAATATAGCTTATCAAACGTATAACACACACACACACACACACACACACACACACACACACATATATATATATATATATATATATATATTATATATATATATATATACCAGTAGAAGCATGTACTAGTACAAGTTTTAGGAGTAAAAGATTATACATATTTTACTAGTAATTATATGCTACTTTCCACGTCATTGCCATTGAAATTGATGCACTCCTACTGATGCAAGTGTGCATAAATACCCTCATTCAAAAAGTGGCATTAAATCAATTGTTATTCCGTTAAACGTTTTGGGATTCAACGAACTGATATCCTAACTTATCGTGAGCAATTTATCGGACCACCAAATTCAAACGTTCAAGTTTCAAAGTCAAATCAGAAAGTTTTCGTTTTTTTTTCATCATGAATCAAATATTAAAGTACAACATATCTGTAAATCCCTTCCTTTGAAAAGTTGTATAAATAAACAAAACTAAACCGATAAATATTATTTTTTAAATGAAAAAATAGATAAATAGATAAACAACAGGCTTTTCTCCTTCCTCGCTTCATCCACCGCATAATACGTAGACTAATTTAATTTCTAATGACATTATCCTCATAGGTCAATTTGATTTTATATAATTATTATATATATTATATATATATATATATATATATATACACACACCACACACAACACACATATATATATATATATATATATATATATTATATTATATATGTGCTATCCCTCGCACGAGCAGGATGCGACGCAAGATAAATTTTTAAGCGGAATTTAACAGGTTTGAATTTAGAGGTTTCCTTCTCCTCGACTGGTTGCCTTGCTAAGGTTAATATTCCAGTCTGCCTACTATTTATCCATAGCTGGAGGGTATTATTTGGATGCATATCTTTCCAAGGGTATTAGCACAATGTGAAATGCAAATAGCCTTATCCAGGATTTTTCATTCGGATCGACGAGTCCATTTTCTACGACTCTAACCATTAAACCACGCGCCTCGAACATTAATTTTCTGTATATTTCCTTCTTTCTCTGTGTGTGTGTGTGTGTGTGTGTGTGTGTGTGTGTGTGTGTGGAGTGAATTGGTGAGTGTGCTTGTTAAGCGTAATTAATCATTATACCATTCTGATGAGTAATCTTTTAAATCTTAGGTTTTGTTTGGTTCCTTTATTTAATGGCATATCAACCTCAGTATTAGCTCAGTCGGTAGAGCGTTCGGTTAGAAACCACAAGGTTTCCTAGTTCGCTACCGGTCCTCGCCAACTCAGCGTATAAGTAGCACAGGGATCTGTGCGGTAAAGTAAGCAGCTGATGGTAGGTATGGCGCTCCACCTCAGATGCCTAAACAATCTCTTGGTCTAGCGCTATTGAAAAGGGAATAGACTCCTCGCTGACTGGCTGATACCGACTTTAGGCCGCCCCGTCGACTTTACTTACTTACGTTTAACAGTGAAATAAAAATAATATGAGGGTTTATCAAATGTATTTTCGTTTCTTAATAACCTTCATGACTAAAAATCTGTAAGCAAAAAAAAAAAAAAAAAAAAAAAATGATTTACTGCAGCCAAAAATAAGTACACCTCTTATATATCTTATTCAATATCATTTTTATTTACAGATTATTTAGGGATAGTCCTTGTGCTGATCTGTTACTCTGTAGTAAGCGAGGTCGAACACCAACCACAATAGTCGTACTAGCGCGACGGAGTTCGAACCCGCTTAATACGATATTGCAGTTCAGCTTATTAACCACTTTCGGACTAATCATTTTGGACCAGTATGAACCACTTCTCTATCTATGAGTTAAATAGTAACAACTTCATCAAATAACCAGGAAGGTTGGTATGCCATTAAACAAAGAAACTAAACCAGAATCTTAGTGTTAGTAAATAAAAAAAAGCTAATGTCTCTGGTTAATGTTTCACTGGAAATAAAAAATCCATATTTGGAAATATTTGGTTTAGACGAAATAAGTTTTATTTAATAAAAAATGTTTTCGAGTTCTATTTATCAATGGACGATACTGTAACGTGTATATATGCATGGTTATTATCTGCTAAATTTACCATCTACATGTTTGTTGGATTCTATCTGTCGTGGATAAAGGGATCCTACATATTTGATTGTACTTGAATTACTTTCAGAATGCAACCATTGCATTGAAAACTTTATACTTAGAGCCGTTTCAGGCTTTCTGGCCCATAAAACATGGATATACAACGCACATAGAAAACGAAAATAAATCCCAACTATTTGCCAACGGTTGATAAATAAATCGGAAGCATAAATGGATGAATAGAAAAGTGATAAAAGGTTTTATTCATTGTCTGTGTTTTATCTGTATCTTGAAATCATTCAAGTGATTTGATGTTCATTTGCGCATGATGCTTTTTTTGTAAAATTTCATTTCTCTTTTTTTCAGCACACCCACGAATGAGTCAGAATTAGTCATCAACCTATGTCCCCAGTACGATTGGACATTCTCAACACTCACTTATTTGTGTGTACATGTGTGGCTTGATTTTATTCTATTTCTCTGAATTTTTTAGATGAAGGCCTGATAATTAGTATTATTTGAATTATTCGGACTATTGTCTTCATCTTCATTGTTATCTGTGCAATGTTTCGGCAATGTGCCCTCCGCCTTCTTCAGGTATTTTTGTCGGACTCTGGAACCTTTTCGGACTCGGGAACTTTCTCGTCGTAATCGGGAACCTTCCTCTCGTAATCGGGAGCCATCACGGAACTTTGAACCTTACCTTTATTTCAGTACACGATGGTATCCTGTCTCATTCCGCTAACCCATAGCTTGCAGTACAGGTGTTAAGCTTGTGTCGATTATTATTCTATGTTATGCTGCCCCTGGCAGAATTGAACTGGCACTCTAGGGATAACTGTCACTTAAAAATGTCTTAAACTAACTCTTTTCCACTAGGCTATGTGTCCATTGGTTCTCGAGTCAAACAAGAAATCCTGAAGAAGGCCGGAGGGCACATCGGCCGAAATGTTGTACAGATAACAATGAAGATGGGACAATAGTCCGAATAATACAAATAATACTGGATTTATTATGTTTTATGTTGATGAAGTTTGTATTTCTGTGTGCTGAATTTTAACTGGTTTAAAATATAATTCAATGGATGGAAATCTTTAAATTGGTTTTCTTGTGTTTCGCTGTAAATTTTTCATGTTTTTAAACTTTAAAATGTAATTTTTGCATTTTTATTAATAAAAATCTGAAATTCTGAATTGACTAATATTTTCTTGTAATTTATTATGATCTTTATCTTTAATATCAGTGGAAATGAACACTAACTGTTTCAAATAACCATTGTGAAAAATTCAAAGGAAGAAAAGAAAAAAGGAGGGAGAGTTAAATCAAGATTATTTTTTTTCATATATTGAACTAAATTTGCAATAGCTCTTAAGTAAAATATCAAACATTATAAATAATTAAATAATCATACTGTTTCTATATTCCACAGGTCCTACTAGTTTTATATGATATGAATGGATGAGTCCTATTATTTACAATTTAATGTTTCTTTTTCTTTCAATATCAATATTGAAAATGCAGTATCACCACTATGATGGAACTTTTATGTTAAAATGTTAAGATGACTGCAGAAATATTTACCATATATGAAATATCTTTTTAAAAAGTCAAATAAACATTACTAAAAATATACATTTTCTACAATAAGATTACTCTAGATCATACTTTCTAGATTCCTAAACTGTGCTTGACTAGAAAAGTAAACAAAGGGAAAGCAGTCAGAAGGAATATTTTGCGCAATGGAATTGACCATTAAGAA
>CM042148.1:32414307-32474824 GCA_023376005.1 Doryteuthis pealeii | reverse complement strand
GCTGTGGATCAGTGGTGTTTTTTTTTTATCGTCTTTTCCCAAGAATACTTTCGGACGTAAGGATTGACTCGATTATAAAATTGTCCTCGACATAAATACGTGGTATGTTTTCTTAGAACGGCATGTGCTTGCAACTTATTATTATTATATATTATTATTTATTATTATTATTATTATTATTATTATTATTAGTAGTAGTAGGAGTAGTAGTAGAGTATAGTAGTTATTGTTGTTGTCACACCAGCGTAGCTGATGGTCTTTTCACTGGAGTTGGAGTTACAACAAGTCTTGCTTGGCTCTCCAGCGACCACTCCTGAGTATTCCAGCTGATTTTACATGCTGTTGTCTGGGATGGTCTCAATGTCTTAAGTCCAAGAGAAGTTTGTGCGTTTTATATATGATTATTATTATTATTATTATTATTAATTATTATTATTTGTTTTCACACCTGCCGTCAGCTGGTGCTTTACTGGAGCTGGACTGACAGCAAACTCCTCAGTCTCCAGACTTTATGAGTATTCTAGCCGATCCCAACATGCCGTAGTTTGGATGGTCTCGGTTCTTCCTCTAATTTCCAGTTCACCCAAATATTTTCCCAGAGCTTTGGGGATTTTCCAAGGGCACCAATTTAATGGTACAACCTTCACCTTTATGTGGCAACCTCTTCTATTTCGTTTGAAGCGTCCATATAGTTGTTTCTTCCCCATTTTTGTTTTTTAGTCTCTGTGTTTTTCTGTTTGTCCATCTGTCGCACCACTATTGTGGGCCGCTATAAGTAGTTTGTCTTTGCTCTTTCGTTGTATAATCTTCAGAGTTGTTGGATTGTTGGTTCTACGCATTCCTCCTATGTTATTATATTATTATCATTATTTATTATATTATATTATTATTTATTATTATTATATTATTTTATTATTTTACTCTTTGCGAGTTTTTGATACCAGCGTAAGACTAACTTGTCCTTCACTGGAGAGGGTTAAGATCCCCAGATGGCTACCTGTTGCTGGGGGTTGGCGACCTTGATGCTAAGAACAGAACCCAAGTGGCTTGAGCAGTCCATGACATGCAACACTCTTCTTAAACCATTACTTAGGCTAGACGGGCGTCGCGAGAGTTCAACCTCCGATCAATCGCTGTCATGTCAGCCTAGCAGCTATATGATTGCCCGACCTTATTGTCCTTATGGCAACCCCAACCCTTTTTTCATATAGGGTGCTTAAAGGCGGTGGCTGAGGGTCTTCCTTGTTCTGGAAATGACGTACTCTATCTATGTGAGGTTCCAGTTTGGAGGTTGGATAATGTGGAGCACCCCATTCATCACCATTGCTCCAGGTCCATTCTGATCGGAGTGTTAGAACTGTTAGGTCCCATGTATGGGTTAAAATAGAAAATGTTTTTATATGAATTGTTTTAGAAAATGTCTACCAAACTATCGCTATGAAAAAAACTTGGAACTTACCCTATAAACTTACTCTTAACGTGTTCCCAAATCCACTTAACAACAACACTGCAAAGAACCTACTGTCAAATTCAAGAGAATCCTGAAAACAAGATATAACAATAAATTTGACCATCCCTTACAACCTACCACTTAGCATAAATAAAATCAATCATTCATTAGTTTTGCTCATAAAACAAGATTGGTGATATGAATGGTATATACCATATTTACTTTTTCATTAATATTTTCTTTTCTTAGTTCATCCGAACATCATACATAAACACCAACTGCCATAACATATATATAATGTTTTGTCTCTATCACTACATAACCTTTTCATAGATGTTCACATCCATTCTTAGCCTTATTTGGAGAAGTCTCATGGCATAGTGACTGACATTCTGGACGCGAGTCGTAATAAGCGAAATCGACTCCAGTCCGCTCTTATGTTCCCTTTCAGAGTAGTACACTTGGATCGGTATGTAGACTCTCACGCCCCCACCATGGTTAATAGTACCACTATTCTTCTTTCTACCAAGGATGACTTAAAACTAACCCACGAAGTTGATATCTATTAATTAATTAGTTTATTATCCATATATAGTTTGTTTTATTCTAATATATATCAAAGTATTCAGAACTAAGTTTCCCATTTCAATTCTTTAATTTTTACTTCCTTTAATTATGATTTTATTTTTTACTCCTTTAATAATTTGATGAATTTTACTATTATGATACACACTCTCTGATATTAAATTTTAACTTCTCATCCCTCAGGCAAAATTTATTTTACGTTCGCCCAGAGGCTTTTTTATTTTTGCTAGATGATATAAAAAAGAAAGCGTAAAAGTTTCTAATTGGTCATATTCCATTTGCCAAAAATATTCCTCTTACTGTTTTCCCTTTTTGTTTTTCTTTTCTAGTTTCAAGCACAGTTTAGGAATTCTTAGAAGTATGTATCTAGAGTAAATCTTATTGAGAAAATGTATATTTTTAGTAATGTTTATTTGTTTACTTTTAAAAAAGATATTCATATGGTAAATATTTCTTCAGCATTCTTAACAGTTTACATTAAAAGGTTCATCATAGTGGTGATACTGCATTTCAATTATGAAATTGAAAGAAAGAAACATTAGTAAATTGTAAAAATAATAGACTCATCCAGTTCATATTCATATAAAACTAGTAGAACCTGTGGATATAGAACAGTATGATATTTTAATTATTATAATGTTTGATATGTTTACTTAAGAGCTATTGCAATTTAGTTCAATATATGAAAAAAATAATCTTGATTTTAAACTCTCCCTCTTTTTCTTTTCTTTCCTTTTAATTTTTCACAATGGTATTTTGAAACAGATTAGTGTTATCATTTCCACTTGATATTAAAAGATAAAAGATCATAATAATTCAAGAAAATATTAGTCAATTCGAATCTTCAGATTTTATTAATTAAATGGCAAAAATTACATTTTAAAGTTTAAAAAACATGAAAAATTTACAGCGAACACAAGAAAACAATTAAAATTTCCATCTCATTGAATTTATTTTAAAACCAGAAAATTCAGCACACAGAATACAAACTTTCATCACATAAAAACATAATAAATCCAGTATTATTTGTATTATTCACTATTGTCCTCGATCTTCATTGTTATCTGTACAACATTTTCGGCCGATGTGCCCTCGGCCCCCCATTCTTCAGCGGATTTCTGTTTGACTCGAGAACAATTGGACACATAGGCCTCAGTGGATAAAGGAGTTAGTTTAAGACGATTTTTAAGTGACAATTATCCCTAGAGTGACAGGTTCAATTTCTGGCCAGGGCAGCAGAACATGAAATAATAATCGACACAAGCTAAACCTGCTACTGCAGCTATGGTTAGCGGAATGAGAAAACAGGATCCATCGTGTACTGAATAAAGGTAAGGTTCAAAGTTCCGTGATGGCTCCCGATTACGAGAGGAAGGTTCCCGATTACGACGAGAAGGTTCGAGTCCGAAAAGGTTCCAGAGTCCGACAAAAAAATACCTGAAGAAGGCGGAGGGCACTGGCCGAAACATTGCACAAGATAACAATGAGATGAAACAATAGTCCGAATAATTCAAATAATACTAATTATCAGGCCCATCTAAAAAATTCAGAGGAATAGAATAAATCAAGCCCCACAATGTACACCACAAATAAGTGAGTGTAAATGTCCAATCGTACTGGGGACATAGGTTATGGACTAATTCTGACTTCATTCGTGGGTGTGCTGAAGAAAAGAGAAATGAAATTTTACAAAAAAAGCATATGCGCAAAATGAACATCAAATCACTTGAATGATTTCAAATACAGATAAAAAACACAGACAAAAATGAAAAAACCTTTTTTATCACTTTTTATTCATCATTTAGCCTTCCGATTATTATCAACCGTTGGCAAATAGTTGGATTTATTTTCGTTTCTATGTGCGTTGATAATCCATGTTTTATGGCCAGAAAGCCTGAACGGCGTCTAAGTAATTGAAAGTTTTCAATGCAATGGTTGCATTCTGAAAGTAATTCAAGTACAATCAAATAATGTTAGGATCCCTTTATCCACGACAGATAAACCAACAAACATGTAGAGGTAAATTAGCAGATAATAACCAGGCATATATACACGTTACAGATCGTTCCATTGATAAATTAGACTCGAAAACATTTTTTTATAAATAAAACTTATTTCGTCTAAACCAAATATTTCCAAATATGGATTTTTTTATTTCCAGTGAAACATTTAAACAGAACATAGCTTTTTTTTATTACTAACACTAAGATTCTGGTTTAGTTTCTTTGTGAATGGCCATACCACCTTCCTTGGGTTATTTGATGAATAGTGTTACATTTACTCCATAGATAGAGGATGAGGTGGTTCATACTGGGCCAAAATTGTATAGTCGAAAAGGGTTAATTAAGCTGAACTGCAATATCGTATTAAGCGGGTTCGAACTCGGTCGCGCTAGTTACGCTATTGTGGTTGGTGTTTCGACCTCGCTTACTACGAGTAACAATCAGACAGGACTTCCCTAAATAGATCTGTAAATAAAAAATGATATTGGAATAAGATATATAAGAGGTGTACTTATTTTTGGGCTGCAGTAAATTCATTTTTTTTTTTTTTTTTTTTTTTGCTTACAGATTAGTCATGAAGTTATTAAGAAACGAATACATTGTGATAAAACCCTCATATATTTTATTCCACTGTTAAACGTAAGTAAGTAAAGTGCACGGTGCGGCCTAAAGTCGGTATCAGGCCAGTCAGCGAGGGAGTCTTCCCTTTTCAGATAGCGCTAGACCAAGGAGATTGTTTTAGCATCTGAGGTGGAGCGCCAACCTACCATCAGCTGCTTACTTTACCGCACAGATCCCTGTGCTACTTATACAGCTGAGTGGCGAGACCGGTAGCGAAGCTAGGACCTTGTGGTCTAACCGAACGCTATACCGACTGAGCTAATTTACTGAGGTTGATATTTGCCATTAAATAAAGGAACCAAACAAAACCTAAGATTAAAAGATTACTCATCAGAATGGTATAATGATTATACGCTTAACAGCACAACTCCACCAATTCACTCACTCACAACACACACACACACACACACACACACACACACACACATGAGAAAAGAAGAAATATACAGAAATTAAATTTCGGTCGCTGGTTAGATGGTTAGAGTCGTAGAAAATGGACTCGTCGATCCGAATGAAAAATCCTGGATAAGGCTATTTGCGATTTCACATTTGGCTAAATACCCTTGGAAAGATATTGCATCAAATAATTCCTCCAGCTAGGATAAATAGTAGGTTTCCTTCTCCTCGACTGGTTGCTGCTAAGGTTAATATTCGCCAGTCTGCCCTACGTATATCCATACTGGAGGGATATTTTATTTGGATGCATATCTTTCCCAAGGTATTAGCACAAGTGAATGCAAATAGCCTTATCCAGATTTTTTCATTCGATCGACGAGTCCATTCTACGACTTTAACATTAAAACCACGCGCCTGAACATTTTAATTTTCTGTAATTCTTCCTTTTCTTCATGTGTGTGTGTGTGGTGTGTGTGTGTGTGGTGTGAGTTCTGGAGTGATGTTGAATTGTGATGTGCTTGTAAGCGTAATTAATCATTATACCATTCTGATGAGTAATCTTTTAAATCTTAGGTTTTGTTTGGTTCCTTATTTAATTGGCATATCAACCTCAGTATTAGCTTCAGTCGGTAGAGCGTTCGCGTTAGAAACCACAAGGTCCTAGTTCGCTACCGGTCCTCGCCACTCAGCTATAAGTAGCACAGGGATCTGTGCGCGTAAAGTAAGCAGCTGATTGGTAGGTATGGCGCTCCACCTCAGATGCTAAAAACAATCTCCTTGGTCTAGCGCTATTGAAAAGGAATAGACTCCCTCGCTGACTGGCTGATACCGGACTTTAGCCGAACCCCGTCGACTTTACTTACTTACGTTTAACAGTGAAATAAAAAATAATATGAGGTTTATCAATGTATTGTTCGTTTCAATAACCTTCATGACTAAAAATCTGTAAGCAAAAAAAAAAAAAAAAAAAAAAAAATGAATTTACTGCAGCCCAAAAAAAAGTACACTCTTATATATACTTATTCAATATCATTTTATTTACAGATTATTAGGATAGTCCTTGTGCTGATCTGTTACTCTGTAGTAAGCGAGGGTCGACGACACCAACCACAATAGTCGTACTAGCGCGACCGGAGAAGTTCGAACCGCTTAATACGATATTGCAGTTCAGCTTATTAACCACTTTCGGACTAATACATTTTGGACCAGTATGAACCAACCTCATCCTCGTATCTATGAGTTAAATAGTAACACTACTTCATCAAACTAACCCAGGAAGGTGGTATGCCATTAAACAAAGAAACTAAACCAGATCTTAGTGTTAGTAAATAAAAAAGCTAATGTCTCTGTTTAATGTTTCACTGGAAATAAAAAAATCCATATTTGGAAATATTGGTTTAGACGAAAATAAGTTTTATTTAAAAAAAAAATGTTTTCGAGTTCTATTATCAATGGACGATACTGTAACGTGTATATATGCATGGTTATTATCTGCTAATTTTACCATCTACATGTTTGTTGGATTCTATCTGTCGTGGATAAAGGATCCTAACATATTTGATTGTACTTGAATTACTTTCAGAATGCAACCATTGCATTGAAAATTTATTACTTAGAGCCGTTTCAGCTTTCTGGCCCATAAAACATGGATATACAAACGCACATAGAAAACGAAAATAAAATCCCAACTATTTGCACAACGGTTGATAAATAAATCGGAAGGCATAAATGGATGAATAGAAAGTGATAAAAAGGTTTTATTCATTGTCTGTGTTTTTATCTGTATCTTGAAATCATTCAAGTGATTTGATGTTCATTTGCGCATGATGCTTTTTTTGTAAAATTTCATTTCTTTTCTTCAGCACACCCACGAATGAAGTCAGAATTAGTCATCAACCTATGTCCCCAGTACGATTGGACATTCTCAACACTCACTTATTTGTGTGTACATGTGTGGCTTGATTTATTCTATTTCTCTGAATTTTTTAGATGAGGCCTGATAATTAGTATTATTTGAATTATTCGGACTATTGTCTTCATCTTCATTGTTATCTGTGCAATGTTTCGGCCAATGTGCCCTCCGGCCTTCTTCAGGTATTTTTTGTCGGACTCTGGAACCTTTTCGGACTCGGGAACCTTCTCGTCGTAATCGGGAACCTTCCTCTCGTAATCGGGAGCCATCACGGAACTTTGAACCTTACCCTTTATTCAGTACACGATGGTATCCTGTTCTCATTCCGCTAACCATAGCTGCAGTACAGGTGTTAAGCTTGTGTCGATTATTATTCTATGTTACTGCTGCCCCTGGCCAGAATTGAACCTGCACTCTAGGGATAACTGTCACTTAAAAATGTCTTAAACTAACTCCTTTATCCACTAGGCTATGTGTCCAATTGGTTCTCGAGTCAAACAAGAAATACCTGAAGAAGGCCGGAGGGCACATCGGCCGAAATGTTGTACAGATAACAATGAAGATGAGGACAATAGTCCGAAAATACAAATAATACTGGATTTATTATGTTTTTATGTTGATGAAAGTTTGTATTCTGTGTGCTGAATTTTACTGGTTAAAATATAATTCATGGATGGAAATCTTTAATTGGTTTCTTGTGTTCGCTGTAAAATTTTTCATGTTTTTAAACTTTAAAATGTAATTTTTGCATTTTATTAATAAAATCTGAAATTCTGAATTGACTAATATTTTCTTGTAATTTATTATGATCTTTATCTTTTAATATCAGTGGAAATGATAACACTAATCTGTTTCAAATAACCATTGTGAAAAATTCAAAAGGAAAGAAAAGAAAAAAGGAGGGAGAGTTAAATCAAGATTATTTTTTTCATATATTGAACTAAATTTGCAATAGCTCTTAAGTAAACATATCAAACATTATAATAATTAAAATAATCATACTGTTCTATATCCACAGGTCCTACTAGTTTTATATGAATATGAAATGGATGAGTCTATTATTTTTACAATTTACTAATGTTTCTTTTCTTTCAATATCAATATTGAAATGCAGTATCACCACTATGATGAACCTTTTAATGTAAAATGTTAAGAATGACTGAAGAAATATTTACCATATGAAATATCTTTTTAAAAAGTAAACAAATAAACATTACTAAAAATATACATTTTCTACAATAAGATTACTCTAGATACATACTTTCTAAGAATTCCTAAACTGTGCTTGAACTAGAAAAGAAAAACAAAAAGGGAAAGACAGTAAGAAGGAATATTTTGCAAATGGAATCTGACCAATTAGAAACTTTTTACGCTTTCTTTTTTAATAGCACTAGCAAAATAAAAAAGCCCTCTGGGCGACGTAAAATAATTATTGCCTGAGGAGATGAGAGTTAAAAATTTAATATCAGAGAGTGTGTATCATAAGTAAAGTAAAATCATCAAATTTATTAAAGGAGTAAAAAAATAAAATTAATTAATTAAAGGAGTAAAAAATTAAAGAATTGAAATGGAAACTTAGTTCTGATAACTTTTGATATATATTAGAATAAAACAAACTATATATGGATAATACTAATTATTAATAGATATCAACTTCGTGGGTTAGTTAAGTCATCCTTGTAGAAGAAGAATAGTGGTACTATTTAACCCATAGGTGGGGGCGTGAGAGTCTATACCGATCCCAAGTGTACTAATCTGAAAGGGAACATAAGAGCGTGACTGGAGTTCGATTTCGCTTATTACGATCTCGCGGTCCAGAATGTCAGTCACTATGCCATGAGACTTCTCCAAATAGGCTAAGAATGGATAGTGACATCCTATGAAAGGTTATGTAGTGATAGAGACAAAACAGTTTATATATATGTATGGCAGTTGGTGTTTATGTATGCATGTTCGGATGAAACTAAGAAAAGAAAATAATTAATGAAAAAGTAAATATGTATATACACATTCACTATCACCAGATCTTGTTTTATGAGCAAAACTAATGAATGATTGATTTTATTTATGCTAAGTGGTAGGTTGTAAGGGATGGTCAAATTTATTGTTATATCTTGTTTTCAAGGATTTCTCTTGAATTTGACAGTAGGTTCTTTGCAGTTGTTTGTTGTTAAGTGGATTGGGAATCACGTTAAGAGATAAGTTTATAGGGTAAAGTTCAAGTTTTTTTCATAAGCGATAGTTTGGTAGACATTTTCTAAAACAATTCATATAAAAACATTTTCTATTTAACCCATACATGGGACCCTAACAGTTACTACCACTCCGGATCAGAATGGACCTGGGAGCAATGGTGATGAAGGGGTGCTCCCCATTATCCAAACCTCCAGAACTGGAACCTCACCATCAGATAGAGTTTAACGTCATTCCCAGAACAGGAAGACCCTCAGCCACCGCCTTCTAGCACCCATATGAAAAAAGGGTTGGGGGTTGCCATAAGGACAATAAGGTCGGGGCAATCATATAGCTGCTAGGGCTTGACATGACTAGCCGATTGATCGGAGGTTGACTCTCCGACCGCCCGTCTAGCCTAAGTAATGGTTTAAGAAGAGTGTTGCATGTCATGGACTGCTCAGCCACTTGGGTTCTGTCTTTAAGCATCACAGGTCGCCAACCCCCAGCAAACAGGTAGCCACATCTGGGGAGTCTTAACCCTCTCCAGTGAAGGACAGTTAGTTTACGCTGGTATCAAAAACTCGCAAAGAGTAAAATAATAATAATAATAATAATAATAATAATAATAATAATAATAATAATAATAATGATAATAATAATAATAACATAGAGGAATGCGTAGAAACCACAATCCAACAACTTGAAGATTATACAAGAAAGAGCAAAGACAAACTACTTATAGCGGCCAACAATAGTAGGTGCGACAGATGGACAAACAGAAAAACAACAAAGACTAAAAAACAAAAATGGGAAGAAAAACAACTATATGGACGCTTCAAACGAAATAGAAGAGGTTGCACATAAAGGTGAAGTTGTACCAATTACAATTGGTGCCCTTGGAACAATCCCCAAGCTCTGGAAAATAATTTGGGTGAACTGGAAATTAGAGGAAGAACCGAGACCATCCAAACTACGGCAATGTTGGGATCGGCTAGAATACTCATAAGAGTCCTGGAGACCTGAGGAGATTTGCTGTCAGTCAGCCTCCAGTAAACAACCAGCTACGGCAGGTGTGAAAAACAATAATAATAATAATAATAATAATAATAATAATAATAATAATAATAATAAAACGCACAAAATTCTCTTGGACTTAAAGAATTGAGACCATCCAGACAACAGCATTGTTAAAATCAGCTGGAATACTCAGGAGTGTCCTGGAGAGCCAAGCAGACTTGTTGTAACTCCAACTCCAGTGAAAAGACCATCAGCTACCGCTGGTGTGAACAACAACAATAACTACTACTACTACTACTACTACTACTACTACTACTAATAATAATAATAATAATAATAATAATAATAATAATAATAATAATAATAATAATAAGTTGCAGCAACATGCCGTTCTAAGAAAACATACCACGTATATGACTCGAGGGACAATTTTATAATCGAGTCAAATCATTACGTCGAAAGTCATTCTTGGGAAAAGACGATTAAAAAAAAAAACCACTGACTAACAGCCACCTCGCATACTGATTAACTGTTCTCAGTTCTATCTACTGCGCAGAATCGGGGGAGTGCCCTTGCACTCGTAACTTCCGGGCAATTGGCTTTCGCTTTGTGGACAAAAGCGCATCCATTTGAGTCAGTCTCATTTAGCAACGTCACGACTAATGTATTTCCTTTCGGCCATTATTATATCTGAGTGACCTCTCATCACTGAAAGGTCGACATTGGCAAGGTAATCTCCGGATGTCATGAAGTATTAAAGGCAATGAATGGGGGAAAAAATATATCGAACAGCCGACGAGTGTCGCAGAAAATTACGCGCGATTTTTTTTCCCCTTTCTGGGACTTTAGCATTTAATCGCAGACACGGACAAAGAACATAATGCTTATATTACTGTTGCGTTTTTAACCGAAACCTTTATAGTGAAAACATCTGTTAGTTTCTCTCTCTCTCTCTCTCTCTCTCTCTCTCTCTCTCTCTCTCTCTCTCTCTCTCTCTCTCTCTCTCTCTCTCTCTCTCTGATAATTAATGAATTAGGCGAGCATATCTGTTCAAATGTAAGGCGTAAACAAATCGATAAAAAGTCAGTCTCTGTATGTACTTTTTCTCTCTCCTCCTCCCCCCTCTCTCTCTCTCTCTCTCTCTCTCTCTCTCTCTCTCTCTCTCTCTCTCTCGCTCTCTCTCGTCTTTTATATATATCATGTTTGACTATTGTAACCCTGTAAACGAGCGGTCGCGGAATGTGAATAGATAAATTATTAAAAAGAGCCAGGTATCTGAAAATAGACGAGTTGACAAATACATATATATATATATATATATATATATATATATTAATATATATGGGAGAATATGTTCTTAATTGAAGTCATACCTGATTTGAAAATTAATTAGTTGATAATTAGGCGAGCATATCTGTTCAAATGTAAGGCGTAAACAAATCGAGAAAAAGTCAGTCTCTGTATGTACTTTTTCTCGATTTGTTTACGCCTTATATTTGAACAGATATGCTCGCCTAATTCATTAATTATCAACTAATTAATTTTCAAATTAGGTATGACTTCAATTAAGCACATATTCTCCCCAAAATGGTCGGCTATCGCCATCTCAAACAGATTGTTTACTTATATATATATATATATATATATATATATATATATATATATATATATATCAAGCACTCTGCATGGACAGGATTTGTCTAACAGGTTTAAATTATGTTTTCCTTCTCCTAGACTGGTTGCCTACACAAGGCTAAATATCCCAGTCTGCCCTATTATTTATCCATAGCTGAAGGACGAATAATTGGATTCATAACATAACTTACATATTGGTAATCTATTAAGAACAAAGTAAAGAACATTATCATATTGTTTTTTATCATAAATTTTCTGATTCTTTTATTTCATATCGTCAGGGTATTTAAAAACAATTAGATTACACAGTTAGCTCAGTCGGTAGACCGTTCGGCTAGAAACCACAAGGTTCCTAGTTCGATACCGGTCCTCGCCAACTCAGCGTATGTGTAGCACAGAGATCTGTGCGGTAAAGTAAGGAGCTGATGGTAGGTGTGGCGCTCCACCTCAGATGCTAAAACAATCTCCTTGGTCTAGCGCTATTGAAAAGGGGATAGACTCCCTCGCTGACTGGCTGATACCGACTTTAGGCCGCCCCGTCGACTTTACTTTACTTAATAGTAGTACTTGTAGTAGTAGCAGTAGTAGTAGTGGTAGAAGAAGTAGTAGTAGTAGTAGTAAATTGTAACAATGAGTCATTACGGTAAACAGTGAGAGAGTAGGAAGGGGAATGTCTACTACTCCCCTTCCTCCAACACTCAGTCAAAATTCTTGACTTTCCCCCTCTATTGTTAAGATAGGTTGCCTAACTAACCCCCCGAATTGCTGTTGGACATACCTCGTTGAGAAACATGGTTTGGTTTGGTTTGGTTTGTTTTACGCCATATCAAGCCAAGTGGGTCATTTAATGCCAACAAAACTTTGAAATAAATTGGATACTCAATTTTTTTATCAACTCATTTTTCTATTTAACTTATAGATGGGACCCTAACAGGTGCTATAACTCTCCGGGTCAGAGTGGACCAGGGAGTAATGGTGATGAAGAGGTGCTCTACATTCCCCAAACCTCCAGAACTGGAACCACACCATCAGATAGAGTATACCATCATTCCGAGGACATGAAGACTCTCAGCCACCGCCTAGCACATTTATGATAAAAAGGGTTAGGGCTTGCCATAAGGGTAATAGGGTTTGGACAATCATATAAATGCTAGGGCTTGACGTGACCAGCGGATTGATGAGAGGAGGGTTTTCCGCCGCCCGTCTAACCTAATTAAGGGAATAAGATGAGTGTTGAATTTCATGTCATGGCCCACTGCTCATCCACCAGGATTCCGCCCTTAAGCAACAAGTGGTCTCTACTAGATGGGGGGTCTTACACCTCTGCAGAGGTGCAGTAAGTGTATTCTATAGCCCCAGTCGACAGGGCTGAGTAACATGGCTCGAACAAAACAACTGCCAATTGAAACTATAGGAAGCATTGTAAAACCCATTCAAGAAAGTAATCCACAGTGACATATGGAAAAAAGAAATGGTTTGTTACTAGACAGCTGTCCCCCTCCGATCAATCGGCTGGTCCCGCCAAGCCCTAGCACCTATATGATTTTCCCAAACCTATTGCCCTTATGGCAAGCCCCATCCCCTTTTTATCATATGGGTGCTAGAAGGCGGTGGCTGCGGGTCTACATATCCTGGGAATGACGTTAAACTCTATCTGTTGGTGAGGTTCCAGTTTTGGAGATTTGGGGAATGTGGAGCACCCCTTCATCACCATTGCTCCCTGGTCCACTCTGACCCGAAGTGGTAGTACTTGTTAGGGTCCCATCTATGGGTTAAATAGAAAAATGTATTTATAAAAAAATTGTATTATCCATTAAGAATTGATTTAACTCAAAACTTTATCGGCATTTAATGATCCACTGATGTTGATATGCCGTAAAACCAAACCAAACCAAACTACACAGCTGTCTTATAATATTTGCTGCATATAATATTAAAAAATAGGGCGTTTAAAAAAATCATAAAGAAAATATTATCCCTGTCTCATTGTAACATTAACATATAAATTTCATACGTTAAATGTACAACCTATTAACGGGCAAATATAGCCATTAACTATTATCACTGTCCCATAATAATTGTGGCACCTGATGTAAAAAGGATTATGGTTCAGATAGAGCTCTGTCCCATAGTATTTCTTACATTTGCATAAAAAATTTGGTAGATCACGAAAGACATTAACGGGTAAGGATGGAAACTGAAAGCCTGAATATTCCTTGAAAATAGAAAATCTACAACCAAAGAAAGGAAAAAAATGGATTGAGTATAATTTCGAAAAATACCTCTTTTGTCTGTCTTTCTGGCATCGCATAAATCAATGGCAACTAAATCTATAGCCACTAAGTCTTAATGTGGTTATAAATGGCACCTCGATGCATCATCTTATTAAGTAAACTTAGTCTAGTCTGAGACTGCTTACAGTATCAATCGCCAACTCATCTTATGAGTAGCACAGCGATCTGTGCGGTAAAGTAAGGAGCTGATGGTAGGTGTGAGCTCCATCTCAGAAGCAAAAAACAATCTCCTTGGTCTAGCACTAGTGAAAAAGGGATTGACTCCCTCGCTGATTGGTTACCGACTTTAGGCCACCCCGACGACTTTTTTTTAATCTAAGTGGTCACCCATCTAAGCAATGAATAGGTTCATTGCTTCTTAACGTTTATCTGACTGGAACCATTGCATTAAGCGTGATTTCACCTTAATTCAAGTCTAAGCATATTTGATTTACATTGTTTTTTTTTGTTTTTTTTTTTGTTTTTTTAAATTTTCATTGTTTTTTCCAGCTTGCGTTAAAATGTAAGTGGATACTTATTTTGTGTATTTTTGGAGAAAAAGAGGAATAACAAGAACGACAACAATTTAAAAAAAAACAATTGAATACGTTGGATGATATCATCATCATCATCATCATGTCGCGCTGTTAGCACGGATATCTATGACAATCTCTCTCCATCCGTCCCTATCGCTCATCATTCTCGGGAGGTCCTCTATGCAGCATCCTGTATCCGTACAGAGCTGGTTAATATACGTCTTTGCTGGTCGGCCCACACTGGCCCACACTGGCTTCCATAAGAGGACGTCGCTTATGAGTTCGCCCTTGCTTCTCCAGTAGTGTCCCGCGTGTCTTGTCCGTCTTACTCGGATGGTTTGGCTGATATGTGGCAGGTGGCCGTATAGCTGTTTTCTCGAGGGGTGTTGTTTCCACGTCTTGTTCAGAATCACATGCAGCATTCTTGTCCAGCTCCCATCTAGTTTATTCTCTAGTCGCTTCGTTAGGGTCCAGGTGCTGCAGCCATACAACAGTACCGACACGACAACGGCCTGGAAGAACTGTCTTTGGATATAAGATGCTTATATGAACAGAGATGCATTTGAAACAATTACAAAGAGACTGGAGTAATAGAAGATGGGATGGGAGTTGAGACCACACAAAGCACGGTACTCTATTGATAGACTTGGAGGACCATATGACCTTTAGGCACCCCTATTTGATCTCGATCAAGAAAGGACATGTTTTTTATTTACACCGTCAATATCCGGTTGTTTTAACAGACGATTTTTAGATATTTTTAAATTATAAAACTAACCCCTAACCCTAAACCTAACCCCTAACAAACAACCGGATATTGACGGTGTAAATGAAAAACATGTCCTTTCTTAATCGAGATCAAATAGGGGAGCCTAAAGGTCATATGGTCCTTCAATTCTATCAATAGAGTACCGTGCTTTGTGTGATCAAAAAAGGGTGCCTAAAGGTAATATGGTCCGACTTGGATACTGAGTAGAGTCCTGATAGGTCGAGGTGACTTTCTGTCACTTGAACTCTGGTAAAGGCTACCAGCTATTACTAGTGTAAAGATTCACAAAGAGTAAAATAAAAATACGCTATTGGATGAGTCATCGTCTTTTCCGTCATTCTGACATTTCAACCCAAGTCAATGGCCATTATGTTGTCGAGGAACGTTAGAGATGAAGGAAAGCAAGGCCACGACAGGGCTTCAATGCTTTAAGCGAGTCATTCATATCGAAACTGAATACACATTACTCTCTTTGTGTTATCATTAATAACAGTTTAGGGCGGGTGACGAGCCACGTCAGTGGTCGTATGGCTGGCCCAATGTGAAACACTTATCTTCCATGACTAAAAGATTTGCTGAGTAAGAGATGTGCAGTTGCTGACTAAACTTCAATCATTGGATAATAAAGACATTCCAAGTTGCCGGCTCGACGTGACCCGTCAGCAGCGGATAGGGGAAGCTAACGATTTGCGTTGATTTGAGAACAATCTTCGCAATTTAAGATAAAGAAAATTTAAGGCAATAATAGACGAATTTTAAATCGGATATTCTATTTCTTATTTAGGTTTGTAAAGTGATAGGTTGCTTATATTCATTGATATTAATGAGATAAATGATATTATATATAATATATATATATATATATATATATATATATATATATATATATATATAAATTTCACTCTGATGAAGGTCAAATTTTCTGTGTGTACGGAATATTTTCACATTTTTCTATTATTATTATTTCATTTCATTTGTTTATTTAATGATAATAATAGTTTGAACCGTGTACACAGAGATGAACTGACCGAAACACATGTGTAAGTGATATGATTAAATTCATCTTTTATTATGAATTCTGTTCTTTCTTTTCTTAATTAATTCTTCCTCATATGTCGGATTCATTTCCAATTCCATTTTTACATATATATTATATATATATATATATATATATATATATATATATGTGGTGTGTGGTGTGTGTGTGTGTGTGTGTGTAATATAGTGAAAAATTTGAAAAAACACAGGTTCAAATAAAATGAGTGATATTTTATTTGAACAAGTATTTTTTAAATTTTTCACTATATTACATACCGTCAGATTCACTTCCATTTTTCTCTTCAAACACACACACACACACACACACATATATATATAATATATATATATATATATATATATATATATATATAGTCATCCACAACACCGTGTTTCAACGTTCCATACCTCATCAGTGTGACTAGACACAGTAATTACTCTGACCAGGAGCTAAATCCGAGTAACTTTTCATCAGTCCGGTTCCTTAACCATCGGCCGTCCACAGTTGCTATAAGGAGCGGTGTTTTAACTCATAAATACATACATCGGTTTGATATATTTTACGATCACCAGAGAGATTATATCTGAAAACAACAGACGATCATTGCTATATATTATATATATATATATATAATATATATATATATATATATGTATGTATATATATACATATATAAGTAAAGTCGTCGGGGTAGCCTAATGTCGGTATCAGCCAGACAGCGAAGAAGTCTATCCCCTTTTCACTAGCGATAGACCAAGGAGATTGTTTTTGCGTCTGAGGTGGAGTGCCACACCTACCATCAGCTCCTCACTTTACCGCACAGATACCTGTGCTACTCATACGCTGAGTTGGCGAAGGCCGGTATCGAACCAAGAACCCTGTGATTCCTAGCCGAACACTCTACCGACTGAGCTAAACCGACCCTAAGTAAACATAGTTTAATACCATAAATAAAGTGCTTATATATATATATATATATATATATATATATATCTTATTATAATGGAGATTGTGGGTTTGTCTGTCTGTAACCGAAACCCTATCACTATACAAGTCACAATTTCCTTTGTTATTTACATCACATTCTCCATGATCTTATTTTTTTTTTTAAACCTCAATTATTAATAAAATTGTTTTACATTATTAAGACTGTTGACCATATCTACATACCAATAAAATGCAATTGTATTTATATATACAACAAAATAGCGGATTACAGTGTGAATGGGAAGGCTAATTTGCATATTGATCTTTAAAAAATTGATTTTAATAAATATATGCTTATCATTATTGATTTCTAATTGTTTGGTTTTATCTTATTGAATATGAGCAAAAATCTCGAGGATAAATCTTAAAAGAAATCCATTAATAAGAAGAAATAACTGTAATTTTATTCTTTACTTCCTATTTTAACTAAATAGTTAAATTAGGAAAATTGACCAATGAAAGACGGGAGTAATGGAAAATGATGGAAGAGTTAGTTTCAAAGTTGTTCTATTTTTCAATCAAACCCCTTCTGTTCCAAATCTTTTTATCTACATTCTTATTCAGTTTCATAGCCTTTCTAATTTAATATGGTATTTTATTATATTAACACTTACATACTTGCAGCCGGAGGGTGCATATATTTGCTAGTATATATAAAGTTAGGGTAGGGTGGACATGAAGTCAAAGACGCTTGGTAACTGATAGTTTCTCATCTATGTGATTTTCAAAACAATCACCGTTGACTTCATGTCCACGTCACTCTAACCTATTTTAAATACGTCATCGGCTAGACGATTATTCGACCCACGATGTTGAGATGGGTGATTAATACACAACTATGCAAACACCAAGGCATTCTCCGCTGATTGATTGATTAATTTCAAAGGTATGTCAACCCCTCTATAATTATTTGATGTCAGTTCGATCCTCGTCGGATGCCCTTTGCTTACGACCTTGTGTCAGATCCTATCCATGCCGAACGGACTGAATAAATAAATTATTTTTATAATCCCTATGAAAAAAAAGCTGGACTGACAAATTAATATTTCCTCTATAAACGATGAAGCAAATCTAAAACTGTGTCCTTGTCTTTCTGTTATATTGTTTTTTGCATATAATGTGTGCTAGAATCCCCACTTAAACTTACAGACTCGGCGTGGTCACATGGATTAAATTCAGCCATACAACAGCTCGAATACGTGGTTATGTAACTTTAAACACCGATATGGAAAGCCGTTCATTTGCACGTTATTCGAGATTGACAAACGAGACTGAAACCAATGACTTTTCTCAACGCAAGGATTTTATCCAATACCAAAAGAAACCAAAGGATCATACTCAACACTAAGGGACACCAAGCGCCTACATGACAAACCAACAATTCATATAGAATATTAAATTTAAAAAATTAAATATATAATCTTAAATCTTCTTTTGAGATTTTTCTTTTTTAATTTTCAGATACAGTCATAATCTTCTGTTAAAGATTTGAATAACATTTCACGATTTTAAATTCTCTGTGTGAGTTTACGTAGTACAATGGCTAACGTACTGGACGGTGACGTCGCAGTAAACGAGTTCAAACACCGTTCACGCTATTACGTTCGCTTTCAGAGAAATAACATGGGTAAAATAGTACCACTACTCTTCCTCTACATGAATGGCTTTGGCATTAAATAATCCACCAAGTCTTGGTATGCCATTAAAATCAAAGAAACAAAGAAACATTGAATTTACTCGAAAATTTAGATATCTAATTTATGTTATAAATATTAATGTTATCATCTAATTATTATTTTAACGTGGATGTCAATTTGTTTAGGTTAATTCATGCCTAAATATTAGGGAATTACGTCCAAGTATGCCATTTTCTGGTAGTTGTTCTGAAGGAATTTTGAAGGGGGTTGCGAACGTTATATTGATATACAATTATTTTTAAACAGATCCATTAGAATAATAGATTGACACTTAACGGGTACTACAGGGAAATAAATGTGGCCAAGGAAAAGGTAGCACCTCTTTAAAGTACGGTCCGCGTATTTTAAACAATGCTCACAGAAGCACGTTTTACCTTAAAGCAATGTAAATATTGTTGGTGTTCCAAAAAAATATTTATTGATATTTCATAATTATTAAATTAAATCATGTAATTAACATTCAAATTTTCCATAAATTTTCTTTAAAAAAAGCATTTTTCATAAATAAGCTCATTTAAATATAAATGAGTATTGATTTTTTTTTAATACCAAACTTAATTAGCGTATTATTCACGTAAATGTTTTTTTTCTTCTCAGAAAATGCGTCACACACGGAATACAGTAACGCCATAAATTAAGTACAGCCCTGATAATTTTTATGGAAATAAATTCTCTTCTTAGCCAAAGTCATCAGGTTTATCATTTCTAATTTCTAATTTTACTATACAACAAAGGATTAGTGATTTAAACCATTACACGCATATCAAAGTTCTACAAGCATTGGAAACTTGTTTAGAAGGTTAGTATATGTAACTGTCTAAATAAGTACACGCACCACAGCACACAGCACACGCACACAGACACGACAGACACACACCACACATACTCACACAACACACACACAACACAACACACACACACCACACATATATTATATATATATATATATATATATATAATAATAATAATTGAAGAAGGTGGATGGGTTTAGGATCCGACGATATGCTCCTCCTTATCTCACATTCACTACGCCCGTTGACCTCCCGGCGCCACGCCCACCGCTGTACCTGTACTTAAACGTATGCTTTTGCTTTAAAAAGTACAAGACTGAAGACGTCTTGAACACAGACGAAAACTGTTCACCCTGTGACTGGTTTGAGTTGTCATTTCTTGACCACTCCCTCTATCTACAGCTATAAATATATATATATAATATATATATATGCAAGGTGTTCAAAAAGTATCAGATTTAGTACTTTTGGACACACCTTGTATTCTGAAAAAAAATTAACGTTCCATTCATTTCATTCCTATCTTGGTAAATACAGCTTTAATCTCTGTACTTTTTGACAATATTGTATTCTGAAAAAAAAATGAAACGGAAATCGTGGTAAATACACCTTCAATCTCGAACTTTTATGACACAACCTTCTTTAACAATAGGGTTCTTGCGGATGTAATCCTGTGTGTGCTTTATTCTTTAAAAGCACAAGAATTCTTATTGGTTATTCAATGCTGAAATTTGATTAGTTTCTAACTGTTTGATCACAGTCATAACCACATGTTCAATTTGTCAATGATATATAGTCTAAAATCATTTGTTAAAAATTTGTACGGCTGCACCACTTGGACAAACGAAAACGCTTAAATATGATGGGAACTACAAAAGGATGCTGCGTATGACTGAAACAAAAATCTGGGAAGAACACCCGACAAAGAAGCAGCTGTACGACCACTTACCCTCGATCACACAAAAAAACCGTTAAGACGACCAAATCTGGCCATAGTGGGCCTGGAAGTAATGGAAATTAAGGGCCACTCCACACTGAAGGATTCGGCCGAAACGATTATCATAATAGGAATTGAATCGGTGACATGAGTTCATATCCAGAATGCGCCTGTTTCACTCAACGCTGATGCCTTTCGAGAGGCATGAACCCGTCCATCCTCATCCGAGCTATGGGTAAATAATAGGACAGACTAAGTTATCTGATAAGGCAATCAGTCTAGAAGATTGAACACACTGAATTCAAACCACCTCTACACCGCTTAAAAATAGACCTTGTGTAATATCCTATTCGTAGTGGGGGGGTGTTTGAATACCTACTTTTCATTCTCCCCAGATCTCTAGAACTGGAGCCTCACCATCAGATGCAGTTTAGTGCCATACACAGAACATGTAATTCTACGTTTGGTTTCAATGCTGTTTGTTTGGTAATAAATAATGTATGATATTATCGATTTTTATTGTTCCACGAGAAATAACAGAATAGTGGTATGTTTGATTTAGAAAAAAAAATTAACCCTTTATAAAGAATAAATAGTAATTTATTAGCAATACAGCATCTATGTATTGTCATCATCATCATGATCATCATCAACAACATTAACATCATCATTATCATGTTGCTCTGACAGCACAGATTCCCTGGATAAATCTGTTACTCTCACCACTCGTTCCCATTGGTCATCGTTCCTTGCAAGTCCTCTTCACGACTTCCAACATTCATTTAGGTTAGGGGTTAGTATTAGGGTTAGGGTTAGGGGTTAGGGTTAGAGGTTAAGGTTAGGGTTAGGGTTAGGGGTTAGGGTTAGAAGTTAGTTTTATAATTCAGCTGATCAATATAAGCCTTTGCTAGTCTGCTCAATCTAGTGTGTCCATGTGCATTCTTGTGTTGTTCCCATCAAGCTTTTCTTCCAATCGTTTCGTTAAAGTCCAAGAGGTGCAGCCATATAATAGCGCTGACACGACTACAGCTTGGAAGAATTTGCGCTTTCTCTTAGAGAGATCAGATTTCCATATAATCGATAATCAGCCTATAGCAGTACATACCTTTCCAATGTGTATATTGCATCACTTTCTGTAGATGAGATATAACTACCAAGATATGCGAACTAGTCTACTAATTTTAAAGTCTTGCCATCTTGTGTAAAGATGGTTGGTTGTTTTATTTTCCGATATATCAGCTGCACTAATCACCATAATGATTTCTACACTACCTTAAAAATGTATTAGGGATCCAATAATTATGTAACATGATTACAACACTTGCTATTACTTAAGAGGTCACCCACTTAAATGTTAAACAGACTCATCGTTGCTGCATTTTGGTGATCAGTGTGACTTGGCCGTAAAGTGTGAAGATGTCTCCATCTTATTTAAAAGACATGAATAAGTGGGACCATATCAAATTTAGGTACCCTTTTTTGATCTCGATTAAGAAAGGACATGTTTTTGATTTACACAGTCAATATCCGGTTGATTGTTAGGAGTTAGGGTTAGGGGTTAGGGTTAGGGATTAGGGGTTAAGGTTAGGGTTAGGGTTAGGGTTAGGGGTTAGGGTTAGTTTTATAATCTTTAAAAAAAATCTAAAAATCGTCTGTTAAAACAACCGGTTATTGACGGTGTAAATGAAAATCCTGTCCTTTCTTGATATAGATAAAAAGGGGTGCCTAAAGGCCATATAGTCCAATAAGTGTTATATCTGAATTCTTCTTTTTCTTTCTTCCTACTAATGATAGAACAATTATAACAATAGAATTAAATTTTGTAGTATCATTGGGCATATCTATCTTACATACGCATTTTCTTTTACCATATATCCTTGGACGTGCGTAGTTATTAGTCATAGTGTTACTCTCTTTATAACTATATTGTTTTAACTAAGTCACTTTAAAAACTTCGAACCGAACATCAAAGTGCATTGTTTTATCTCTTCATCGGTACAAAGCAAACTTTCTCAAATTTTTATATACGTCTCGGAAGCTGAACTTACAGCCTCTTCCTTTCCTTAGAAATTCGATTAAAAACTCCTCATTCGTTAAATTACCTTGAAGCCAAGGGAGATAACACTTGCCATTCTCCGCACAAAGATCACGCGGACGCCCGTCACACGTCGTACACCATTAGTAGAGATGTGAAAAAGATAACGGAAAGTTATCATTCAAAGGACGCGATTAGCCTGACATCAGCATTTATACTGCACTATTATATCATTAGTTAGATTGAGTAGCGTGATACCTGGACGATGTAATCAGAACTGGGATCAGATAAAATTAAAAACGGACTTCTTATAAGATGAGAAGATCAGACAGTAACACATGAAAGTGCAAGACATCTATAGTAATTAGCGACAACTCTCAAGCAATTAGGATTTTACAAGTACTAGCAACAGAAAACTCCCTCCGGGCGTCGTAAAAATTAATTTTTGAAAGACATTGCCTGAGAGGGTGGGGGTTAAAAATTCAATGTCAGAGGGTTTGTATCATAAGTAAGACAAATCCTCATATTTTTAATAAACATGAGGATTTGTCTGACATTGAATTTTTAAGGAGTAAAAAAAATAATAAAACAATTTGAAATGAAAACTGAGCCCCGTCCCTCTCAAATAAAATGTTGCGTTTATGTAATAATCAAACAATTATTTTGAATATTTTCCACATCAATTTTACACGAAATCATAGGTATTTCTTTATTTGTAAACTTTTTAGTTAACTTCTTGTTACTGTATAAAAAAAAGGACGAGAGTAAAAAACAATTTTTAAAATTGCTTACTTAAATTTTGGGTGTATATAGCATGGGAATATTGTGACGTAAGCTGTGACGTAGAGATATGACGTAGTTTTTGTTACAGACAGAAATACAGACAATCTCTATTATTAATAGATATGCAGAGAATTATCAAGAATATGTGAAATTCGCACTCTTGAACTTTCTCGATGATTTTGTTTTGTGGGTGCAGTGTACAGTAAATTGTTATATCTAAACAAATAAGACCATTAAGCGATAGGTTTGAAAAATACTTTGTAGTACGTAATTTTCATTAATAATTTCAATGAAATTGTTACTTTCTTTGTTGTTCTCAACAATACATAAACATTAATGTAGCAAATCTGCTAGAAACGGTCGGAAAAGTTCTCCTTTTATTACTTCATAGAGCGAAAGTTTTATTAAAATTTCTCCCAAAATCCGATTACCCTTTTTCTTTTCAATCTCCAGATTCCCCGCAGACCATTATAATTACGCAACAGTATGTATATTTTTCAATCATGCGTATTTCGCTTACATAAGTACAGCATGATTTAAAAGCCGATTTAGCGATGAGACAGGAGGGCGTTGCGGTGGAGTCATCATCCCAGGTGGGGTTGTAGTTGTTGGGTATTATGATGAAAGACCCGAAATCCCTTAATAAACCATCAAAAACATAACTGAAATTAATTCTAATTTTAATTTTAAATTAATTTAAATTTAATTTTAGTTGTTGTTTATCGCAACTATCCCAGATTATGATTTCAGAAAAGCAAAGAACATAACCTATCAGGAATCATTTCCATTCTGCCCTCTGGAAGGAAGCCTGGTTACCTATGACAGCTGCTTTTTTATGTAAGCTACGGGAGCCGTTTCTATTTTCATTGCACAAATCTAATACACAAGAAGACTTCATATTCCGATTTGAAGACTTCCGAGTTCCACAAGTTTCTCGAGTTCAAAAAGAAAGACCTGAGGCGAAAACATTCTGCATATAACGATAGAAAAAAAACTTTTTTCTTTGAATTTCTTAATTATAACAATAAAACAACAGCAAAAATGAACCAATTTGTCATATACAGATTTTAATTTATAAAATTCTCTTGTTTGAAACAAATGACTTTTACATGTGACATACACATCTTCTTCGTAATACAGCAACATCACCTGAGGTTTCATGTCCTTTTTCCGAAATTTGTTGTATTGTAATTCATGGAGGGTGGCATACACATGACATTTTGGTTATAACTACCATATCATAAGAATTATTATTTTACTCCTTGCAAGCTTTTCTCGCCTTCTCTAAATGATGGTTGTTCTTGAAGATAATTAATCAAACTCAAATCTCCAGGGCTTTCCTCGGTATTCTAGCCAATTTCAGCAGTGCTCTTTATTGAATTTCTATTTCCCAATAGTCTCTTTTCCAGGATTTCTAGGATTGTTCCAATGGCTCCATCTTGTGGGTTTTTAACACCAGCATTAGCTGATGATGTTTCACTAGAGTGTGATTAAGAACAAGTCTCCTCAGATTTCCAGGATTCTCCTTTGTATTCCAGCTGATTTCAACAATGCTGTTTCAATTCTTTCTCTGATTTCCAGTTTCTCCAAAATCTTTTTGCCAAGCTTTTGGGACCTTTCCTAGTGCCCCAACTACTATTGGTATCACTTTTACCCGCATATTTCACAAATTTTTCAATTCACTGGCAAGGTCAATGTATTGTCTATCTTTTCGTTTTCTTTCATCTTCACCCAGTGATATACTGGAACTGCAAAATCTACCAGTTGACAAGTCTCTTTTTTTCTCTTTTTTTTTTTTTTGGTAATCAATACTAGGTCTGGTCTTCTGGCTGGGATAAGGTGATCTGTTCTTAATCTCAAAGTCCCAGAGAAATTTTATGCGTTTCATTCTTAAGAACTAATTCAGGTTTATGCATATACCATTTTGTTGTATGGTCAGAATTTAGTGTTTTGCATAATTCCCAGTGGATCACCTTTCCAAACCAGTCGTTCCTAGTTTTGTATTCGAGTTTATTTTTTATTATTATTATTATTATTATTATTATTATTATTATTATTTAATTCCTTGTGAGTTTATCATACGAGTGTTAGCTGATGGTCTTTCACTGGAGTATGAGTGACACGAAATCTCCTCATGTCTACATAATCTTTCTGGGTTTTCTAGCAGATCTAAACAATGCTGTTGTCTGGATGGTGTCGATTCTCCCTCTGATTTGCTGTTCCTCTAGTCTTTTTTTTTTCAATCATTTGCACGAACTACAATTGTTATCACTTTTACCCCCATATTCCACTGCTTTTTCAATTCTCTGGAAAGGTTCTGGTATTTGTATATCTTTTCGTTTTATTTCATCTTCCCCTTGTGATCTGCTGGAACTACTTGTTGGCAGGATTATTATTATTTTTGAGTTTTCACATCAGCATTAGCTGATGGTCTTTCACTGGAGTCTGAGTGACAGCAAGTCTCCTCAGGTCTCCAGGACTCTTCTGAGTATTCTGGCAGATTGCAGCAGTGCAGTGTTCTGAATGGTTTCAATCCTTCCTTTGATATCCAAATTTTCCAAACCCTTTTCCAATCCTTTAGGGACTGTTCCAAGTGCCCCAACTACAATTGGTATCACTTTCAATTTCATGTTCCATAACTTTTTCAGTTCTCTGGCAAGGTCAAGATATTTGTCCATTTTTTAATTTCCCGTTAGCTTCACCTTGTGATCTGCTGGCACTGCAAAATCCACCAGTTGACAAATTCTTTCTTTTTTGTTTATCAACACTAGGTCTGGTCTTCTTGCTTGGATAAGGTGATCCGTTTTTATTTCAAAGTCCCAGAGAATTTCATGCGTTTCGTTCTCGAGAACAGATTCTGGTTTATGCATATACCATTTTGTTGTGTGGTCAAAATTTAATTTTTTGCATAATTCCCAGTGGATCACCTTCCCAACCCAGTCGTGTCTAGTTTTGTATTATTATTATTATTATTATTATTATTATTATTATTATTATAAGTAGTAGTAGTAGTAGTAGTAGTAGTAGTAGTAGTAGAGTAGTTTCATACGAGTAATAGTTGGTGGCCAACATTGTATTCCATATATATATATATATATATATATATATATATATATAATATATGTATGTATGTATGTATGTATGTATACTCTTTATATTCTCTCATTCTTATTTCAATCTTCTTTCAACCTTTCTCGAAGAAGTTCGTAACTAATACGTAAGCTAAAGATTTGACAGCTCTTTTCCGGTATTCCAGATCTGACAAAAGTAAAAATCTACCCATGCTGAGTTTGAAACAACTTATCCTACATCACGAGTGCAGCACTATATTTACTCGTGATATTATTATCACCAGTTATTTGTAAATTATACTATAAGAGTAACAGACATTTAGTACCAAAATATCCGACTTGTGCGTCAGAGGCAACATATTTTAGGAACATCGGTATCGGGCGTAATACATGAAAATTAACTCATTATTATTTTGGGTTTTTTCACACCAGCGTTAGTTGATGGTCTTTCACTGGAGTCTGAGTGACAACAAGTCTCCTCATCTCTAGGAATCTTCTGAGTATTCTAGCCGATTGCAAAAATGCAGTGGTCTAGATGGTCTCGATTCTTCCTCTGATTTCCAGTTCATCCATATTATTATTATTGTTATTTAGTCCTTTTGAGTTTTCACATCAGCATTAGCTGATGGTCTTTCACTGGGATCTGAGTGACATCAAGTCTCCTCAGGTCTCCAGGTCTCTTCTGAGTATTCTGGCAGATTGCAGCAGTGCAGTGTTCTGGGTGGTATCAATTCTTCCTCTGATTTCCAGACTTTCCAAACCCTTTTCCAATTCTTTTGGGACCGTTCCAAGTGCACCAACTACAATTGGTATCACTTTGACTTTCATATTCCATAACTTTTTCAATTCTCTAGCAAGGTCCAAGTATTTTTCCATTTTTCATTTTATTTTAGCTTCACCCTGTGATCTGCTGGAACTGCAAAATCCACCTGTTGACAAGTTCTTTCTTTTTTGTTAATCAACACACTAGGCCAGGTCTTCTTGCTGGGATAAGGTATTATTATTATTATTATTATTATTTATTATTATTATTATAAACTCAGTATGGAATAAAACCCAAACCATGCGTTATTGTTGACTATAAAACACGTCCTCACACATACACGCATATATATATATATATATATATATAATTATATAATATATATATATATATATATATATATATGGTCGACTATCCTATTGTGAACGATCAATGAGGGTCAGCAGTGTGTGATTCGTTTCCTCCCACGTTCTGCATGCTATCAAGAAGACATTTTGTGTTTTCACGAGTGTGATACTATCCTAGCCTTGCTATGAATTTTTCTAAAGCGGGAGTCAGAATTCTTTGTTTTAAAATTTGACTGGGCCGATCAAGATATTTCAATCTATTTTCTTCACAGCTCTTTAATTTGGCAACACCTGTCTTGCGCCATTCTTTCCTATTTGATGGGACACAGGTCAATATTACGTCGTTTCAAATTGTCATTCAATTTACCTTCATAGCGTAAGAGTGGACGTCCAATAGAACGATTAACATTTGGCAGTTGTCCGTATTGTTAAGTTTCTGACCGCCATCCTTAGCCAGTTGAAAAAGACTTAAAGTAAGTAAGTCCTGAGCTATAGAATCCTTTGGTAAGTGAATAAGTTCCTTATGGAATCCTACGTAGTGTCAAAGGTCCAGTGATATAATCCTATGTTCCGTCGTCCACGGAGGTTCAAAGCATTGTGCGTAGGTATGACCAGAACAGCCGGTATAAATAACAATATCAGCAGCAGATTACTGCCAGTGATTGGCCAAGAATATGGTCACATGATTATCGCCGAGTCTATAAATAAGAGTAGGCATCTAGCACACACCTTATATCAAGAAAACGCCAACACGTATAATATCATTTTTGGAAGCCAGTTCCCATTCATTTAGACAACGTGACCAGCCGACCTAAGCTGAACCTTTCAAAGGCTGCAATGTTGTTACATTGTTTTAGTATTGCACTATTTTTCACCCTTTCATCCCATTTTATACCGCAAATGGCACGAAGACAGTGTATGTGAAAGGCGTCAAGTTGTTTTATGTGCTTACGATAAAGTGTCCAAGTTTCGGCAGCATAGACTAGAACTGAAAGCACGACTGATCTGTAGATGTCAATTTTTATTTTGAGAGATATATCTTGGGAGTTCCATAATCGGTGCTTCAGATTACCAAATGCAGTTCTTGCTTCAGCAATTTCTGGAATTGATTTCTTTGGCCATTTTTTCCATCAGAAGTGACTGTTGATTCAATATATGTAAACGGGTCAACAATCTTTAATACTTTTCAGTCAATGAAGATAGATGGATTTACAAGACGTGGATTGCAAGCTGCCGCATGGTATATTAGTTCAATTTTCTTTATACTGATAGTAAATCCAAATGTTTTTGATGTCTCAGAGAATTTATCAAGAATGGTCTGGATGTCTTCTAGGCTGTGTGCTCATAGAGCGGCATCGTTTGCAAAGAGAATATCGCTCACTAGCTGCAAGGAAATATTTGATTTAGCTTTAAAACGTTATATGGACCACGAATTGTTCTGAATTCAACATTTATTACTTCACTTATATCTGGGAATGCTTTCTGAAGCATAGCAGATATAAGTGATAAGGCAAATAGATGTGGAGTAAGAATACAGACTTGCTTTGTACAATTCGAGACAGAAAGATTGTTGGATTGTTCATTACCAGATCTCACGGAAGCTCTCATTCATTCATGCAAGGAGACGATGATACGAAGTATTTTGTCTAGAACTCATTCGACAAAACCTTCCACAGACCAGTTCGAGATAGTGTCGAAAGCTTTTGTGAAATCAACAAAAATCATAAAGAAATTTTTTGTTTTGTTCTCTCTCTTCTCTCTCTCTCTCTCTCTCTCTCTCTCTCTCTCTCTCTCTCCCTTCCCTCTCTTCTCTCTCTCTATATATATATATATATATATACAAATTATATATATATTATATATATATATATATATACTAATACACACACATACACATATATATAAATAACATATATATATAATGCATACACAACAAATATATATATTTTCACAGAATATTATATATATATATATATAATATTATATATATATATATAACACACACACACAGATATATATATATAATAATATTAATGTCATCCACAGACACGTGGTTTCGGCGTTTCGCGCCCCTTCAGTTTGGCTAGAACAAAAAACTATCCTGCTAGGGTAGAACTGAGACCGGCTGTTTGCCTGGTATCTTATCCCCTCGTCACTGACAGCTGTAGTGGGACTTGTGTTTTAACTATTAAATACATAGGTTTGTTTATGTATTTTAAGGTCACCGAGAGATCGAGTTTCCGGGGAAACGATCATTGCTTATATGCTACTAGTGAGAGTTAATTTAAATTACCAATTAGAGAGCTCATATATATATAGAGAGAGAGAGAGAGCATTGTCAATATAGTCAGAAGATAAAAGATTTCGTATTGACAATACTCTTGTAATATTTTAAAAACAAACCTCGAAACCTTTAACATTTTAAAAATAATCTTTGAATTATTGTACTGTAAACTTTGCTAAAATCATATTCTGAATACCTTATTTTCATTAAATATTTACATCCATTGACTTATTTCATTTCCTCGTTATAATATATATATATATATATATATATATATATATATATTATAATATATATATATACCCCGCCAAGGTTTCACATGTACCTGTCAATCAAGATTGTACGCTTAAAAGCCATAAAACCATCCATTGAATCTCAGAACATTGGGAAGTGACATGGTACTTTAATTTTGTATAATAAATGATATTTATCTGAGAAGGTATGGTAGATATATTTGCCACATATCCCCCTCCCTTTTATAGAAAGCGATATACGTAGGATCGGTATGTAAGTATTAAAATTGTAATGTATAAAGTGTTTTGTGGCTGACAAGATGCATTTAATCAGTTGTGTATTATATTGTATCATCTGGCAATCTGTCTATTCTGCTCTTTTACATTCACTTTTCTGAAGGTCAGCTGACAGAAGACTTTATTCTTGAAAATATTAATTCTTAAGCGTGAAGTAGAGTTTTGGGACCATATAACCTTTAGGTACCCCTTTGCGAAATCGATTCATCGGGACTTTTTTTCCATTTACACCGTCAAAATCTGGTTGTTTGTTAACAGATGATTTTTAGAGGTTTTTTTAATTATAAAACTAACCCCTAATCCTAACCCCTAACCCTTACAAACAACAGGATTTTGACGGTGTAAATGGAAAAAATGTCCTGATGAATCAATTTCGCAAAAGGGGTGCCTAAAGGTCATATGGTCCGAGTTTTGTTGTAGACTCTTTGTTGTTTGTTTCGTTTGTGTGTTCTAGTAGTCATCCCCGATTCTCGGGACGTCCTGCCTCCGTCCACTGATTGATAATGGTTCTCGTCCGCTGCTGTTGCGGTTCTGGTTCTACTCTGGACATCTGACTGTCTAGTAGCCAGTGTTGCTCTGGACACGTCCACTTGTCCCAGTCGTTTACTGTTCTTGTTTAATTCCGTGGGTGAAGTATTTTTGGTGTAGACTCTTCGTTGTCTGTTTCGTTTATTTGTTCTCGTAGTCAGCGCCGGTTTTCGGGACGTCCTGCCTCCGTCCATTGATTGATACGGTTCAGCGTTGCTCCTCGTCCACTGCTGTTGCTGTTCTGGTCATTTGACCTCTCCTAGTAGCAGTGCTCTTCTGAGTTCGGACGTCTGCCTTCGTCCGCTGTTGTTTCTGTTCTCGTCGTCACGTCCTGCCCATCCGAGTGCTGCAACTGATCTATTTTTCTAGGTCTCTCACCCCCCCCTCATCCGGTCCCTTACTTTCGGTTATGATTCAGTGGGAGATAACCCATATTTTCTCAAAAGTTCAGTCAGTATGATTTTAAATTTTGATATAATGCAAATCAACATTGGAAGACATTAATTCAATATTTGGAATAGAAACAAGAATAGAATCCAAGTGTCTGTCTAAATTTTTCAATGTGGAGGGATTATCTATGATAAAACTAATACATGCGCTGTTTGATGAGTCAGAATTTATACTATTAGGTTTGGTTTCGTTTGGTTTGGTTTGTTTTACGGCATATCAACCTCGGTGGATGATTTTATGCCGACATAGTTTGAAAAAAAAAACTCTTAATGGATACTCATGTTTTATGAATACATTTAACCATAGTGGGACCTAAAAGATACAAACACTCTGAATAAACTAATGCTAATATTGATTGTTGAGGAAATGGACTCGACTAAATATCATCCGTACCTCCATACATGTAAATATATTCTTACATTCACCATCCAGGAAAAACACGTTTCAGTCATCTACTATGTTTTATTAAATAAAAACGTCGTCGGGGCAGCCTAAAGTCGGTATCAGCCAGTCAGCGAGGGAGTCATCCACTTTTTCAATAGCGATAGACAAGGAGATTGTTTTTGGCGTCTGGGGGGGGTTGAGCGCCACGCCTACCATCAGCTCCTTAATTTACCGCACAGATCTGTGCTACTCATACGCTGAGTTGGCGAGACCGGTATCGACTAGGAACCTTGCGGTTTCTAGCCGAACGCTCTACCGACTGAGCTAACCCGGCCCCTTAATTCCCCAAAGATTTTTTTTTTAAATCGGCTATAACTCGTCATCTTCTGCGTTGTTGAAAATAAACTTAAATGAAAATGGCGGATGAGCAAATTGTAGCTAGTTGAATACGTACGTTTGGGATTTAACTGTTTAGTAAAATTTAAAAGTTCACAACCGACTGAAATTACCCACGAGACCATATCCTCATCTGATTGGTTGCCTTAACCGGTTCTCGAGATAGTCAGAATAGCTGGATACTTAATCGTCCCAGTTGGTCTGCGAAATTCTGATATCCTGTTCTTCCCCGCATTTCATTGGTCAAGTTCGGTTACATTTTGCCGCCCATATCTCCTCCTCGGATTGTCGGGCAACAAGTTGCATGAGGTTATATTGTATAAGTAGCAAGTAAGTATCCTTGACTCCCTGCAAAATGTCTATCATCATAGCGTGCCAGTGATAACAGTGAGATCAGATGATTGACGATGGGAAATAGCGTAAGATGAGTTGGAGTCATGTCCATCCAAGTGCGAAGGTGATATAAAAAGTTTCGACCTGAGAGTCGTATTTCGATTTCTAAATAGACATTATTTCAACTCGCCAAGCGAACTCGACCACAAAAGGAATCTGACTTGACAGAACGACAAAAACAAGTTTACCTTATTATACTGAGCGTTGGGTTCCGTTGCGTAAAGGCTAACTGTGTTAACTAACATCGTTAGGTAGAAAGGCCTAGCACTATTGGTGTGCACAGTGATAATCAAATCATGAGCGATGGGTTTGCAAAGCTGAGTTAGTTTAGCCTTTATATATTCGTGTCATTGTCCGTTTTGTTACATAGAGCAAATTCGAGGTGTAAAGAAGTCGTTATCGTAGTAGTCGTAGTAGTAGTAGTAGTAGTAGTCGTTAGTTCAGGAGCAACATACGCAAGTCGTATAGTCACAGAGGGGTTGTTTATTTATTTCTAGACTCGTGGGTTCTTTTTCAGAGAGAAGTAGATAGAGAAGGTAAGGTCAAATTATTCTATCGTTAATCATGTTCGGTACTACTATTTCGAAACACATCACGGGGGAATTTGGGGATCCCCGTCTGTCCCTTACGAAGGACCAGCCGAAAAAAGACCGATTTTTCTCTTCTTAGGTTTCTCGCAGAAATTAGAACTTCTGGTTTTATTTGTTTCTTTACTTCAGGGGTCAGTGGTCGGTCAATGGCTGGTACCCCCGTTGAGTGTTTACAGTTATAAACTTTAAGCTCTCTTTGTTCTTATTTCTTTTTCTTCTCTTTCTCCAAAAATTCGATTATAATTTTCTTTTCAATCCCCAAATTACTGTAGACTATGATAATTACACTACACGTTCTTATTTACATTATTTTGTTTATTTGTTTCTAAAGAGTTTTTTTGCACACGGTTTTCTAGGAAATATGGATAATTTTAAACCAGATCTATTTGATACATATATTGTGAACTTAACAGGTACAAGCAATCTGGGTCAATTGGAAGACAAACCAGATTCAGTTTGGTATCAATATCAGGATAAAAACAAAGAAACAAGCATGAAGGGTAGAAGGCATAAGAAAATAAACCCTTCAAAATAGAAAAAAAAAGAAAGAGCGAAAGAAAGAGAGAAAGAAAGAGATAAAAAGACAGAGAGACGGAGAGGGGAAGAGAAATTCATTAAGTAAAAAACTGCAAAATTGAAAAGAAAAAAGAGAGAAAGAAAGAAAGAGAGAGGCGGGGAGAGAAGAGAGAGAAGAGAGAGAGAGAGCTGAGAGAGAGAGAGAGAGAGAGAGAGAGAGAGAGAGCAGAGAAGCAAGCATTTAAGAATGTAAAGGAAAAATCTACAAAATGTACGAAGAACGAAAGACAGAAGAACTAAATGAATAGACAAATCTGAAAACTGTAACTGAAATGCAATGAATAAATAAGATGCACCCAAAAAGAAAAGAAAGAAGAAAAAAGAAAGAAAAAGAGAGAAAGAAAGAAGGAAAGAAAAAAAGAAAGAAGAAAGGAAAGAAAAGAAAGAAGAAGAAAGAAAGAAGGAAAAGGAAGAAAGAAAAGAAAGAAAGAAAAAAGAAAGAAAGAAAGGAGGAGAGAAAGACAGAAAGAAAAAAGAAAAAAGAAAGAAAAAAAGAAAGAAAGAAAAAGAAGAAAGACAGAAAGAAAGAAAGAAAAAAGAAAGAAAGAAAAAGAAAGAAAGAAAGAAAAAGAAAGAAAGAAAAAAGAAAGAAAGAAGAAGGAAAGGAAAGAAAGAAAAAGAAGAAAAAAAAAGAAAGGAAGGAGAGAGAAAGACAGAAGAAAGAAGAAAGAAAGAAAGAAAAAAGAAAGAAAGAAAAAAAGAAAGAAGAAAGAAAAAGAAAAAGAAAGAAAAAAGAAAAGAAAAAGAAAAAAGAAAGAAAGAAAAAAGAAAGAAACAAAAGAAAGAAGAAAAGATGAAGAAAAGAAGAAAGAAAAAAGAAAGAAAAAAGAAGAAAGAAAAAAAGAAAAAAAGAAAGAAAAAAGAAGGAAGAAAGAAAAAAAGAAGAAGAAAGAAAGAAAGAAAGAAAAAGAAAAAAGAAAGAAAAAAAGAAAGAAGAACAGAAGAAAGAAGAAGAAAGGCAAAAGAAAGAAAAAAAAGAAAGAAAGAAAAAAAGAAAGAAAGAAAGAAAATTAAACAAGAGGTACAAATAGAAATGTGTTTTGAGGCAAATCTAAATCGGATTTTCATACAGACCTCGTTAATAAATAAGATTTATTCTCTCTATTAATAGTAATGATTCTGACTAAGAAGTAAATACTAATTAATAAAGTTACGCAATTCCAGAAGTTATTGAGACGTGGGCAGTGACTTAATTTCAGTAACAGACGGACAGACGCCGAATCTGCATTATAATAAGATTCGTATTTAAAAAAAATAAAACCTCAATATTAATAATCGATTTCTATTTTCAAAGATTAAGATATAGGGACAGTGATGATGATCCTAATCTAGTCATGAATAACTTAACACAGCATCGTTCAATAGGTAACTGTGCTCTCGGCTATCAACGAAATGCTTGTGGATTTTTGGAACTCAGTTTCTCTTGATGTCACTTTTAAAAAAGAAATCTCTGACTTTCAGTCTGGTCTTTGACATCGCAAGCAACACCCATCGGTGTAAACAATCATTAAGTACATAAAACTGCAAGATATCATGAATTCTAAGTACATAAGACTCTCAAATAAAGACAAAAAAATAGGCTTCACTTAGTTTAACAGGGTTAACAGGTTTGAATTCAGAGTTTCCTTCTCCTAGCCTGGTTGCCAAACCAAGGCTAAATTCCCGCTTTTTCCCAGGGTGATAGCGCTATTTGAATTCAAAACAGCCTCGTTCAGGATTATAAATTCATCTCGGGGTGTCCCTTTCCTATAATGGTACCATTACACCTCGCGCGTCCAATTCAGATGTGATAGCGCGTGGTGTAAATGGTTAATGTCATGGAAATGGACTCGTCGACCCGAGTTCAAATCTCTGGATGTGGTAATTGCATTTCACTTAGCGTCTATACCCTTGGGGAAAAGGTATGAATTCTACTCTTCTCCAGCTATGAATAAATAGTAGAGCAGACTGGGCTCTTTAACCTTGAGTTAAGCAACCGGTCTAAGAGAAGGAAAACTCTGAATTCAAACCTGTTGAATTCCGCTTAAGAAATTGACCATGTGTCACATGTGGAAAATACCCTAAGTTGGTTTTTTTTTTTTTTTTTCAAGTGATACCGCTTCGGATGCAGGAAGCCAGGAAGGAACTCCGCAAAGATTACCATTATTTGTATTATTCAGACTATTTGTCTCGTCTTCATTGTTATATGTACACAGTTTCGGCTGATGTGCCCTCCGGCCTTCTTCAGGTATTTCTTGTCGGACTCGGAACCTTCTTGTAATTGGGAGCCATCACGGAACTTGAACCAACCCTTTATTAGGTCCACGGGGGTATCCTTTCTCATTCCACTAACCATAGCTGGGGGTACAGGTGTTAAGCTGTGTTAATTATTATTTAATGTTACTGCTGTCCCTGACCAGGATTGAACCTGCAAGAGATAACTGGCATTTAGAACTGTCTTAATCTAACTCCTTTATCTACTAGGATATGTGTTCAATTGGACAATCCAGTGTGAATTTTTCAATTGCAAAAGTTACAATTTTTTGTAAAAACGGATTTTAAGTAGCCTCTTGGCACGCATCTTGATCAAAATGGACGAAAAAACGTTTTAAATATATCACAAAATAAATTATATGTGTAATATTATTATGCTTTTTTACTGATGCTCATTATGTTACTACTTTTCGACTTGGACAAAATTTGACCTTAAATGATTAATTTAATAAATGTTAGTTCGTTTTTTTAAAATGAAAAGCAGATGATATATTGGCAGGTTCTACTCTTTTCCTAATCATCTAGCGAGACTTAATGGGTGACCCAACGAGTCACGTTTGTCTAGTATAATATATTATAATTATATATATATATATTATATATATAATCAAATATTAAATATCACGGATTTAATATCCGTAACTAAAGTTTTCATGCTTACTGCAATCATCAGACGGTCAAAATGTTAAAATTTTTAAAACGCTGGCTTGTTTAGCGTTTATCTAACGTGAAGCGTGGTCACATGTGGAATGTAAACTCATATTTAAAAAGATACAAATGCTTTGGTCTTATGCACGCGGTTGTCCAGATGATTTTTATATAGATAAAGAGGGCAGAAATAAGGGATTAATTAGGCTCAGTGGTAAATGACATAATAAAAATTGTTAAAATGTCTACAGTTTGAAACGAGTTCGCTTCTCTTATTCAATGAATTTGCGTTCGTTTTTGTAGAATACACAATTTTCTCCACATTAATACTCCATTCAATTATTATATATATATATATATATATATATATATATATATATATATATATATATGTGTTGTAAATTTTTAAATTGGGCGTTATTATGAAGCATTAGAAATGTATAAATGAATGAACCGATATTAGGAGTATTGGGTTCACTTATTTTTTAATTATTTTTTGTCATAAATTTTCAGGTTCGTTAGATACCCTTTGTCAAATGTTATTACTGTTTTTTACGGTTTCTTTGTCTCTGTTGTTATCGACAGTGGCAGCGTCTGTTAAATATTTGTAATAACGGGGAATTCCGATATCTGCGTTTAATCCCTTTACGTGCGTTTGTAATTTTAGAATCCATTTAGTTTCTGATTGTTTTCTAGATTGCGTTGTTGGAAATGCGTGTTCTAATAAGATGCATTTGAGGTGTGTAAGGTTGTGTGATAAGGTGTTAAAATGAAGTGCTATTGTACTATGCGGGGATTTATAGTGGATTTGTGGTTATTTAGTCTTAGTCTAAAGGGTGTTGATGTTTCTCCCATATATATATGAAGACAGGAGGGTTGGAGTAAAATCCGACAGTATGAGGTGAGGTAAAAGGAAGTGTGAACAAAATGATGACTCCAACAAGTCCAAGTAGGAGAAATATTTCGTCCTTCTGACGCGAAGAACTTCCTCCGTCAGTCTGACTTTATTCAGAGCAAAAATACGTACATTTGTTGTTTATAGAATAGAAGTGAGTTAGTGGTGGAATGAGGGGTAGGGAGGTTAGGGAGAATGTATTTGCCTTGAATAAAGACAGACTGATTGAGGAAGTTCTTCGCGTCAGAAGGACGAAATATTTCTCTTTTACCTCACCTCATATATATTATATATATATAATATATATATATATATATATATAATCTCAGTTATAAATTTATTACTAAGCCGTGACCTGCGTGCGACTTACGCACAAAGATTGTGGAACGTTACATCATCATTTTTTTTCTCAATTTTTGCGCACAGGTCGATTTCGCAAACGCACGCAAATATTGAAAAGAATAACGTAGCGTTCAACCGTTATTAAACAACCATAAAAGAAAAATTACAGAAACACACACAACCTATTAAATATATATATATATGTGTATATGTGTATATATATAATATGTATATATATATGTATTGACAACCTGAAGAATAACCAGAAATATCTGAAACACGTGTTGCGTATGTGAAATAAAAAGAATGAAACATTTTTTCTGAGAACCATAACTTTGCGGACCCTCTTCTTTTTTATTATAAAATATTACATTTTCTCCCGTTGGAACCAGAACAACATTTTTTATATATGTATATATATATATAATTATAAGTACCCAGGGGATAATTTTATTTGGAATCATCAATATATACACAATACATGCTCATGATGATGCAAAATTATAAATTTCTACAAGGATTTTCATATCCTAAGCGAGCTCAATGTATGATACCTAATTAATTAATTATATATAGAGCAATAATTATACTTTCAATAAGAAAGAAAACCTTAACGAACCGTCATTCGGCTATTATAAATGGTAGAAATAAATTTGTTATAGCCAAATCACGATTTATTAAGTTTTTTTTCTTTTCTTATTGAAAGTATATATATATATATATATATACATAGTTGTGTCAGCCACACTGAAGAGGCGTGAAACTCCGAAACACGTGTCTGTGGATGGCATTAATATATGCTCCCATAAATTTGGTATGAGCTCTCTAATTGGTAATTTAAATTCACTCTCACTACTAAGCATATAAGCAATGATCGTTTCCAGGAAATTTGATCTCTCTGTGACCGTAAATCATAAACAATCCTATGTACTTAATAGTTTAAAAAACACCAGTCCTTCTACAGCTGTCAGTGAACGAGGACATTGGAATCAGGCTGCCAAACGGTCAGTCTGGGTTAGACCCTAGCCAAAAGATACTGTGTCTAGCCACACTGAAGTGGCGTGAAACGCCGAAACACGTGTCTGTGGATGACTTATTATATATATATATATATATATATATATAATATATAATATATATATATATACATACGCGTGTGTGTATTATGAGTGACATTCCTATTAATAGCTGAACAGTTTGATCTAATATTAACAAATTTTCTATGCATATTTTTGGTATCCGGGGAAGGGTTTTTCTTAAAACGTTCTTCATGGATAGGATTCTCTATCAATAAGCACTGTGGGAAACCATGTTTACTGCTAGACATAAATACTCCGCCGGAATTTAAATTTCCAAGCTTCAAGAGAAAATTAATAAGTATGACGCGTTTTCGAGTAAAGGGCTTGGTATTGGTATTCGACCCCAGAGGTCAGTGCTCCTTACAGAGACATGATTAATGTCTGATAGTTAATGTTAATAAGCGTTCCAAGTGAATAAAAGTTGGTTTAGAATCTGCTCGTTGGTTTACTAATAGGGATCAAGTTGAAAAAAAATAGTTTTCTGCGATTTGGTGATTTTTGAGGTTTTAAGAGTTTGAATTCAGATTATGATATATGTTTACTAACCCCACCACCCCGCACGAGCAGGATGTGGCACAATGTCAATTTCTTAAGCTGTTTAGATTACTAATCATGGTTGAAGAGCCCAGTCTATCCTACAATTTAACCATTGCTGAAAGGAGATAGTTGGATTCATACATCTCCAATGGTATTAGCGCTATGTGAAATGCAAACACACTTATCCAGGATTTGAACTCGGGTCGGTGAGTCCATTTCCAATGATTCTAACCATATGCACACGCTTTGGAATTCAGATATAAAACGAAATTACTTTATTGATAGCAGTTTTTGGATTCTTTGGGCAGAATACTTCTATATACCAATTTTTAGGAGTAGGGAAGCTCTAGAACTCATTTTACAGACGAAATAGATTACAAAAATGTTACCATTTGGGGGAATGTCCATACTGTACACAATTCAGAAAGATTGGAAGGGTTGGGCAACACTTTTACTTTTTTTTCTGAATGATTTGACATATAATTGCCCTAATAATATTATTACAAACTAACACACTCACACACACACACTAACACACACACACACATTATATATATATATATATATATATATAGAAGAGAGAGAGGAGAGAGTGTGAGGGACAGAGAGAGAGGCAGAGGGACAGAGAGAAAGAGAGATAAAGAGAGACATACATGCATACATACGGGAAGACTGAAATAGCTATTACGGCGTGCATTGATATATATATATATATATATATATATATATAATATATATACATATATATATATATATATCTTAGAAAGGAAGGAAAAAAATTATCTTGATCTACCATCTGATGAAACGAAATTTTGGGGAGCTATATTAAATAACTTAGATTTATAAAAGGCCCAAATTTGTCGAAATATTTATTATGGAATTACGGTGTTGAGTTTTTCCTTTTTTTAAGATAAATATTGCTCTGTATATAATGTAAAAAAGTTTATTATACATTGAGCTCTTTTTAGTGATTTAAAGATTCACTGTATTTATACATACTGGATCATACAATAATAATACAGTATATCTTTAGAAATCACATATATAATCATCCTTAGTCATCCATAGTTTTGGATACCTCTCATCATATATATATATTAGAGAGAGAGAGAGAGAGAGACAGAGACAGAGAAGAGAGAGACAGAGAGAAACAAGAGAGAGATGAAGACAGACGGAGAAAAGACAAGCAGATAGACAATGAATTGATGTCGATCTCTGGTTGTAGTTCTGGACTTTCAAAACCAAGGTAATATTATGCGGTCAATTTTTAGAAATTCTAGAATTAGAAGAGTCTTGGATTTACTGACTGCTATTCCTTGGAATGTCGTTTCTGTAGGATTGCATGAAAGCCCACATTCTTATGAAATGCAAACATATTTCTGAGATAATGAGCTGTATCAGTTACGTATTCAGCGCAAGCACTTACCTACCGTTCAGTGGCATCGTTTCTCCTGGCTAAATTGGCAGCTTTATTTTTTGTTTTCCACGGAAGCCACGTCATCTGTCCTTAGTTTCAGCTTGCTTCTACTGATAGCAAATGGAAATATTTGTTTGATGAATTCGTTCATGACTTGGGAAATACCGAACGGAAAAGCAGAAATAAGATAAGATTGGAAGAACGTGAAGACTAGAGGGTTATATGGATTTTTCTTTTTTTTTTTTTTGTTGCTTTTGCCCTCATTAAAGAATCTCGACAATATAGTGGTATGAATAGGCCGGGAAAGTGAATGATGAGAAAAAAAATAAGAACAGTCAAGAAAAAAGATTCTTTGGGAATAATAGGCCATTGGAACGGAAGAATAGGAAGTGAAAATAAATCGATTTGAAAGAAGAAAAAGAGTGGGCTTTGAGAAGAAGGGGTATATTGCACAGGATTCACGGAATTAAAAATTATGGGATAGAGGTTAAGGTGTGTCAGGAAGCATAGAGAGAAACGATGGAAGAAAAGAAAAGGAGATTTGAATAATACGTAAGAGGGCATAGAAAAAGGTTGATCTGCAAAAATATGTTAAAGAGAAGAATATAAATTAAAGAAGGAGAGAAAGAAAGAAGAAAAGAGAAGAAGAAAGGGAAAAGCTAGAAGTTACAACAGAAAGAACGAAGGAGAATCAGGCAACTAATGCAAAAGAAAGAACAATAAAGCAAACATCTTTAGCTACAAAAAGAAAAAGTCCCCCAAAGAAAGAAAGAAAGAAAGAAAGAAAGAAAGAAAGAAAGAAATAAACAATATAAAATTCACAAAGGAAAAAATAAAAAGGCACGAATTATAAAAGTTTCGGACGAAAAGGACATAATCAGGAAAAATGTTAAAAAAGAAACAAAGAAGAAAGAAGAAGAAAGAGAAAAAAGAAAAAAGAAAGAACGAAACGCCGCAATATGAAATTGTGAAAAGTATGAACTAAAAATAACTAGGAAAATGTACAAAAGAAAGAAGAAAGAAAATAAAAGAGAGAAAAGAAGAATAAAGAAACGCTAAACAATAAAATGTAAAAGACTGAACTAAAATGAATTAGGAAAAATGTACAAAAGAAAGAAAAGGAAGAATTAATGAATGAATGAGAGAAAGAAAAAAAGGAAAAAAGGCTGCAATCTAAAATATTGAAGGAATGAACGAAAAGAATACGGCAAAATATTTAAAAGAAAGAAAGAAGAAAGAAAGAAAGAAAGAAAGTAAGCAGTAGGAGCAGTATATAATTGAGTAGAATTAAAGGGAAATAAAGATAAAGATGCCTTAAAGACAGAAAGAAATCTATAAAGAAAGAAAGAAAAGAAAAAGAAAAAGAAAAAGAAAGGCAAGCAAGCAAGCACGAAATTAAGACGTATGAAAGAAGAAGAACACAAATTGTAAAATACGCAAATTAAGAAAAAAAATGAAAGATACAAAAAGCGAAATCCTCTAAAGACTTTAAAACAAAATAAAAGGAAAAAAAAAAGAAAAAAAAAAAAGGTGAATGGAGATAAGACAAACATTACAACCAAAAGGAAATTTTTTAAAAACTTGGAAGAACGCGCATAGAAAGAAAGAAACAGGAATCGAAGCGCAACATGTAAACAATACGAAAAAATGAAAGAAAAGAAACAACAACAAAAATCGTGTAAACTCTGCCCAAAGACCGGTGGATAGTCCTCATAGCATAGTGTCCTAACTGCGACATCTTAGTATTATCTGTGTTATTCGGACATTTGTCCTCATCTTCATTGTTATCCGTACAAACGTTCGGCCGATATACCCTCCGGCCTTCTTCGGGAACTTGAACTTAACCCTTTATTCAGTCCACAGGGGTATCCGTGATGGCTCACGACTTACGACAAGAGGTTTCCGATTACGACAAGAAAGTTTCTGGGTCCGAAAGAAGGTTTGCGAGTCCGTGAAGTTTCCGAAGAAATGCTGAAGAAGGCTGGAGGGCAGATCGGCCGAATGTTTGTCAGATAACAATGAAGATGGTACAATAGGCCGAATAACGCAGATAATACTAATCATCAGTCATCTGAAACATTCAGAGAAAATAGCAAACTCCCGTATTATAATGCCCATTGGGAAAGGTATCAACCTCAACCCCCATCTATCTGTTAAATAGTACCAATACTGTCTTCTTTGTGGATGACTTTGGCAATAATAACACGAAATGCATGTGCCATTAAACAAAGAACCAAACTAAAACAATAAGAAAAAAAAGAAAAAAAAGAAAGAAAGGAAAAACAATTGAAACTGGATGTGTAAACAAAGAAACAGGACACCCCAATAAAACCGAGCAATTTGTTGGGAAGCTGATGGAATAAACAAAAACGAAAAGGGAAGAAACTTGTCAGCCGAAAAATGTAGACAGACGTTGCGAAATCTTATAAGTAAATTGAGGAATCTAAAATTCCAATTTTTATTTAAGTCGAATGAAAAAAAAAATGTAAACAGATAAATGCGAAGTCAAATGAATAATTCACAAAAATATATGAAAAATAAATAATCAGAAAGACATTTTTAAAATAGAGTTAAAATAAGCTATTGGACTTCGGCGATAATTGCTCCTGTAGCGTAGTGCAATTCAGCTTTCCGAGTCAAACCAAGTCGTATCACTAGCTTTTCCTTTTTATACAATATCTGATGTTCTGTTATATAAGCAACAAACACAAGGGGCTCGTTATGTAATGGTTATCATTGAAGGAAATGGACCCGGTGAACAAACTCAAATCTGGCGAGGCTGTTTGCAATTCATATAGCACTAAGATCATTGGAAAGGTATGAATCCAACTATTCACTATCCAGCAATGGGTACTTAGTTTAGACTGGGCTTTTTAACCTTGGTATGGCAACTGGTCTACAGAAAGGAAGACTCTAAATTCAAACCTGTTAATCTCCGCTTAAGATTATCGATCCTGTGTCATATCCTATTCATGTTGAGTGGTCGGTTAATATATATCACTTTCGGGGGTTATTTAATGTCAAAGCCCTCTAGTAGAATTACAATAGTGGTATTATTTAACCCATAGCTGGAGGGATAATGAGGTGTTCATGCCTTCCGCAAGAGTATTAGTCCAAAAGGGAACACAGTAGCGCAACTTGGGTTTGAACTTTGTTACCACGATGTTGCAGTCCAGCACATTAGCCACAACACCACAGAGGCTTAAATTCATAAGGACTATTTTGAAAAAAAAAAGGTTTACAAAATCAGTTAACAATATTTATACTCGAAATAAATCACAACAATGTAACACACGTTTGCCATTAAAAAAACCGCACAGCTGACAAATTACAAAAGAATATATGCTCGAATGAAGCTAGCGCATGACCTAATCGTTTCAAATATTAAATACTGTTGAGATATAACAAAAATGATGTAATAAAATTTACGTGTGCATATATCATGCACAGGGTTGCGTCTTGTATGAAACGCACTTTTTAAATGTATCTATTTATCAATCACTCCGCGCGAACAGGATGTGACACAAAGTTATTATTAGCGGAGGTTTGAATTGAGTTTTCCTTCTCCGCACACTACTTACCATTCCAAGATTAAAGAGTCCACTCTTACCTACTATTTACCCATATTTCGATGCAGAATAGTTGGATTCATACCATCTTTCATGGTATTTGCATTATGTGAAATTCAACAAGACTCGTCCAGGATTCAAACTCAGTTTGCTGTATCTATTCCCAAACAGGATAACCATTACACCACGGGAACCAGTGTAGGGGCCGTCGTGCCTGTGGTGTAATATATTACACAACGGACACCTACACTAACTATTACACTGTAAGATTTAAAGGTATTATATTTAAAGTTGGAAGGCTAAGAGTGACCTACCAACGTGGGTACATATAAGTACAATAAATATTCCGAGAAAGTTATAAAATATAACAAACACCGACTTTATTCAGTGAGCGACAGAGAAACACATACAAGACAAGAATACATAGTTAACAAGTTTACAAACGTATATAAAGAAAGTAGAACTTTGTCCTACAGAAGTGACGAAGAGTTCCTGAAGAAATGTCACTTAATTATAGCAGGTAGAGACACACGCGTCTAACCCATGTATAGTGTTTGACTGTCCCGGAGAAAGAGGACTCAAAATTCGAGGCTTGCTGACTAAATACTCAGACCCCCTATTTTAAGAAACCTGTAGCAAGGAAAGATAACTCTTCAATCCAAACAGGGACAGACGATCGCTATAACACTAAGAGGACTCCATTTAAATGCATGAAAAAAGTTTAAGATTTATAAGAAAATTTGAAAATGAGAAAGAATAGAATAAAAAAGAATGAAAGGAGAATTATTTTTAAAAAAAGAAAGAAAGAAAGAGAGAGAGAGAGAGAGAGAGAGAGAAAGGAAAAGCGAAGGAAAAAATGAACGAATAAAATAAAAAATGAAGAAAGAATGAATAAAAGAATGAAGGAGAATTATTAAAAAAAAGAAAGAAAGAAAGAAAGAGAGAGAGAAAGTAAAAGCGAAGGAAAAATGAACGAATAGATAAAAAATGAGAAAGAATAGAATAAAAAAGAATAAAAGGAGAATTATTAAAAAGAGAAAGAAAGAAAGAAAGAAAGAAAGAAAGAAAGAAAGAAAGAGAGAGAGAGAAAGTAAAAGCGAAGGAAAAATGAACGAATAAATAAAAAATGAGAAAGAATAGAATAAAAAAGAATAAAAGGAGAATTATTAAAAAGAGAAAGAAAGAAAGAAAGAAAGAAAGAAAGAGAGAGGGAGAAAGTAAAAGCGAAGGAAAAATGAACGAATAAATAAAAAATGAGAAAGAATAGAATAAAAAAGAATGAAACGAGAATTATTAAAAAGAGAAAGAAAGAAAGAGAGAAAGTAAAAGCGAATGAAAAATGAAAGAATAATAAAAATGAGAAATGATAGAATAAAAAAAACGATGAAACGAGAATTAATAAAAAGAGAAAGAAAGAAATAAAGAAAGTAAAAGTGAAGGAAAAATGAATGAATAATAAAAATGAGAAAGAATAGAATAAAAAAGAATGAAAGGAGAATTATTAAAAAGAGAAAGAAAGAAAGAGAGAAAGTAAAAGCGAATGAAAAATGAAAGAATAAATAAAAAATGAGAAATGATAGAATAAAAACGAATGAAACGAGAATTAATAAAAAGAGAAAGAAAGAAATAAAGAAAGTAAAAGTGAAGGAAAAATGAATGAATAAATAAAAAATGAGAAAGAATAGAATAAAAAAGAATGAAAGGAGAATTATTAAAAAAAGAAGAAAGAAAGAAAGAGAGAAATAAAGCGAAGGAAAAATGAACGAATAAATAAAAAATGAGAAAGAATAGAATAAAAAAGAATGAAAGAAAATTATTTAAAAAAAAGAAAGAAAGAAAGAAAGAAAGTAAAATTGAAGGAAAAAAATGAAGGAATAAATCAAATAAGAATAATTGTGAAGATGCAGACTAGAAGAAAATTGTTGAAAGTTGACAATAAATGAAAAGAACGAATAAAAACAAATAGAGATGCATAAAGTGAAAGAGCAAAATATCGTAAGATGAGAACCTATTGGCTTAAAAAGCAGACGGCTTTTATCAAATGTGACACTAACGATAGTTTTGTGACTTTAATATTGGAGAGTGTGCCTCGAAGCGATTTTTGGGCGGCCATTGAACGTGTGCCATGCAGGCAGCATGGATGAATATTTTGGAATTAGGTTGAATATCGACTGAAATTGGGTTGGTGAGGTTGGGTGTGAAGACGCCCGCTTACTTTAAATATAATAAAAGTGGCATCAAGGGAGAAAAAGGAGACAAACAGAAAACAGAGTGAGATGCTACATAGCTAATAATATATATATATATATATATATTTATATATATAATATATATATATATATATATATATATGGGAAGTTTTGACCCTGTTATACACATTCAACAGTCTTTTTTGTGCATTCATCTGAACAGTCTCTGTCGATGAATGCATAAAAAGATGAAACCCGTGGTCACAATAATTTCCATGTAATATATATATATATATATATATATATATATATATATATATACATACATAATACTCTATCACTGATATTGGGTACTAAACTAATAATACCACACAAACCAAGTGAGCTAGTGATAACCATATATATATATATATATATATATATATATATAGTTGACTGGACTATATATGTATAATATATATTTATATATATATATATATATATATATATATATATATATATAATACATGTGTGTGTATGTGTGGTGTGTGTGGGAGAAAGATAGACAATACGGGATGTTGTAGAAAATGGATGTTTATTGTAGGTAGTAATGTCGACGTTGTAACGTTTAGGTCTGCCACAAGAAGTACATAGGCGAAACCTCCAGAAAAAAAAACGCGTCTACGAGCCCAAACGCAACAATAAATTGGTTGACAACAACTGTTTATTCTAACACATATCCAAAACACAACACAGGTACAACAATGCATCCATGATCGCATACATCCACAACAAAAGATTAAAACAAATATTCGAAGCCAGTGCCATTATCAACACATCAACTGTTAATTCTAGGTTAGGTTTCTTTAATATTTCCTAACACCTAGGTAAAACCTTTACTTAGTTTACACGGGCGGCCAGCAAAACTCCGCCCTCAATCGGCTGATCACGTCAAGCCCTAGCGGTTGCTGAGCGTCTTAGTGTCCTGGATATGACGAAGCAGCACCCCGATAGAAAGTATCTGTATGCTGACTTTACTCCTATCATAAAAACTATCCGAGTAAGCCGAACATGACATGCTGGACACTGCTGGGGTAGCAAGGACGATATCATCAATGATGAAGTGGACACCTTCACATGGAGACATCAGTGTAAGGCCGACCAGCAAAGACCTATATCAATCAGCTCTGTATGGATTCTGGATGGTGAGCAGGGGACTACTAAGGAACGATGACCGATTGGGTGGAGAGAGAGAGACAGAGTGTGTGTTGTGTGTGTGTGTGTGAGAGAGAGATAGAGAGAGAGAGAGAGAGAGAGAGACGGCGATATCCGTGCTGCCAGTGTGACCTGATGATGATGTCTCTTAATATCTATCGTTCGCATCTTCAAATATCTTCGCTATATCTAATTGTAATAATGTCATTTTCCTCATTCAATTTTCCTTTTTTCCATATGTTAATTTCCTTCTCTCTCTCTCTCTCTCTCTCTCTCTCTCTCTCTTCTCTCTCTCTCTCTCTCTCTCTCTCTCTCTTCTCTCTTCTCTCTCTCTCTCTCTCTCTCTCTCTCTCTCTCTCTCTCTCTCTCTCTATACTGTCTCTCTATATATCTACTTCCCCCCTCTCTCTCTCTCTCTCTCTCTCTTTCTCTCTCTTTCTCTCTCGCTCTCCCTTTCTCTGTTTCTTCAGTCGTTTCGCATATTCAACTATCTTCGTTATATCTACTAATTGTAATAATGTCATTTTCCTCGTTCAATTTTCCTATTTTCCATATGTTAACCCCTTCTCCTCTCTCTCTCTCACACTCTCTCTCTCTCTCTCAATATGTCTTTCTCCTCCTCTACCTATCTATCAACCTCCTCCCCCACTCTCTCTCTCTCTCTCTCTCTCTCTCTCTCTCTCTCTCTCTCTCTCTCCTCAATATTTTCTATGTTCAACCATCTTCGCAAAATCTACTCATTGTAATAATTTGTCTTTTTTCCACATTCATTTGCCTCTTTTCCATATGTTAACAACCCCTCTCTCTCTCTCTCCCCGTCTCTCTCTCTTCCACTCTCTCTCTCTCTCTCCTCTCTCTCTCTTTCTCTCTCTCTCTCTTCTCTCTCTCTCTGAGTCATCCTCTTAGTCTGACCACTCCTCCGAAACCAATTGCAACTAGACCCAGTGAAAGATTGCGTTCAATCTTCATTTGCCCCCTAGTATAGTGCAACGCAGACGTCATCCCCCTAACAACCTTCTCCCGCCATTTTACCTTTCGTGTTTGAGCAGAGGGAGGTAAGGGGACGTAACTCTGACCTGTCTCTTGTCAGGGCATATAGGACCTAACGTCTGAGACAGTGCCACTGGGGAAAAATGACGATGGCACCGGGTTACATCAGCAAGCCCATTAAAACTGAAGGCTGATAGAACACTGGGTAACGGGCTGGGTGTAGTGAGTTAGGTCAGAGGAACGGTGTGAGTGGCTATTAGGGGTAGGAGTGGGGGTTGATATAAACAAAGTGGATCAAGAGTGAGTCGGGTAAATGGAATGTGCTGGCTTTTACTGCATTTATTACTGTCTGAACTGACAGGTCCGAAGGTTGCATTGCTATACACACACACACACACCCGCGGAGCTTGAGTCTCGTAGACAAATGTGAAAAGGGGCTGGTCTGGCAGATGAAATATTCGGCCTGCTGAAATTGTTCATTCGGTAAAAAAAAAAGTGTTTTAAGGCATGAACTTAGGTATCGACCAAATCTTTCCTTTATAAAAAAAAGGATTTACTGTAAAAATAAGTTTACATGTGCCTTCAAAGAGTGACGGCTATTTTTGTTGGATTATCTTTATATATTTACCAACCCATCCTCTCGAGCAGGATGCGACACAAGGTCAATTTCTTAAGCGGAGTTCAACAGGTTTGAATTCAGAGTTTTCCTTCACCTAGACCGGTTGCCTAACCAAGGTTAAAGAGCCCAGTCTACCCTACTATTTACCCATAGCTAGAAGAAGAGTAGGATTCATACCTTTCCCAAGGATATTAGCGCTAAGTGAAATGCAATTACCCCGTCCAGGATTTGAACTCGGGGCGACGAGTCCATTTACCATGACTTTAACCATTACACCACGCGCTTCCTTTATATAAGCTGTGCTACAATACACCAACTAAATTTATAAACTAGGCGATGTCACATGGTTTATTCTCCCACCAATCAACAGCGATAATGCGTGGCTGGTTGACTACTTAAGCACTGATACTGAGAGTCGTCCATTTGCAATCATTGATGAGCGTAGGTGTCGACCAAATCTTTCCTTTATAAAAAGAAAGTCTCCACTGTAAAAATAAGTTTACATGTGCCTTCAAAGAGTGACGGCTATTTTTGTTGGATTATTTTTTATATAAGGTGTGCTACAATACACCAAATACATTTATAAACTAGGCGAGGTCACGTGGTTTAATCCTTCGCCAATCAACAGCCATAATGCGTGGCTGGTTGACTACTTAAGCACTGATACTGAGAGCCGTCCATTTGCAATCATTGACGAGGAACCTGAAACACTGAGGAACAACCAAAGGATTCTTCACCAAGGAGTTCCACTGGACAAGCTCTCTTGCTTGAAGCCTAAAGGATGGCCCATAAAATCATAACAATTTTGTTGTCACTTTTTTAATAAAATATCTTAAACTTTATGTCTTTATGTTCCTATATATAGCGTGTTTCAAAAAATAATTTCACTATCTAATAGTTTGATTAATTCTCATTAAAATTATCCGCCCTCTTGACTGGGGCTGTAGAATACAGCAACTGTACATCTGAAAAGAGCTAAAATCTACCCAATGCGGCCAACTGTTGGCGGTTAGTAGTGACCCGTGATTTTTAATTATGGAACCCCTGTGCGCGAACAGTTCATTACGTACAACATGACTTTGTCACTTACTTAGGCTAGACCGGCGTTTGGAGATGCCGTGTCTGATCAGTGGTCATTTCAAGCCCTAAGACTTAAATGATTGTCCCAACTCTATTGCCCTCATCAGTTTTTATCGTGGCTAAGGGTCTTAGTGTTCTGGGTATGGCGTTAAAAAGCATTTAATGGTGAAGTTCCAATTTTGGATCTCTAAGGACTGTGAAGTACCCCTTAATCGCTATTATTCCCAGGTTCAGTATGAACCGGGGTAGTAGTATCTGTTATTGTCCGCTCTATGGGTTAAATAGAGAAAATATTTTTTAAAAATGTGTTTAAAAGTAATTGAGTTTAAAAAAGATGAATACCCATCAGGTATATATATATATATATATATATATATATATATATATATATATATATATATATGCATGTACATATATATGTGTGTGTTGTGGGTGAGTGTGTAACATTTGAAACGAGATCAAAGTTAATAGCACTGACGCCATACTAATAGTGGAATTTAGAACACCCCAAGAAAATAACTAAGACAGAAGTTTCGCCTCAGTTTCCACTTAATACACAAAAATTCCAGGACCATTTTGAAATAAACCGAACTAAATTAAATGGAAAAATATTGAAAATAAAACAGAAATTAAAATATTTAAACGCAAACGTCAATCAAATTTAAACGTTATCCGCAATCGTGCAATTTTCCGTACATGGTGTCTCGTCCATGATTAAAATACGATTTTCTTATAAAAAGTTAATTTTCAGCCAAATCAAAATGACTAGGATTTTATTATTTATTTTAGAACATGATAGCATCAACACTGATATTATTAACCATTACAGTATTGTCTATATATAAGTAGGTATTCACCTGATCGGTTCGACATGGATAGAATGTGACAAAGATGTCTGGGGCATCCATGGGTGATCTAATTAGCTATACAGAAATAATGATCTGGGAGACTAGCTTGCTAACCATTACACCATGATGGACGCTCTAGGTCCATATATAATTACATTCTAACAGTACATCTTATCAGTTTTCTCATACAAATCAAATTCTCTTTTAAATCAAATATACCAGGATTGTATTATCCAATTAAAATGGATACTATTAGGTATTATTATTACCAAATTAGTTTTTGTGGGATTTCTTTTTTTGGTTAACGGCACATCAATATTCGTGGGTTATTTATTGCCGCTAACCATCCTGGAAGAAGAACAGTAGTGGTACTATTTATCCCATAAATATGTTGAGAGGCTGTTCATACATTTCCCAAGAGTATTAGTCGGAAAGTGAACATAATAGCCCGAATGGGGTTCAAAATCCCTTTCTACTAACTAGTACGTTTGTCAATAAACTAAGAGGTCCACATTGCTCAATTAGGTAGTTAGATAAATAGATAGATAAACAATATATATATATATATATATATATATATATATATATATATATATATATATAGATAGATAGATAGATAGATAGATAGATAGATGAGAATAACCTTCAAGCCAGAAACTAACGCAATAAATGTATTTCTCAATTAGAAATTCTATTGGAAATTCAGCTTATTATCTAAGAGAGTTTTTAGAGTACTACCCTAATATTAATCTAGCTATTATATCTAATTGTCTATGAGTACCATACAAGCATAATGGGGATTTTAGCAGCACACACATACACATATCCACACATCTACACACACACACACACACACACACACACACATATATATATATATATATATATATATTATTTATATTTTTTGCTTGAAGACGATTACAATGCGTATATAGTATAACATTTGATAAATAATGAAAATAATCATGACAAGCGAACAGCAAATATTGTGCCCCACGTAGAACATCGTACAGCTGTTTCAACTTTATAGCTGTACGATGTTCTACGTAGGGCTCAATATTTGCCGAGTTCGCTTGTCATGTTTATTTTCATTAATTATCGAATTTTATACGATATACGCATTGTAATTGCCTTTAAGAAAATATATAAATAATAATATACTTTACTCAGCAATGATTCTAAAGCAAATTATCAAATCTCATTATATATATATATATATATATATATATATATATATATATATATATATATATATAAGAATGCCCTTTAAAAAGAAGTCAACGCTAATTCTTAACTATGTTTTTGCATGTGTAATGAAACAACTAGATGAAGATTTCTGTCAGAATACAGATATGTTCAAATCGATGCTCACAATGTTTCTTTTCAAGCGCCTCGTAAACGGCCTGTACTCACGCAACATATAATTATACCGACAACACGCATTGGCTTCACTGTTGAATAGGAGGGCTAATGATTCTACATTCTGAAGCTACACACAATATAAGCATAACGGCTTATTAAAGGGTATATTTGGTTGGTTGGATTTTACGGCATATCAACCTTTGGGTTATTTAATGCCGAAGATGATTTGTTTTTTTATTCTTGGATATTCAATTTTTTTTTTCAAACTCAATTAAAAAAAAAAAATTTCAAAAATGTATTTATCGGAGGAGGACTCTCCGACGGTCTGTCTAGACCAAGTAAGGACTAGAGTGGAGTGTTGCAAATAATGGACTGTTCAGCCACCAAGATCCCGTCCCTAAGTATCACGGGTCGCTGCATACGGCTAATAGGCGGCCTCCTTGTGGGATATCATTCCTTTTCAGAGGAATAGTCGATGTATTTTACAGCCCAGACAAAAACAACTTTAACATTTTTGAATACTGAAAGCTGTTTTTCTTTTTTTTTAAGTAGAAATCTAGAATCTATTGAAATATGTATTATATAAAATACTGATTAAATAAATTCGACTGATTAAATGGTTTTCTATGGGACAATATTTAGTCTATGGATGCCCGAAAGAGAAGTAATTTAATTGAATTCGTTACAGAGGAGATACGTATTTTGCAAGGGTTAATCTTTAAAGAAGATTTCTTCTGTAAAAACAACTGTCGATTTTGCGTTGTGTACATTTCGTCATCAAATTTACTTCTTAAAAAAGCGGGAATGTAGAAAATGTATTAACATTAAAATCAAATTCCAGTTCCATGCACTGAAACATATTTTTCTTTTTTCTTTTTTCTTCTTTTCTTGTGTTCTTTTATTTTACATAGCAATCTGGGATCCATTCTATGAATAAAAATAAAAATAAACTTGAAAACCGCATTTTCACATGTTTCTTGTATACGAATTGAATTTTTCCACCATAAAACTTCGTCTTTTTCTATGTATCTTGTAGATAAATTCACTCAGTTTCTGTACTTTTTTTGGGTACACTTTACATGTATATTGCCTAACTTTAATTCCCAATTATATAATTTTAATGTTGCTATAATATAAAACTAGAATTTCATATTTTAATTAATTCATAGTACCATGAACTTTGCAGCCAACTGGAAAAAGACTGAAGCAACAAAACTTGTTAATCTTGCCCTATGTGTTCTGCTTTCATCGAAGTCAGCACTTCTACCCTACACACATCTCTTCTTCGTTTAATCCATATCTGATGTTCTTCCTCCATCGAGAGGTGACACTTCTACCCCAAATCTTATCTCTGTCAATCCAAGACCATGGCTCTGACTCATAGGTCAAACATCTGACTTTGGTGCTTAATTTGAGGACTTTCTCCAGTTTTCCTCGAATTTGCCCGTTTGATCCAGACGCATCTACTACGGCTCTCCAAAAAACACTCTACATCCCGTAATCTTTTGTACTGTTAGATTGGTGGAGAAAATTTAACTTTTCTCGGCCTTTTCCTGTTATTTCTTCTTCTTCTTCTTCTTCTTCTTCTTCTTCTTCTTCTTCTTCTTCTTCAATGTAAATAAAGTAAAGTCGTTGAAGCGGCCTAAAGTTGGTATCATCCAGATAGCGAGGGTGTATATCCCCTTTTCACAAGCGCTAGAACAAGGAGATTGTTTTTTAGCGTCTGGGGTGGAGCGCCACAACTACCATCAGTTCCCCACTTTACCGCACAGATTCCTGTACTACTCATACGCTGAGTTGGCGAGTGTCGGTATTGAACCAGACGCCTTCTTAAATGTACATATTTGTTAATAATACCTAACCTCTAGGTTATATTTACTGACTCGAATTTTTTAAATTATTATTTTTATTTCATTATTTTATGTACTTTCACCGCCGTTTGACCGATTCTTTCGCACAAGTGAGAAGGCAGAATACTGTGGAAAGTGCATTTAATCTTTTTTGAGAATTCTTACTGTCATACCCACAATTATCAATTTACACTTTTCAATTTCTGTATGAGGAAAATGCCGATGCTTTCATTTTTATCTAATTAATCTAGTCTCGTCAGTATTTGTAAAATAGTTATTTATTTATTGTCTTTTTTTTGTTTTACTCATTTCCTTATGAAATAAAGTTCATTTATATCAATTAGACTCAATCATCTTAAATAATGTTAATTACTTCTTTGTAATCATTAATCAATTGGGTGTCTTCAGACCAGTAATCGATCTCCTGGGAGGGAAAACGGTCTATAATTTATAAATGTTGGCTGGGATGCAATATTATCGTCTATTTAGCCTATGCGGCAAGATTCTGCACATGAATTTGTTAATAAACTAATAGCATCTCACACTTTCTTCTCTCTCTTCTCTCTCTCTCTCTCTCTCTCTCTCTCTCTCTCTCTCTTTCCTCTCTCTTCTCTCTCTCTCTGTCCCCCTCTCTCTCTCTCACACACACACACACACACTGCACTCTCTCTATATATATATGTATATATATTTATATAAAGAGATGTCTTTGAGCATTAAGATTACGCATACTCTTTAATATGTTTACTATCAAGAAAGTTACACATGTAGTCTTTTTCTGTTTACTGATTAAATGATGTCAATTAATAATTGAAAATCAATTGATTTATTGAACTCTTAACATTTCTTCATCAGTAATTACAAACAGCATGTAAAAGAAAATCCTTTTTTTTTTCACTGTAATTCTACAGTCAATGAAGAACTGAATTTATTTTTTCTCATATAAGGACTTATTTCTTAATAGGAAATATATTAATTTTTAATGAGTGTAACTCAAAAACCTTTTTAGTGTACGTTTATTTAAGAAATAGATTATTTTTGCTTACATCTAAAAATATTGTTTTAAAAATGTAATCCTAAAATCGTAAGTGTTTTGTAACATAATTTTACTTTTCTAAAACCATTTCTTCTACAGAAGAGAAAAAACTTCAGTTCTTAATTTGTTGACTTAAAGTCATACAGAATTCATTTGTTTGACTCATTTTGTTTTTACCCTTAAAAATGTAACAATAAAGAAGGTAAGAATTAAACACGTGCCCCTACGATTTGGTTGATAATTTCATGTATAAATTCAATAACAAATATTAATTATTATTATGGATTGTTTATTTATTTTTTTAAGAGAGAAGAGAGAGAGAGAGAGAGAGAGAGGGAGGGAGAGAGAGAGAGCGAGAGAGAGAGAGAGTGTGTGTGTGTGTGTGTGTGTGTGCGTGTGTGTGTGTGTGTGTGAAAAGCGTTCAGAAAGAGAAAAAGGGTAAGAGGAAAATGATTTAACAAATTCCTTATCAAATTAAATAAAAATTCGCTGAATATTTCTCTCTCCCTCCCAAGTGTTCCTAACATTTATTTTATTGATTATATATATATATATATGGGCCGGGATCTGTGCGGTAAAGTAAGGAGCTGATGGTAGGTGTGGCACTCCACCTCAGACGCAAAAAACAATCTCCTCGGTCTAGCGTTAGTGAAAAGGGGATAGACTCCTCGCTTTAGTCCACCCCGACGACTTTATATATATATATATATATATTTATTATAATGGAGATTGTGTGTTTTTCTGTCTGTAACCGAAACTAAAATCACTACTCAAGTACAATTCACTTAGTTATTGACGTCACATTCACCATGAATTTATCTTATTTTTACCTTCAATTATTAATAAAATGTTTCACATTATTAATACTGTTAACCATATCTACATACTAACAACATGCAATTGTATTTATATATACAACAAAATAGCGGTTTACAGTGTCAACGGGAAGGCTAATTTGCATATTGATATTAAAAATGTAATTTTAATAAATATATGCTTAGTATTATTGATTTCTAACTGTTTGGCTTTATTTTAATGAATATAAGCAAAAATCTCTTCAATGAATCTTAAATGAAATCCATTAACAAGAAAAGATAACTGTACTTTTATTCTTTACTTCCTATTTTAACTAAATACTTAAATTAGAAAAAATAACAATGAAAGACGAGAGTGATGGAAGAGTAAGTTTCAGTTGTTCTATTTGTCGATTATACTCCCTCTGTTTCAAATCTTTTTATCTGCATTCTTATTTAGTTTCATTAGCCTTTCTAATTTAATACGATATTTTATTACATTAAAACTTAAATACTTGCACCCGGAGGGTGCATATATTTGCTAGTATATATAATGAAAGTAGCGTGTACATGGAGTCAACGACCTCGTTACTGACAGTTTCTCGCCAATACGATCTTCAGATCAAGTGAAAAAAGGATTCAGTGCTTGAGGTACTTTGGTTTGGTCCTTTAAGGGTGGGAGGTGGGATGGAGGAGGATTTTGATTGCCCAGGTGCTATGTGTATCAGAATGTATAGCTGGATGTACATTTATTTAAATTGGACGATTGCCCCCTTAATTACTCTCTATAGGAGTTGATGGATTGCAATACCTAGGGGTTTTATTGCCCATTGCTGTCACATTTATTAGGGGCTCCATTCAGACCACATTTCTTGTTAATGGTCATTCATCATTATCATCATGATGCCGTGCAATTAGCACGGATATCCATGAAAATCTCTTGCCAAAATTCTCTATCATTCATTGTCACTCTGCTCAGCATCCGGTATCCTTGCAGAGTTGATAAATGTAGGTTCTTGGTGGGCTACCCACATTAGCATGTCCATGTGTTGGCTTCTAGTGGAGAACGTCGCTTATGAGTTCGTCATTGCTCTTCCAGTAGTGTCCAGCATACCTTATCCTTCTCACTCGGACGGTTTGTGAGATAGGGAGCAGGTGGTCGTACAGCTACTTCCCTGTGGGGTGCTGTTTCCTCGACTTGTTCAATACAGCACGCAGCATTCTTGTGCAGCTCCCATCTAGCTTATTTTCAAGGAGCCTCGTTAAGGTCCAAGTGGTGCAACCATACAGCAACACTGATACAACCACAGCTTGGAAGAATTGTCGTTTTAGCCTGTCAGTGAGATCGGATTTCATATGCACATGATTAAAATATCCTATTTTATCCATTCTGTACTTTCTTTCCTTTATTTATTTTATCAACATACCGTCGGATTCACTTCCAGTTTCCTTTTAAACACACACACACACAAACATATATATATATATATATATGTGTGTGTGTGTGTGTGTGTGTGTGTGTGTAACAGAGAGAGAAGGGGAGTAAAGTTTAGAATTAAATCCGATGGAATGAGGAAGAAATGCTGGAAATTCACTGACTTGTTTCACTAGTGGTATAGCGCCTTCATAATGTACATTAATTTACAACTTGCAAGGGGAGATATCTCAATAGTCTAGAGTGAATGGATGCTTAATTCGATAATTATTTGATCAATACATTTATTAAAAGATACTATTTATGTGTGCATATGTTAAACATTATTGACAAAATTAAATATGATCATGAGAAGGCCCACAGAAAGAATGAATTTCATGCCTAATTTCATGGTAACAATTAAAAAGTTCAGAAAAGAAGCAATGGGCTGGACAATTATATGGTTCACCCACCAACGCCATTCTTTTACTGAAGACAAAACGTGGTGAGAATCTTCGATTTAATCATTAAACACAATGCTATGTCTAACATTGTATGATAAAAACACATTAAAGCCCAGTTATTACTGCGCTAAAAATTGCATAGAATTATCAACAGCCATAAAGCAATGATTTTTAAAGAATAGAACCGCAATAGGGAACCCGGATGTAGGTGGTGTAATAAAGAGAACTGTTCCTTGACCGGCATGTGTTTCAGGAAGAAGGTAGTTTAAAATGGCCACTATCATAGTTTTATAACGATTCTGTCTTGTAGACTGAGCACCTTTTACATTTATTACAACAACGAGTTTTTTACCATTATATTTTCATCCGTAAGACCTGTATATTTCTATACTCTCTCTCTCTCTCTCTCTCTCTCTCTCTCTCTCTATCTTCTCTCTCTCTATCTATCTATTTCTTGTATACATATGACTCCTTGAATTACGAGTTTAAGTCGTCCCGTTTATGACTCAGTATTCTCGTATATCAAATCAATTTTGAAACAAACTGAAATGCTATTAATCCGTTCCAGCCGCGCTCAATTTTTGGTTATTTTTATATTTCAATGAAAAACATAGCATTGTATTATATGTAAAGTAAAGTAAAGTCGTCGGGTGGCCTAAAGTCGGTATCAGCCAATCAGCGAGGGAGTCTATCCCCTTTTCACTAGTGCTAGACCAAGGAGATTGTTTTGGCATCTGAGGTGGAGCACCACAACTACCATCAGCTCTTTACTTTACCGCACAGATCCCTGTGCTACTCATACGCTGAGTTGGCGAGGACCGGAATCGAACTAGGAACCATGTGGTTTCTATCCGAACGCTCTACCGACTGAGCTAACCCGGCCCTTGATATATGTAAATACAATAAAATAGAATGTAATGAATTATGTGTTTTAATATGTTTTAATGTTTATTCTTTTATAAATAATATTTTTTCTTAGTCAAATCGGGAAACTTAAATGTTGTTTTTTTAGGGGGGTTCTGTGCGTATTAGTTAAAGTATATCTGAAAATCGGTCGTGGCTCAAATCGACCGAGTAACAGTTAGTAACTCAGAGCACTCGGAAATTGGGGTACCCAAAGGTCAAGGTACATATCATCATCATCATCATCAGCAGCAGCAGCAGCAGCAGCAGCAGCAGCAGCATAATCATTATCATCATCATCATGTTGCGCCTGCAGCAGGGATATCCATGACTATCTCTCGCCAACTGTGCCTATCATTCATTTCCCCGAATATCCTACGCGCAGAATCCGGTATCCACACAGAGTTGGTCTATGTAGGTCTTTGTTGTACGACTCGCAATGGCATGACCATGTGCATATATATATATATATATATATATATATATATATATATATATATAATCATTGGTATTTAGCGATGTGCATATATTTCAACCACATTGCATCATAGCATATATATCAATCTATCAATGTACGAATTAATTTATCGCTCTTTGTCTGTATATATATATATATATATATATATATATATATATATATATATATATATATATATATAATGATATTTATTACTCATACATGCTATTTACGAATGTTATTTCAATATATTTCATCAACATTTAGAAGTCATGAGTACATATGACTGATCGTTTATCTGTACCCGCTGGTTTTGGGTGGCTCATCCACCTCCATTCTCAGGAATTTCATTTCTATATGTCAAGGATCCACATCCTCCCCATCCATTGCTTCTCACCACCCCTATCTCTATCCACACACACACACACACACAACACACACACACACACACACATATATATATTATATATATATATATATATAATTTGTCGGTCTGTCTGTCTGTCTAAATTCATACGTTCTTTTTTCTGTCTACTTGTGAATCATACTAATTCAGTCGTACTTCCTTCTTCCATTTTCCTTATCCAGTTCCAATTCATCTTCCGCACTTCGTGTCTGTCCGCT
>CM042148.1:32378311-32414207 GCA_023376005.1 Doryteuthis pealeii | reverse complement strand
ACACTCCCCATGTAATATATATATATATATATAAATATATATATATATATATATACCCACACGACATTACACACAACACACATATTTTGTTCGAATAAATTTATTATGGAATTACGGTGTTGAGTTTTCCTTCCTTTCTATGATATATATATATATATAATATATATATATATATATATAATATATATATATAGTGAACAAATATATATATATATTATATATATATATATATATACTAAGAGCAATATCCGGTGATACCCGCGAAAGGTGTGCGTACGTCTGAAAATATCTTTATTAAATATTACCCATCTATTAATTACAAGTAATCACACGATTTTTCTATCACATTTTTTAGAAATAAACAGTTTCTTACTGTATCATATAATTCTTATATATCTATGTATTATGACATATAAATTTTTGAAAATTGTTCAATGAAGCATTCGTGACGTAGTAAATCTCACTTAACCAGTCCAGTTCCTGAATATCAGCTTTAAATGTGTGTAACTCTCATCATGCTCAGATCCCTGGTGTAGAAACTAACTGGCTATACACAGACAGTCATAAATTGCCCTTATGTAATAGATATATATTCCACGTATTTGTCATACATACGCAGATTTGAGAGTATGGATTATTTAAGCATATTTACATACATTTCAATATAGATATGCGTCTAGGTATCCATGTTCCTTAAGAATATAGATTTTATATGAACATCAAAAGATATGTACGTCGTCTTTAATTCCTTTCATCGCAGTCGGAGAACGAAGCGATGACGTTGAATTCTTCTATGACGTTAAATTCTTCCTCGTCGCCGAGGCGTGGGGGAGGGGCTGGGTGGTTGGCAAAGGTTTAAGATATCCTATCACGTTCTAACTTAGTTATTTTACTTTTAACCTGATGGTCGGCTGAATGGGTGTGGTGTGTCTCTCACCGGTGCCTCGGGGTTCGTCTAAGGATTCTCTAAGCAACTGCCTTTGAATCTTTTAAACGCCGGGTGATTTTTGCCGCCACGACATAACCCTCTGTATTTGTAGTCGAATGCTAGATTTCCTCATAGGAATAATTCTGAACTTTCTTTGGATCTTTTCATAGCTTATAACCTTTAACTTTCTGTAGGCGGAGCTGATTAGGAATGCAATGTTTGTGTTCTGCACTAAGTATAGTCATGTCGACGAGGAATTACACCTAACTCTATCTCCTGAGAATGAATCTTTTTAGCCTCAGTTAGTAGAGCATTCTTCTAGGAATCGCGAGGTTCGCGTTCGATACCAATCTCACCAAATCAGCTTGGTTAATCTGATCTGTGCGATAAAGTTCACGTAGGTGTAACCGCCTCCATCTCAGACGCCACCAATCCTACTAGTCTAGCGCTAAGGAGAAGGGGATAAACTCCTCGGTGACCGGCTGATACGACAATATGCACTCTGCCGACTTTACTTACTTTTAATACGCATATATTATCATCCTTTTAAATAAAGGCAAAAAATAAACAAAATATTTATAAATGTTTCAGGTTAGAGCACATCAATGTTTGTCTTTGATCATTCAAATAAAATCATATATATATATATATACATATATATATATATATATATATATTCTTTGTTGGGGTACCAAGTTTCTTGGTACAAGGTGATTCTAGGCTGGTCATATTCTCTAACAGTAGTTAGTTGTAGACGTGGTCTGACGAAGCTCTATGGGCCCCAGATACGCACGAGTGGAAATGGTCCATAATCACGATACCATGGAATTTAAGGCCTTTTTATTCACACACACACACACACACAACACACCACACACATATATATATATATATATATATAATATATATATATATTATATGATATGATATATGAATTATATTATTTATGATATAAAATTACTATATATATATATGATATTATATATATATATCATATGATATATATATATATATAAATATATATATATGTATATATATATATATATATATATATAATATATATATATATATATATATATATATGATATAATGATATTAAACTTCATCCGCACTAATAAACCGGCGTTCGGTCCTGGGTCGGTGGCTTCCACCACTTAAGTATTAGTTGTTAAATTACCGGTGTTGATGCCCACGGAGCTATCCCCAAGTAACATCTGCTCCCTTGTTTAAAAGGACAGGGTTGGGTTTATTGTCCAGTTTCCTGAGGACTCCCTTGAGGGGAATTCCGACGGATCAACGCATTTTTTGCACCTACCACCCCCATGAGTCTCCACTCGCGGTGGTCCCACATTAAAAACACCTTGAGTCCCACCTGCATACGTGAGATGCACGGTAAACTTCACCTGGTGGCGAGGCTTCCGAACCTGGAAAGTGTGAAGTAATCCTTTTTTGCCATTATTTCTTCAGTCCCCATTAATGATTCTGGATTGGATAGGTAGTACTTATGGGTCAAATAGATGTGTTTGGAAATGATTCGTATTAGATTGTAATACTTAATAACATATAACTTATCAATTTTTAGTTATTTGCAACAATATAATTGTGTACAAACATAATTGATTATGACCAAATATGTTTGGATGGTTTCATTGTTTAATGGCATATCAACTTTCGATAGTTACTTAATGCAAAATTTATCCTTGTAGAAGAACAGTAAAGTCGTCGGGGCGGTCTAATGTCAGTATCAGCCAGACAGCGAGGGAGTATATCCCCTTTTCACTAGCGCTAGACCGAGGAGATTGTTTTTACATCTGAGGTGGAGCGACTATTTAATACATAGCTGGTGACGAGGGGTTTCATACGTTTCCAAAGAGTATAAGTCCAAAAGTGAATTTAATAGAGCGATTGGAGTTCAATCTTGCTTAAAATGTCGCAGTCCAGCACGTTAGTCACTACGTCAAGGAATATTCCCATATAAAATGGGAATAGCTATTTAAACCAGGAGTTCTCAACGTTTTATGTACCATGTCCCAGCTAATCACGTCTGAACTCATGATGTCTCCTATGTGATAATATATAATAATTAAAATTTGAAAAGAGGTGAAGAAACTTAAAACGACAATAACTTGGTTTAAACAAGCACCAAAATAACAGATCATCTATGAAAAGTAAAAAATGAAATAAACAAAAGACAGAAAAAAAATAAGAGAGAAAATTCCTATATAGATATTTCAATAAATGTATTGAAATATTTGTGTACAATAAAATAAGTTTACCAACCAAATGCAATATACTATTTGAGGTTTCCTCAAGAAAAGTAGAACAAAGTTCGTGGGAGTTTTGTGCTTCTTGTCGGCTGCAAATAAATTGTGGTTAAATCCTACTTAATGGACATAAATCCCACTATCGTATGTCACCCCGTCGAAAGAAAAACTTTTACATTTTTTCAGGTCAATTAACTTTGAACCACGCATGTTTGTGAATCTGCATTACGCCTCAAAGATACGTGGTTCAAAGTTAAATGACCTGAAAAAAGGTAAGAGTTTTCAAATACTATAACTGGTGCATTATATCTTTTATTTATTAATGTATCAATACTGAAAATTTCATTAAATTCAGTTAATTCCTTGATTTTTAGTATTTTTTCTTTCGGTGGTGTAACATGCGATGGTGGAATTTATGTCCATTAAATAGGATTTAACCGAAATTTCATATTAGGGACTAATTTAGTCATCTTCAATCTTAAATCTCATTGTATAATGATGTCTGATTGATTAATTGTTTTCAGTAGCAAATCATTTACAGCACTCAAGCAACATTTAGCTAAATATGAAGATGGGGACGGTAACAACAGTTTTCTTGCAAAGGTGCGTAAATTTGGTTATCTAATTTTTGTCTCATTACAAATCCATGCCCTCTCTCCGTTTATGTTAAATAAAGACGATGTTAGTCTCAATTCCCCCCTTAAAAATCAAATTCCACCCGTGCGGCGTATACCCCATTTTGGGAATCACTGTTTTGTAGTATATAATGTGTAGGAATTATTAGAGAGGAATACTTGTAACTATACAACTGTGTGTAAATTCTCATTAGATTGGAATATTTCATATCATTTAACTCTTTGTCTACCAAATTTCCTCGGTATTTTTATCTGTATGAAGAGATGTTTCAAAGTTCATAATCTATTCACCTCATAACTTATTCTATTCAAATAAACTCTTATTATTATTATAATCTGAATCCTTTTGCTCAATTATGATGTACTAAATATCAGCAGTTTACGGTAGGATTGCAGTGTTGGAAGAGCCGCTGTAAGCAATTGAATAGGTAAAGGGTTAACTATGTGCAAACAAATGATTATAGATACAAAAATAAACCTTACGTAGTGATATGATCTAAAACAAATAAAGTAAACTTAACCAAACAATCAACTAAACTAATAATTATTTATTATTTTTCATATTTATAAGATACGGTTATTTTGTATTATTAGACCTTATTTTTCCGACGCAGGTGTCATTGGGGAACAAGAAAAGCTTTGATAAACTACAATTTTATTTCTTAAATTAAATATCTATTTTTTCGTTCCCCAATGATACCTACATCGGAAGAACTAAAAATATTCGGCTTCGTATTACTTTTATCGCGTTTTAATATAGACTAAAATCAAAGTCATCTAAATATCTAAAGATTCCAATATGTTAAAACAAAGCTAACGAAATATGGCTGCAAATTGGTAAGGTATCAAAATATGTACATCCAGAAAATCTGCATATTACTAATTTTGAAACTCGCTACCATATCATCATCATCATCATCATCATCATCATCATCATCAGATCATATGGTCCTCACCTTTAGCTTTTAACAAACGATTATAGATACAAAAATAGTCCTTACGTAGTGATATGATAAAAAACAAATAAAACAAACCGAACCAAACAATTAACTAAACTCATAGATTATATATAATTGTTCATATTTATTAGATACGGTCATTTTATATTATTAGACCTTATTTTTCCAACACAGATCTTTTTTTTTGCGTGTGTGGTTATTTTTATTTCATTATATTATTTTAGGTATTTTATTTTTGTCTAATAAATCGTGACAAAAAAAAAATGAGATAATAACTATTTTAGTTTTTATATTGCTCTGCCTGCAAGCATACGAGTACTTTATTTATTTCAAACTTTCTTAAACGATTCTCAAAGTAGTTTTTGACTAACAAGAAGAGAACCTCTTTATTTTATGATATAAAACAAATAAAACAAACCAAACCAAACAATCAACTAAACTGATAATTTTATATTATTGTTCATATTTATAAGATACAGTCATTTTGTATTATTGACTATATCTCTACTGATGACATGTATGTTATCACTTTATTCCACTATGAAAATATCACTGTCTCTTTTATTGGTCGATTCAATCAATTACGCCAAGATATGGCATGATATAGAATATTTGGTTTAAGAAAACAAGCTCTCAATTCAGTCGAATAACACCTCTTATATGATAAGCTTTTGTATAAATCAAACGAAATTCATTTTTTATGATGATAACTGTTATTCTAACCACCACCCTGTAACGTCGTGTAAACCAGTGATTCTCAACCGGGAGCCATATGCCCCCGCGGATCATATAACTTTTTTTGTCCAGGAAAGCAAAAAATATTTAATCATAAAAATACAATAGGTCTTTTAAAACTTCGAATGGCTAGGTGGGGTTCACTATGGTAAAATAGAAATCAAAGAAATCCTTAGATAAGAAAAAGAAAGTTGAGAAGCATTAGTCCAAACAAATAACTCACCCGTCCAAATCATTGGAATAATAGCCCAGACAAAAACTGTAAGCATCTTCAAAGAGAGGTGGATACCAAGATCTAGCTCAAGAGCTAAAAAAATCTACAGACCCGAATAAGAATTACACTTTCTGAGAGATGATGCCGTTAAATTCAGCAATAATATTGTTAGTAAAATAGAAATAGATCACTAATTAGCATTGAACCTATTCTAGTAGTGACCACTCCAAGCGGAGTTTAACAGGTTTCAATTCAGATTTTTCCTTTTCCTAAACTGGTTTCCTAACCAAGGTTAAAGATCCCATTCTGCCCTACTATTTACCCATAGCTTTAGGGGGAGTAATTGGATTCATACCTTTCCCAAATGTATTAGCGCTATGTGACCTGTAGCTTCGTCCAGGTTTGAACTCGGGTCGACGAGTTCATTTTCTACGAATTTTGTTCCCAAGCGTTTTTATCTAAGTCGATAGTCGTCATCAGAGGGATTATTTGTTTTATTCTTAATTCATATTTGCGGTGCAAATTTTATTTAGTTAGGAGGGTTTATTCAATTAGGAGTGTCTATTGTAGGGCCGGTTTAGCTCAGTCGGTAGAGCGTTCGGCTAGGAATTACAAGGTTCCTGGCTCGATACCGGCCCTCGCCAACTCAGCGTATGAGTAGCACAGTAATCTATGCGGTAATGTGAGGAGATGATGTTAGGTGTGGCGCTCCACCTTAGACCCTAAAAACAATCTCCTTGGTCTAGTGCTAGTGAAAAGGGGATAGACTCCCTCGCTGTCTGGCTGATATCGACATTATTGTAGGTGAGGTGTTATTGTTAGTGCGTCAATTATTAAAGATGTTATGTATATTAGTCCCACTTTTAAATGCTATTTCATTTATGTTATTTTAAAAGTTTTTGATGGGAAATACTTCACCAGGGGCATCCAACTGTTTGTGTTTGTAATCTTAGAAGACCTGCTGTCGCTTTGTCCCCACAGATTCAAAGTCGAACTGTGTGAATTAAAGAGTAAGGTATTAATGACGATGAAGATGGGCATGTTAGATAAGGGTTTTATACCATACCAGAAAATCAATTTGGTGGGAAAGTAGTAAAATCTTATCTGCAGGATCAGTCAATGATCTGATTTATGACTTTACTTAAAAGGAATTCACACAAATCCTGACTGCTTAGGAAAAGCAACAGACTGCGATTTCGTACAGATACGGATAAACATACAGAAAACACGTGACACACAGACACACAGTATCAATAATTATTAGAAGACCATTAACCGTCGAGTTTTCCTTGTAAAAACCGTCCATGATAATTATAAGGCTTCCGGGTTAGCTCAGTCGGTAGAGGGTTCGGCTAGAAACCACAAGGTTCCTAGTTCGATACCAGTCCTCGCCAACTCAGCGTATGAGTAGCACAGGGATCTGTGCGGTAAAGTAAGGAGCTGATGGTAGGGTTGGCGCTCCACCTCAGATGCAAAAACAAACTCCTTGGTCTAGCGCTAGTGAAAAGGGGATAGACTCCTTCGCTGATTGGCTGATATCTACTTTAGGCCACCCCGACGACTTTTACTTTTAGGAAGCAGGGACATATTACAATTAGCATTTCATAGTTATCACTTTTCTATAAGTAATTCGGGGCGCGCGTGTTGTAATCGTTCTCATAGGAAATATATACAGCGAACCGAGTTCAAATTCTCGACAGGGATGTTTTCATTTCACATCTTCTATTAATAATGGAGATTCGCTTCCAGTTTTTGTCTATAACAAAAAGTAAGTCACTGCTTACGTCACATTACCCAAAATCGTCATAACAGAATAAATACACTCAAAATTTGAACATGCAACATTAGACAGTCCTCATTGTTTTTTTAAAACAAGTTTTGATAAATACATGACTGGTATTATATATCTATATATAGTCTGTTTTATTTTAATACATATTTAAGGTTTACATTTCAAATTGTTTTATTTTTTAATCCTTTAATGAATTTGATGATTTTACTTACTTAGGGTATAAACTCGCTGACATTGAATTTTTTACTCTCACCCCTCAGGCAATATGTTTCAAAAATCTATTTTTATATCGCCCTGAGGGTGTTTTTTATTTTGTACTAATCTATTAATAATGGATATTCGCTTCCGGTTTTTGTCTGTAACAAAAACTAAGTCACTGCTTACGTCGCACTAACATAGAATAAATACACTCAAAATTTGAGCATGCAATGTTAGACAGTTTTCATTGTTTTTTTTTAAACAAGTTTTAATAAATACATACCTGGTATTATCTATATATATATATAGTTTGTTTTATTTTAATATATATTTAAAGTTATCAGAACTAAATTTCCATTTCAATTTTTAAATTTTTTTACTCCTTTAATAAATTTATTTTATTTTTTACTCCTTTAATAAATCTGATGATTTTACTTTACTTATGATACGAACTCTCTGATATTAAATTTTCAACTTCCATCCCCACAGGCAATATTTATTTTATGTCGCCCAGAGGGCGTTTTTTTATTTTGCTAGTAGCTCTAATATAGTTAAGAAAAGTTTTGTTGATATCCAAGTAGCTATACTTGTGGTTGGTAATCTTTAATCTCAAGGCTGTTGTAAGTCTTCAGTTGAGAGAGGTCAGGTGTTTCCTTAAGTTGTTAATATGTACTAGAACGATACATGTCGCCTAGAGCCAAGTTCGAGTTATAGTAGAAAACGTTTTGGTAGTAGTGGTAGTAGTAGAAGTAGAAGTAGTATTCGTAGTCGCCTTTAGTTCAGAAACAACTCACGCATGTTGTATAGTCACAGGGGGCTGTTTATTTCTTTCATGCTCGTGGGTTCTTTTTCAGAAGGAAATTTTCAATCCTTAAATTCTCGGTAGACCCTAATAATTACGCTACAAATAGTTGTTAATCTCAAGTCTCTAGTAAACAGTCAGTTGTGGGAGATCAGCAGATTTTCCTTGGTTAGACACTATGAAGACAGTAAATGACCTTAAATGCCTTTCTCGTGCTTCTTTATGAGTGACTTTTACCGGATGTTGTTGCCGCTGAGTTCAAATACTGGACGAGGCTTTTTGCATTTCTTATGAAGCTACTACCCTTAAGTAATGAATCCAATTATTCCCACTTCAGCTATGGGAAAATTGTAGGACAGACTGGACTCTTTAACCTTGGTTAGGCAATACGTCTATGAAATGAAAAACTCTAAATACAAACCTGTTAAATTTCGCTTAAAAATTGCCATTACCTACTCGTGCGAAGGAGTTGGTAAAATACATAAGTATACACACACACACACAGAGAGAGAGAAGAGAGAGAGAGAGAGAGAGAGAGAGAGAGAGGAGAGAGAGAGAGAGAGAGAGGAGAGACTTATTTGTTGCTTCATTTGTTTTCTGCTTTACTGCTTCTGCTAACTTTAGTCATTGTAATTAATTAAATAAACCCAAAAGATTTTTATTTCTTGATCAAGATGTTATTTAGCCCATTCTTATTTGTCGCGAGGGTGAGATTCAACCTCACCAGAGAGAATCACGTTCTCTCTGCTTCAATGTCCGACTGAAACTAAATCTCTAAACTAACTAATCATGTGAGTGAGAGAAATGATTAAAAAGGAATATATCTTTTTGATGATCTTCAATTGGTTACGTTCACTTAGTCTTATGGAGAATGTGCCCCAATTTTGTTTCCAAGCGCTTTCAATCATGTCGATAGTCGTCATCAGAGGGATTATTTGTCTTATTCTTAATTCATTTTTGTGATGCGAATTTTACTTACTTAGGAGGGTTTGTGCATTTTATGGTCAGAGGTTTATTCAATTAGGAGGGTTAATTGTAGTGAGGTGTTATGGTTAGTGTGTCAATTACTAGGGATGTTAAGTATATCAGTCCAACTTTTAAATGCTATTTTATTTATGTTATTTTTTTAAATTTTTATGGAAAATATTTCTAGGATTTATAGGCGGTTTTATTCTTTTGTAAACGATCTTGTATTGTTGTGATATATATATATATATATATATATATATATATATATATATATATATAATATATGTATATAATATATATATATATATTATATACATATTATATATATGTATATATATATGTATTAGTCATATGGAGGTCCGATCTCCCTAACAAGCTAAAGCGACAGTTCTTTCAGGCTGTGGTGTGTCGGTTTGCTATATGGCTGCACCACCTGGACCCTAACTAAACGTCTTGAGAAAAGCTAGATGGATGCTGCACAAGGATGCTGCGAGCAGTGTTGAACAAGTCATGGAAACAGCACCCCACAAGGAAACAGCTTTACGGTCACCTGCCCCCCATCTCACAAAAACTATCCGAGTGAGACGGACAAGGCACGCAGGACACTGCTGGAGAAGTAAGGGTGAACTCATAAGCGACGTTCTCCTGTGGAAGCCAACACATGGTAATGCAAGTGTGGGGCGCCCAGAAAGGACCTACATTGACCAGCTATGTGAAGATGCTGGCTGTTCCGCAGAGGAGCTTCCAGGTGTAATGAATGATAGGGAAGGTTGGCGTAAGATTGTTGTCGATACCCGTGCTACATGCGCGACATGATGATGATGATATATGTATATATATATATATATATATATATATATATAATATATAAGAGAGAGAGAGGAAGGATTATAAATAGAGAGAGGAGAAGGATAAATATATAGAGGAGAGAGAGGGAGAGAGAAGAAATATATTATAATATAAATATATAATAATATAGAGAGAGAGAAATATTATAATAAATATAGAGAGAGAGAGAAGGATATATATAGAGAGAGAGAGAAGATATAATATAGAGAGAGAGATATATAGATATATATATATAGAGAAGAGAAGATATATATAGAGAGAGAAGATATATATATATATATATAGAGAGAGAATGATATATATAGAGAGAGAAGGATATATATATTATATAGAAGAGAAGATATAATATATATATAGAGAGAGAGAGAGAGAAGGATATATATATAGAGAGAGAGAAGATATATTATAGAGAAGGATATATAATATAGATAGAGAGAGAAAGGATATATATATAGAGAGAAGTATATATATAGAGAGAGAGAGAGAAGGATATATATATATATATAGAGAGAGAGAAGAAGGATATATATATATATAGAGAGAGGGAAGGAGATATATAAGAGAGAGAGAGAGAATGGAAGAGAGAGGAGAGAGAGAGAGAGAGAGAGAGAGAGAGTAGGAATGAAGACCAAGGTCTATGAGTAGATATCAGATACTGGGGTATTAAAGCAGGTCTTTGCTTGGGGGATTTGTGATGTATATATTCAACTCGAGCGAAATGATTTTAATCGAAAACCACCCCCCCCAAAAAAAAAAAAAACATAAACAAGTAAACGTTGTAGACGTTGGGTTTTTCTTTTCTTTTTAGTCGGTCTTAAACTAAACATAAAAAAGGTAAGTGAAAAACAGAATAAAACTGATCTTGTCCAAGAGATTAAGAAAATCGGAAGAAGGAAGAAACCGCTAAAGGAACTGATAATCAATAATAAATCTTTCTGTATGAAAAAAAACAAAAAAACAACAAAAAACAGTCTCTACCAACATCATTCCTATAGTAATACTTCCTTAGCTGTAGCCGTGTTCATATTACTGTATGGCTGGACCAATTCAAATTTAACGAGACGCTTAGAGAAAAGGCTATATGGGAACTACGGTAATTATGAACTTTTGTTTACTAAATTAGGTGGTGCAAAAAAAAAAAATTGTAATAAAACTGTTGATTTTAACTAGGGGGGGGGTTAAGATTAGGGTTAGGATTAGGATTGGGGTTTAGGGTTTACAGTTAGTTTAATGGGAAAATAATAAATAATTTGGGTTCTGTTTTTTTCTGGGTCACCCTGTACAGGGTAACCCAGAAAAAACAGAACGCAAACCTTAACCCTAACTCCAACCCTCTTTCTGTCTCTGTCTCTCTGTCTCTGTCTCTCTCTGTCTCTCTCTGTCTGTCTGTCTGTCTGTTTCTCTCTCTCTCTCTCTCTATATATATATATATATATATATATATATTATATATATGTGTGTGTGTGTGTGTGTGTGTGTGTGTGTGTGTGTGTGTAAATTGAAAATGGAAGGGAATCCGACGGTATGTTGAAAAGAGAAATAAAGGAAAGAAAGTATTGAATGGATAACATAGGATTATTTTAATTAATTTAACTTACACGTATTTTGATCAGGGGTTTATCCATGCGTACATTATTCTATCTATTATTATTTTCAAATAAAAAAATGAAATTAAATAATAATTTTTAAATAACAAAATGAAAGGAAATAATTTCTACATTTTTTCTATTATTATTATTTAATTTCATTTTGTTATTTAAAATTATTATTATTTCATTTCATTTTGTTATTTCAAAATAATGATAGACAGAATAATGTACACATGTATAAACTCCTGACCGAAACACGTGTAAGTTGATTTAATTAAAATAATCCTATTTTATCCATTCAATACTTTCTTTCCTTTATTTTCTCTTTTCACCCCCCATATATATATATATATATATATATATATATATATATATATATGAATTAAACATTTTTTGAAAAAACAAATGATGTTGTTAGTTCGCTGACAGAATCTGTTTCAACCTTTTGATAAAGCACTCTTCTTCAAGAGCGAAATATTTATGATGGAGAGACGGAATAAGTAAACCCTTAAAAAACAGGAGGGGTACAAACGAATGTTCAAATCAGAAGCATTATAATCCACATGAAAACTCAAAAGTGTGTGTTGTAAATATATATAAAAAATGTATAAAAAATATCAAAATGTTCATGATTCCAGCTACATATATATATATATATATATATATATATATATATATATATTATATTATATATATATATAGAGAGAGAGAGAGAGAGAGAGAGAGAGAAGAAATCTAATGAGTCAGACGAACCTACTATTAGTTTCGCTTAATGCTCTTCAGGGCTAAGATCTTAGCCTTGAAGAGCATTAAGTGAAACTAATAGTAGGTTCGTCTGACTCATTAGATTTATCTTTATTATTTGCTCTACTTAGGTATTGAGCACTTTTTACTTATTAGCTTATTTTCATAGCGGTTGTATGAATATATATCTTATATATATATAAATACATATAAATTGTTTTTTTCTTTTGGCCAAATACTGTACCAATAGATTACTTTTTGTTGGTACGACTATCTTGGTCTTTTCTTTTTTCCAAATTTTTTTTCTCCCCGGTTGATGTTTGGTAGTATATTTTTACAATCAAAACTATTTGCTGTTTTTTCTCACCACGAGGATTTATTAACACGCTTGGTATATTAAATTATATATATATATATATATATATATATATATATATATATGTGTGTGTGTGTGTGTGTGTGTGTGTGTGTGTGTATATTGAATAAAATGGCTCTTTGATAGATACTGACTTGGATGTATGAGGTCAGTATATATGTACAGTATTATTGTTCCTACCTTCACATTGACGTGCAAAGATAAAACAGACGCGTAAGCGAGCAGAAGCGATCAATCTAAAAGGAAATGCGTAAATAATATAGGCTAAAATTTAATCGAACCGAGTCCATTGTATTCTGCACAAAAGCTGAACTACCACTTCCATATGAACCTGATTTGAACTGAACATTGATCGGCTGAGCAACAAAGGCAGTAAATGCGATTTGATATGGTTCATCGAAAACACAAAACAAAAATGCACAGAAAGCAATTAGGTGTAAAAATATATTTCATGAACGTGTTTAGCTTGGGTTTAATGTTCACCAAATCATAAAAAAAGTGTTCATTGGCTGAAATAGTGATTATCGATTTTATGTGAAAATTCATTCACTCATGCAAATCAGAAGAACGCATTTCGGGGTTTGGCGTCGTGTTATTGGTTAGGGAACTAGGCTAGCAAACTATTGTTGCTGAGTTCGATTCCCACTGGTTGCTCCATTTATCGGGAAATATCTTAAATTAAACTTAGTTTGATAAATAGCAACATGCAATATGCGAGAAGCGATACACACACACACATACACACACACACACACACACACACACACATATATATATATATATATATAGAGAGAGAGAGAGAGAGAGAGAGAGACAGACCGACAAAGACAGAGAGAAAGAGACAGATAGTCATATATATATATATATATATATATATATATATATATATATATATATATATATATGACTATCTGTCTCTTTCTCTCTGTCTCTGTCGGTTTCTCTCTGTAATCAACGATTATAATCCAGAAAGAATAAATATATATCCAAATTTAAATACGCTTCAATTCCCTGCTCAATAAACTTGTAAAAGTGCTCAATTAAAAGAGGTAAATCTACGATTAAAAACCAAATGGTCGAAAACCAGATCAACTCAAGTTTATGGTCGTTATTAGTTAATTCTGATCGAATGTTCAAAAGCTGCTCGGGTTCATGGAATTCGGCTATTCGCTAAACCCACTGAAAATGGGAACAACTCAACTCTATATAGAATAATAGAGGAACACTTTACCCTGAATATTTGTTAACTACGAAACTCGTGGCGGTCTGTTTTTTAAACATTTGTTTTTAAACATTTGTTTGTTTTTTTGTGCGCACACACACGCACGCGCGTTGTGTGTGTGTGTGTGTGTGTGTGTGTTCCAGCGTTGATAAGAACTAAGATGGATACGGAGAGATGTTCGACACCAAAGACCACACCCACCCGATACGACCCAGATGAAAGAAACCCCAGAGAATTCAACACGACCAGCTGATAAGTTAGGAAGACTTAGCAGAAGTAGAAGAAGAAGCAGATAACGTAATGAAATAAATAAAAAGTATTCAAAAAATTTAATTTTTGTGATGGTCTTGACCCACAGGATTTAAAAGCTTATCAACAGTTGTGTTTTTCAATGTCAAATCTTGTTTTTTTATATAGGATTTTTTATAGAAATAATTTTCATTAATTCCATGTGTTTTAATAAATAATGGTGGTTGACCCTCACTCACTGCCTTCTTCTACCTAAATGATAAATGATTCTTGGCATAAAAGCAATTTGAGGAATAATATAATCGCTAGGGCTTGACATGTCCAGCCGATTGAGCAGACGAGGCCTCTCCGACTAGAAAGGTCTGAAGAGGGATATTGTAAGTCATGAGACCACTTAGTACTCAAATAACAGACTATGCTGCCGCCCTGTCAGCTGTAACTCTGTATAGGGGTTAAATAAAATTAAGTCGTCGGGGTGGCCTTATGTCGGTATCAGCCAATCAGCGAAGGAATCTATCTCCGTTTCACTAGCACTAGACCAAGGAGATTGTCTTTGCGTCTGAGGTGGAGCGCCACATCTACTAACAGCGAGGGTTGAAAATCCCAGTTCACATAAATATGAGGTGGAAAATTGCAATAAAATAATTTTTCTTAATAAAATCGTTTAAAACCTGTGTTTTTATTTAGTTGCAAGAAAAGTAACTTATAACTATCATAATAATGTCGCAACGAAACAAGCAGAGTGTTCGTAAATAAATGGTATAATATAGTAACTTAGTATACATTTGCTTTTCATATCTTGATAGATTTTTCAGGAATACTACGGAGTGCACCTGAAAAAGCTCTGGGGCGCACCAGTGCGCCCGGGCACACTGTTTGAGAACCACTGCTCTAAGGAAACGCTCAGAGTAAAAGATAGATTGAATTTAATCAAAAATTCTGCGTGTTGTCTTGAACAAATCTTGGAAACATCACCCTTTGAAAATTAGCTGTACGGCCACTTGCCTCCCATCACACAAAGTAAGACGAAGTAAGAGAAACTAGGACGGACACATAAGTGATGTTCACATGTGGACACGTACACATGGACACACGAGTGTAGGCTGACTAACAAAAACAGACATCAATCTGGTCTGTGTGGATTCTGGATGCCATGGGGAAGACCTGACAGTATCTGTAGTACTGTAAGTGAGCCTAGACTGTATAAAGTTTGAGAACCACTGACTTAATAACGTATTAGTCCTATTTTGTATATGACCGATAGGGGTGCGTGGTGAGAGAGTTAGTCATGAGCATCTGTACTGTCAGGGTGACCTGATGGAAGAGATAAGAGATGAACTCTCCTCGACAGAAAGTATAGCATACATCGGTTTTATCTTTCACGAAAATGACCAAATAAGCAAAACATTTTTAACAATTAAAATGCAAATCTCCCGAATCTTCCAAATAACATAATGCCATTTTAGGAATCCTATTGAAAGATTCAATAATTCTTTTTAGCTTTTCTGTTATCGACCTTTTATCGATTTCAAGATATTTATCGGATGTTTTTAAAGATCCATTGATTTTACACAAACACTTTTCCAATATTCATTTACGTTTCTTCTGTCTCTTGTGTGCCGTACTATTATCCTTATAAACCAGTTATTATTTTTCTTTTCTCGTTTCTAGAACTGAAAGAAAATACAAAGTGTCAATTTCTAATCCCCAATGAAATTATCCTAAAAAATCTTTCATGATTCTAATGTTTTATTTATTTAAAAAGAAACGTATTTATCATACGCATTGTATTGGGAATAGTGTCTTCATCTTGCCTGTTATATATATATATATATATATATATATATATATATATGAAGAAAGGAAGTGAATCCGACGGTATGTAATATATCAAGGAAAATGAAAAAACACAGGTTTAAATGGGTTAAGTGGTGAGTTTATTGGCCGACGCTGCAGTGTTTCGATCTATTAATTAGATCATCTTCAGGGCATAAGATAAGAAATTATTTATCACAGAATAATGAGAAAAGCGAGTGGTAATCCGTCATTCAGTCTGTTAAACTTCAAAATTTTTTTAAACAGACTGAATGACGGATTACCACTCGCTTTTCTCATTATTCTGTGATAAATAATTTCTTATCTTATGCCCTGAAGATGATCTAATTAATAGCAGCGTCGGCCAATAAACTCATCACTTAACCCATTTAAACCTGTGTTTTTTCATTTTCCTTGATATATTACATATATATATATATATATATATATATATATATATATATATATATATATATATACATTGATACAACCGTTCGGCAATGGTAGAATGTGGCACAAGGTCGCAAGTAGGGACATTAGCGAGGTTTTAACTCGCTATTCTGTTGTAATTTGTCTCCGAGACTAGCTTGCTGATCATTACACCAGAATGGGGTGTTCTGGTATCTACGTGTATGATGTGACACAAGTTCACAAGTATGATGCTTGATTGGTTGGTTGGCTTTTTGGGCCTGTCAACCCATTGAGTCATTTTATGTCGAAGACATTCTCATTCATTTTTTATGGGTAGTCAATTTTTTAAACTCACTTTTTTGTTAGAATTTATGTAGTACTATTTAACCCACGGTTACTACTACTCCAGTTTAGATTGGACCTAGGGATAATGGGGTACTCCACATTCCCCGAGCTCCAGAACTGGAACTTCCTCCTCAGAAAAAGTTTAGCGTCATACCCTAGACAATGAGACCCTCAGACAACGTCTTCTAGTACATATATAAAAGGGTTAGGTTTTGCCATAAGGGCAATAGGGCTCGGGCAATCATATAGGTGCGATTGGTCGGAAGGGGCTTCTCCAACAGTCTGTCTAGCCTGAGTTATGACCAAAATGGAGTGTTTATGCCATGGGCTGCTCTGTCACTCCTTCTTAAGCATCATGTGTCACCACCCTTAGCCAACAGGTGACCCAATTCGGGAGAGGGGGGGTTCTTACACCTCTGCAGAGTTGCAGTCGGCGTATTTTAAAACCCCCAGCCCACGAGGCTATAACAGAACCAAATATGTCTTTATCCAACCCGTTAGCTATCGTCAGGATGTGATGGAAGGTCAATTCATAAGCAGATTGAGGTTAGTTAGAATTCTAAATTTTCCTTTGTGACTGGTTGCCTAACCAGTGTTAAATAAACTAGCCTACGCTAATATTTACCCACAGCTTGTGGGTGGGTAGGAGACGGATATACTTACCTGAGTTCAAATCTTGGACGAAGCTGTTTACATTTATCTTTTACGCTAATGCCCTTGGGAAAGACATGGATCCATTTACCTTCAGCTATGGGTAAATAGAAGGGTAGACTGGGTTCTTCAAGATTTGTTAGAAAACTAGCATAAGAAAAGAAAACCCTAAATAAAAACTAACTGTACTTCTCTTAAAAATTGACCTTGTGTCATGCAAAGGTTGGGTAACATAGGCGTTAGTAACGTTGGTATATTAGAAGTAACACCGAAAGGGGACACTTTGCCAAGTGATATATATATATATATATATATATATATTTACCAACCCCTCCGCATGGGTAGGATGTGACACAATGTCAAATTTGTAAGCGGGTTAGGGTTTAGGGTTAGCATTAGGGTTAAGGTTAGGGTTGGTGTTTAGGGTTAGTTTAATGCGAAAATAAATAAATAATTTGGGTTCTGTTTTTTCTGGGTCACTCATGTTACTCAACTATGAAATAACCAACTTTTGTGACATTACAAATCTTATTTATTTGCTTATTACTTTTTTTCTTTTTGTAAGTGTTAACTAATGGATGGGTAGCCTGTTAATTATGTACAGTAGCGGAAATTTTAAAATAATGGTTAATGATAATCCCTCATCTCATAAATCATCATCAGATCGTGCTGACAGCAGAAATATCCCTGGCTCTCTCTTACCCACTTTCCCCATCAGTTATCACCCCTGGAACAACATCCAGAATCCGCACAGAGGTGATCGGTATAGGTTTATGATGGCTGGCCTACACTAGTGTGTCCATGTGTAGGAGTCCACTTGAGAATATTATTTATGAGTTCACCGTTACTTAGCCAGCGGTGTCCAGCATGTCTTGTTCGTCTTACTTAGATGGTTTGTGTGATAGAGGATGTGTGACCCCACAGCTGCTTTTTGTGGGGCCCTGCTTGCATTATATGTCCAGGACAACACGCAGCATCCTTATCTAGTTCCCATCTAGTGTTTTTTCTCTTTCCGTTTTGCTTGAGTGTGGGAGTGTATTGATTATAAAAACCAAGATGAAGATAACTAAACGTGATAAGACTTTTAGAAATTCAGACAAAGTGTTTCATTTGTCAAAATTCTCACCATCAATATTTTCTTGCTCTGTGAATTCCTCTAGGATATACAGAAATTAGACACGAACGGCAGTACTCCAAGGTTTGAAGTATGAATTTAACCACGAATGTGGCAGACAGGTTGAGAGTTAAAGAAATAACCAAACAACTAGAAATATGAATAAAAGACGTGTATTACATGTAACAATAAGGTTGCAAACTTTAGTTCGTCTGCACAAATATAATTTGTAATAAACATATCTGAGTCCTGAGATAGGGTATTATCGGAGCCCTTGCTCCGGCCTTCTGATAGTTCGGATATGATAGACGTTTTGTTTGATGTCCGACTCCAATTCTGGTTGTTGAGGAAGAGGAGCGACCTGTTTTAGGTCTGTCCCCAGTGCAAGCTGGATCAGAAAAGGCATGAGTTTGCTTAATCGGCTTTGCCGCCAAAGTATTCTGGCTCGTGATTGGTTGGTTTGAAACAGAGGCTCGCAGACAAAGGACGATAACCCCCATACCCCAGAATTCTCAATAGGGAAGCATATATTTTTTTTTATAAACGGGCGTCCATCTTTAAATGGTTTCCCTTAGTTTAATGCAGAAAAGCATTTTCCAAAACTATATATTTCATAAACCTTTCTTTCTTTTCTCTTCCTGTTTCATTCTATTTCTCTTTAGCAGTTTCTTTTTGCTTTCTTTTTTTTCTTCCTATCTTCATCAATTCCTTTTTCTTCCTATCTGTCTCGGTCGACAAACTACAAACTGTCTTGTTCTACAAACTGCAGCCCAACTTAAAAGAAAGGACACCTGATCCTAATAATACCAGAAGAGAAGAAACCTCTATCACCCGGCTACGCATTAGCCACACTAGATTAACCCACTCCTTCATTTTAAAAGAAGAACCTCCATCTAAATGTTCATGTGGAAACCGATACACAATAAAACATATTCTGATTGAATGCACACATCTCTCCCACACTCGAAGAAAGTTCTACAATGTTGACAGCATGGACAAACTATTTGGAATAATAGATCCCAAGAGGATATTAAACTTTTTGAAAAGAAACCGGCCTCTTATCAAGGATGTAAGGTTCATAGACCTACAGAAATCACCCACTTGATGTTAAAATTTTCACCAGAAAACTTGATTACAGCAAATAAACCCCTATAGATTTTTGAATACCTAATTACCAATAAAAGTATTCGGCATAAAATAACTCAAAGAGTTGACATGCCGTAAAACCCAACCAATCAAACCAAAATCTGTCTCTGTCTCTGTCTCTATCTACGTCTCTGTCTCAATCTCCGTCTCTGTCTCTGTCTCTGTCTGTCTGTCTATTTATTTCTGTTTCATCATTTCATTCCTCTTCCTATATTTCTCTATGTATCTTTTTATGTTAATCAATTGACCTTTTTGTATCATTATTAATATATTTTTCTTCTTATCTCTCTCTATTACTTTTTCTATGAATCTTTCACTATTTCTTTTTCTTTTTGTATTCATCAATTTCCTTTTTAGTTCTATCTTGATCAATTTAATTTCTTTTCAATCTTCAAATGATTTTTTTAAAATTTTCATCTCTCTCTATTTCTCTTTTCTCTTTTCTTTCTCTCTTCATTAATTCAATTTCTCTATATTTTTCTTTTAACTTTTTCTTTCTACTTTGTATCTTTGTCAATTTATTTTAAAATCTTTATGAATTTATTTTTACTTCCTATCCTTCTTTATTTATATTTCTATCTTCATCAATTTAATTTTTATAAATTTTTTTTTCTCAGTTTATTGTCTTTCTATCTCTCGATTTCTTTTTTTTATATCTTCATCAATTTGAGTTTTCTTCCAATTTTCTCTTTTTCTTTTTATCTTCATCAAATTTTTTCTTAGTATCTTCCCCTGTTCATTTTTTCTCTCTATTTCCTTTTCAATTTATTTTTCTTCCTAAATTTCATTTCAGTTTCCTTCCTACGTTTCACTGTTTTCTTCTTGAGAAAATAATTTCTTTTTCCTTCCTATCTTTCTTTATTTCTTTATTCGTATTCTTTTTTTATTATCTTATCTTTTTTTGGTTTTGGTTTAGTTTTACGGTATATCAATCTTAGTGGGTCATTTAATGCCGATAAAGTTTTGAAATAAATTCATTCTTAATGCATAATACAATTTGTTTATCAACTCATGTTTTTCTATTTAACCCATAGATGGAACCCTAACAGATACTACCACTCCGGGTCAGAGTGGACCAGGGAGCAATGGTGATTAAGGGTGCTCCACATTCCCCAAACCTCCAAAACTGGAACCTCACCATCAGATAGAGTTTAACGCCATTCCCAAGACATGTAGACCCTCAGTCTTATCTTTTTATCTCTCTTAATCCTCGATGTTTTCTTTTCTTCCATCAAAACATGTATTTGTAATTCTTCTTCGTTTCCACCATTTTTATGTTTTCGTTCAAATTTCCTTCCTTTTGTGCTTGTTCTTCATTCTGTTGTTTTTTTTTTTTTTTTTTTACATTCCGTCATTCCATTTTTAACATTTTTCTTTACTCACTTTGTTCTTTACTCTCATTTCTTCATATCTATTTTAATATAAGGAATAGAACGCCTGGAATTTATTTGTCACACGTCGATCTCAAGTAGTGGAATGCAAATAACATGCTACAGGGCTGTGTGAGAAACATATGAAATTATATGAGTTATTTTACTTTTTCCCTATTCTTATTATACACACTGAGTTAAATAATACCAATATTCTTTTATTTGATTTGTAAAATAAAAACAAATTAACTTCCTTGGATATTAATATTAAACTCTTTAAACCCTTTTAGAAACGAAACGGCAGGAATTAACCACTTGAAAAAATTGACTTAAAGTTAATATATCTTCTATGTTTAGCTCATGATGATCAGCCCCCGAAGCGACTCTTTGTTTGCCAACTCTTTAATTTTAACCGCGAATTTGCAAGGGTGAATTTTGCCTTAGGAGTTGCCAATAGGAATAGCGTTTGATCATTTCATGTTCCAGAATACGGCCAACACAACCTTATCGGAACTTTTTATCTACCGGAGAGGGGTTCATTCGGTGTGTTTTCTACTCTGTGGGCTGTATTTTTGTATTTTTGCCTCAGGCTAGTTAGTAAATCTATGTTTAGCGCGTTTGTAAACATCTTTGAGTAAAAACTGCTTTTCCGTACAGGTCACACATTCTTCTTTAAATTTCACATAGTTTACACTTCTCCACCACACAATATTATATGACAGACCTCTGTTAAAGCCTGTAGGACTCTGTTTAGTTTGCCTCCATTTTAAATAGTCTCAAAACAAATGTTTTCGAAATCAAAATATTTCTTGCAAAAAAAGACAATTCCAAAAAATACAGATTTTACACTAATGGAATAAAATATGGAAAAACTTATTTAAAGTTTTAATTTCTCTATATATATATATATATATATATATATATATATATATATTATATATATATATATATATTTAGTAAAATGAAGAAAAACTCTAAACTTGCTTCATTACAATAATTTATTTCAACCGTTTTAATACGGCATCTGAAGATGCCGTATTAATACGGTTGAAATAAATTATTGTAATGAAGCAAGTTTAGAGTTTTTCTTCATTTACTAAATATCTTGCTCTGTCCTTTTACTCACTGGTATTAGGCACATTGAGCTCTCCTCAGGGTCTACCTGCACCAGCTTGGTTAAACACCACATGGAAAGACCCTAACTACGGAAAAAAAAAACTATATATATATATATATATATATTATATATATATATATAATATATCATCATCATGTCGCGCAATTTGCACGGATATCCATAACGATCTCTCGCCAACATTACCTATAATTCATCGACTCTGGGAGCTCCTCTGCGCAGCAGCCCGCATCCCTACATAGTTGGTCAATGTAGGTCCTGGCTGGGTGGCCCACATTGGCGTGCCCATGTGCTGGCTCCCACAGTAGTACGTCTCTTACGATCTCGTCCCTGCTTCTCCAGCAGTGTCCTGTATGTCTAGTCCGTCTTACTCGTATGGTTTGTGAGATGAGGGGGGGTGGCCATACAGTTGCTTTTTTGTGGGGTGCTGCTTGCACGACTTATTCAGGACCGCTCGCAGCATTCTTGTGCAGCTCCCATCTAGCTTATTCTCAAGGCGCTTCGTTAGGGCCATATATATATATATATATATATATATATATATATATATATATATATATATATGTGTGTGAATTTGATATATTGAAAAAACAAATGATGTTTACAAATGCTTGGGATCATCAGGAGAGAATGTGCACGGTTTCGGGGCCTTCCTCTCAACGGTTTTAACTGCACATCACACCCACACCCCCCTCACTGATGTGAGGTCCCTCGGAATATCTGTATCGTCCGTATGTAATAGATCGGTCTTCAACAAAAGTAAAAACGGCATGAAATGACTGTTAGAAGAAGAATGCGCACAGAACGCTGTTAGTCAAAGTTGGGATTTTTTAAAAAATGCGTTATCTGTATTAAAAATAAAATGAATTTATTTAAAAATAAAATGAATTTTATTTTTAATATTTAAAAATCAGAAGCATTACAGTTTATAATAAGACTCAAAAGAGCCTGATGTAATATATATATATATATATATATATATATATATTATATATATATATATATATATATATATATATATATATATATATGAAAATTCCCAATGAATTACCTTTCCACCCTGTCGGGTCTAGTCTTGTACTATGTTTGTACTAGTGTGCTGCATTCAATTATTATGTGATTAGCCATTTTATATTTATTGCTACACAACCAACACTTGTAATTATGTTGCGTCACATCTATTTGTGCTTTGATATAAATGATCTTACGGCATTATTTCTACTGCTATTATTAAATGATCAGTTTCTTTTTTTGAGCTTCCAATTTCTTGGCCTTGTCCAGGTTTTCACATGTGCAAGCTTCCCAATTTGCCGCTTGAAGAATCCATATAGCTGTCTTTCTTCACATTTCTGTATTCTAGTTTTTGGTGTTTTCCTGTTTGTCCATGTATTGCAATTGCTGTTAATGTCCGCTTTAACTATTATTATTATTATTATTATTATTATTATATTTATTATTATTCAGTCCTTTTGGTTTTCACATCAGCGTTAGCTGATGGTCTTTCACCAGTGTTTGAGTGACAGCAAGTCACCTCAGGTCTCCAGGGCTCTTTTAAGTATTCTAGCAGATTACAGCAGTGCAGTATTCTGGATGGTCTCAATCTTGCCTCTGATGTCCAGATTTTCCAATCCCTTTGGGACCGTTCCAAGTGCACCAACTACAATTGGTATCACTTTGACTTTATTATTATTATTATTTATTATTATTATTATTATTATTATTATTATTATTATTATTTACTCCTTTTGAGTTTTCACATCAGCATTAGCTGATGGTCTCTCACTGGAATCTGAGTGACAGCAAGTCTCCTCAGGTCTCCAGGACTCTTCTGAGTATTCTGGCAGATCGCAGCAGTGCAGATTGCAGCGGTACAGTGCTCTGAATGGTTTCAATCCTTCCTCTGATTCCCAAACTTTCCAGACCCTTTTCCAATCCTTTTGGGACTGTTCCAAGTGCACCAACTACAATTGGTATCACTTTCACTTTCATATTCCATAACTTTTTCAGTTCTCTGGCAAGGTCCAGATATTTGTCAATTTTTTCATTTTCCTTTAACTTCACCCTGTGATCCGCTGGCACTGCAATATCCACCAGTTGACAAGTTCTTTCTTTTTTGTTAATCAACACTAGGTCTGGTCTTCTTGCTGGGATAAGGTGATCCGTTTTAATTTCAAAGTCCCAGAGAATTTTGTGCGTTTCGTTCTCAAGAACAGATTCTGGTTTATGCATATACCATTTTGTTGTGTGGTCAAAATTTAGTTTCTTGCATAATTCCCAGTGGATCACTTCCCAACCCAGCGTGTCTAGTTTTGTATTCTCGTTGTGCTAGTTTGCTACATTCGCAGAGTATATGGTTAACAGTCTCATCTCTATTACCGCAAAGTCTACATTTACTATTTTGTTGGGTCTTATCAATTTTCGCTTTGATCTAGTTTGTCCTTATGGCATTATTTTGTGCAGCAATTATAAGTGATTCTGTTTTCTCTTTTGAGGTTTCCCTTTCTTAACCATGTCCAAGTCTTTTGATGTGCAACCTCATCTATTTGTCGTTTGAAGCGTCCATATAATTGTTTTTCTTCCCATTTTTGTTTTCTAGTCTTTGTCGTTCTTCTGTTTGTCCATCTGCCGTTTCTACTATTGTTGGTCGCCATAAGTAATTTGTCTTTGCTCTTCCTTGTGTAATCTTCAAGTTGTTGGATTGTGGTTTCTACGCATTCCTCTATGTTGGCAAGACCTCTTCCCCCTTCCTTTCTTGACACATGCAATCTATCTCTATCATCTCTAGGGTGGAGAGCCTTGTGCATGGTCATTAATTTTCTCGTCCTTTGGTCTATCTGTCTGAGTTCTTCTTTTGTCCATTTTAAGAATGGTCCTGAGTATCTTATAATGGGGACAGCCCAGGTATTAATTCCTTTGATCAGATTTCTGCTGTTAAGTTTCGTTTCTAGAAGTTTTCTAGTTCTCCTGAGATATTCTTTTTAACTTTTCCTTTCATTTCTGCTTGCATGATATTGTCCGCTTCCAAAATTCCTAAGTATTTGTAGCTTTCATTTTCATCAAGAGATTTTATAGTTTCCTGATTTGGTAGTTGTATTCCATTTAATAGTTTTCTTTCACCCCTTTTTATTACAAGCATAGCACATTTTTTGATTCCAAATTCCATCCCTATATCCTGGTTATATATCCTAATAGTTTGTACTAGGCTCTCCAATTCTTTTTCATTTTTTGCAAAAATTTTAATGTCATCCATGTACATAAGGTGGTTGATCTTTTCTTGTGAATTACTAAATTTGTATCCCCCGGTACATTTTTTCAGTATATGGTTTAGCGGCATCATTGCAATAATAAATAGTAGTGGTGATAATGAGTCTCCTTGGAAGATACCTCTTTGGATTTTTACTTCTGCCAGGGATTGTTTTCCAGCTTTTAATTGAACTCGCCAGTTTTCCATGGCTTTTTTAATGAAGTTTATAATGTTGTTGGAAATTTTATACATTTGTAGGCATTCTAAAATCCAGGTATGTGGGACCATCTCATAGGCTTTTCTGTAATCGATCCAGGCCATTGCAATATTTTTCCGTTTATTTTTGACTTCTTTAAGAATGTATTGGTCTATATAGAGTAAGTCGTGGGTTCCTCTTTTTCCCTTGCGACATCCTTTCTGTTCTTCTGGGAGAAGTTTCCGCCAATTGAGTGAAAAGTATACTTCTTCTCTTACAACAGCAGTTAGAATTTTTCCACATCATGGGTAGACAAGTTATTGGTCTATAATTGCTGGGGACATTTCCTTTTTGTGGGTCTTTCTGGATTAGTGTAGTTATTCCTTTTGTCATCCATTCGGGTATTTCCGTTTCTTGTAGGCATCTGTTCAGTTGCTGGGCCATTCTTTTGTGGATAGTCGTAAATTTTTTGAACCAGAATCCATGTATGCCATCATGGCCTGGTGTTTTCCAATTTGTTACTTTTTGAGTACTGATTTAAGCGTAATTACATGAACACTGGCAACAGGTCCTTCCTCAATTTCCATCAGTTCATTCTTAATATCACTTATCCACTTTGACTGTTTATTATGTTCTTTCCTCATCCATATATCACTCCAGAACTTTTCTGCTTCTGTTGCATTGGGTGTTCACTAATGTTTGTTTTTGCTCCATCAATTTGTTCATAAAATCTCTTTTCATTGTTTTGGAAGGTCCTATTTTGTTTGTACTGTTTAGTTCTCTCTCGATATCTTTTGAGTCTTCCTTCTAAAGCCGATATCTTTTGTTTTACTTCTTCCAACTTAATTTGCTGTTGTCTTTTAACCTTTTTAGCTACATGTGTATTTGTGTTTTTATTTAACGTATTTGTTTGTTGTCGTAGTTTTTTTATTTGTTCTTCCAATCTGAACTCCCCATCCAGCTTTTGTGTTTCTGTTTGGTTCTTTGTTTTGTGTTAGTGTTTCGAAGGGGTGCGTCAATTCTATCACAGACTAGTTTTGCTCCTGCATAGATAAGGTTGTTGAGTTCAGTGATATTGTTTTGTTGGGATGTTCGCTAATATTTTGTTTATTTTTTCCGTTTCTTTCTTGACTTTTTTCCACTCTATGTTTCTTAGGGATGGTAATGTACTTTTGTTCTCATTCATGATTTGTTGTATAAGTTCTATATCCATTTTCTGTTCGGTGTTAGTTCCTGTGTTGTAAAGGTAGGTTGTATACGGTTTTGGTTGCTAGCATGTTCATTTTGTTTGGTTGATTCTTGTTCGGTTTGTATTTCTTGATTTTCCTGTCCACATATTTCTATTATCTCGAGATCAGAGAATAATTTTTTATTCAGGATCATTCTTGCCTGGTCTGCCAGTCTTTGGCTGGTTGTGCTGAAATTCTTGTTGTCATTCCAAATCTGAAGCATTCTTTTTCTATAACCTCTCTGTGTTGGGTTGCTAGTTTTCACATCAGTGTTAGCTGATGGTCTTTCACTGGAGTCTGAGTGACAGCAAGTCTCCTCAGGTCTCCAGGACTCTTCTGAGTATTCTGGCAGATTGCCGCAGTGCAGTGTTCTGAATGGTTTCAATCCTTCCTCTGATATCCAAACTTTCCAAGCCTTTTTCTAATCCTTTTGGGACTGTTCCAAGTGCACCAACTACAATCGGTATCACTTTCACTTTCATATTCCATAACTTTTTCAGTTCTCTGGCAAGGTACAGATATTTGTCTATTTTTTCATTTTCCTTTAACTTCACCCTGTGATCTGCTGGCACTGCAATATCCACCAGTTGACAAGTTCTTTCTTTTTTGTTTATCAACACTAGGTCTGGCCTTCTTGCTGGGATAAGGTGATCCGTTTTTATCTCAAAGTCCCAGAGAATTTTATGCGTTTCGTTCTCAAGAACAGATTCTGGTTTATGCATATACCATTTTGTTGTGTGGTCAAAATTTAATTTTTTGCATAATTCCCAGTGGATCACCTTCCCAACCCAGTCATGTCTAGTTTTGTATTCTCGTTGTGTTAGTTTGCTACATTCGCAGAGTATATGGTTAACAGTCTCATCTCTATTACCGCAAAGTCTACATTTACTATTCTGTTGGGTCTTATCAATGTTCGCTTTGATGTAGTTTGTCCTTATGGCATTATTTTGTGCAGCAATTATAAGTGATTCTGTTTCTCTTTTGAGGTTTCCCTTTCTTAACCATGTCCAAGTCTTTTCATGTGCAACCTCTTCTATTTGTCGTTTGAAGCGTCCGTATAATTGTTTTTCTTCCCATTTTTGTTTTCTAGTCTTTGTCGTTTTTCTGTTTGTCCATCTGCCGTTTCTACTATTGTTGGCCGTCATAAGTAGTTTGTCTTTGCTCTTCCTTGTGTAATCTTCAAGTTGTTGGATTGTGGTTTCTACGCATTCCTCTATGTTGGCAAGACTTCTTCCCCCTTCCTTTCTTGACACATACAATCTATCTCTATCATCTCTAGGGTGGAGAGCCTTGTGCATGGTCATTAATTTTCTCGTCCTTTGGTCTATCTGTCTGAGTTCTTCTTTTGTCCATTTTAAGAATGGTCCTGAGTATCTTATAATGGGGACAGCCCAGGGATTAATTCCTTTGATCAGATTTCTGCTGTTAAGCTTAGTTTCTAGAAGTTTTCTAGTTCTCCTGAGATATTCTTTTTTAACTTTTCCTTTCATTTCTGCTTGCATGATATTGTCCGCTTCTAAAATTCCTAAGTATTTGTAGCTTTCATTTTCATCAAGAGATTTTATAGTTTCCTGATTTGGTAGTTGTATCCCATTTATTAGTTTTCTTTCACCCCTTTTTATTACAAGCATAGCTTCACCCCTTTTTATTACAAGCATAGCTATTATTATATATAATATATATCATATATATTAGCTATTATTATATATAATATATATTATTATTATTATTATTATTATTATTATTATTATTACTATTATTATTATTATTATTCACTCCTTTTGGGTTGTCACATCAGCGTTAGCTGATGGTCTTTCACTAGTGTCTGAGTGACAGCAAGTCACCTCAGGTCTCCAGGACTTTCTGAGTATTCTGTCAGATTGCAACAGTGCAGTGTTCTGAATAGTTTCAATCCTTCCTCTGATTCCCAAACTTTCCAGACCCTTTTCCAATACTTTTGGGACTGTTCCAAGTGCACCGACTACAATTGGTATCACTTTCACTTTCATATTCCATAACTTTTTCAGTTCTCTGGCAAGGTCCAGATATTTGTCAATTTTTTCATTTTCCTTTAACTTCACCATGTGATCTGCTGGCACTGCAAAATCCACCAGTTCTTTCTTTTTTTGTTTATCAACACTAGGTCTGGTCTTCTTGCTGGGATAAGGTGATCCGTTCTTATTTCAAAGTCCCAGATAATTTTTTTGTTTGTAATCCACGGAATTTCTATGAGCTCAAATAATAATAATAATAATAATAATAATAATAATAATAATAATAAGAAGAAGAAGAATATGAAAACATCACTATTGATTAATATTGTCCAATTAACTAGTCTTTTTCACCCTTAGGGTCTTTCATTTAAAATTAATAAAATCCCAAATGAGGTCGCCTCCCTTATTACCATTAATGTTCGCTCTCTTTCCTTACACTCAACTGTTTTGTTCTGTGCCCCCATCCCCATTTCAAGATCTTTTCTTCATCATCAACAGTGATTCCAATTTTCTACTATTGAGGGCCGATAAATCCCTACCCCCCACCTGAATACTCTCTGAAGATTTCTTGTAGTGGAAGAATTAGCGACAAACTAAGAAATAAATCATTAGAAGAATTCCAGAGAAAAGATGGAGACAAAAAACGAACTTAGAAGAAGAAAAGAGAAGAATAAATTTGATAACTGTGAATTGATAAAGAATTTCAAGTCAAGACATTTTTTCGAGAGTTGGATGCAAATAGGAAAAAGGAATCTGGATGAAATGTCCTTTAATTTATAAAGATTAACAACACTGAAAGATGGAAGATTCTTTGGGTTGCGATTATTGAGGGGGGGGGAGAGAAGAAGAGAAGAAGAAGAAGAAGAAGAAGAAGAAGAAGAAGAAGAAGAAGAAGAAGAAGAAATGGAAATAAGAAGAAGAAGAAGAAGAAGAAGAAATGGGAAGAAGAATAAGAGAAAGAAGAAGAAGAAGAAGAGAGAAGAAGAAGAAGAAGAAATGGAAGAAGAAGAAGAAGAGAAGAAGAAAGGAAGAGAAGAAGAAGAAGAAGAAGAAGAAGAAGAAGAAGAAGAAGAAGAAGAAGAAGAAGAAGAAGAAGAAATGGAAGAAGAAGAAGAAGAAGAAGAAGAAGAAAGAAGAAGAAGAAGAAGAAGAAGAAGAAGAAGAAGAAGATCAAAAACAAGTACTATTTCTCCCGCTTAGAGTGAATCTGTGAGTAGTGACAATGAAGGGGTATTCAACTCTACACAAAGCTCCGGCATTGGAACCTCACTACTACTGACGTAATATAACGTTATACCCAGGACACTGGGACCCTCAACTACTGCCTTCTAGCACATATATAATAAAAAATGTTTGGGGACTGCTTGGCAGCCTTAAGATATAAAGGGTTTCATGTTTGTTTGCTATGAGTGAAATTTAAAGAATAAGCCGTGAACAAATCATATAGGTGCTATGGAGGCGTGTGGTCTAATGGTTAGAGTCGTGGGAAATGGACTCCTCGACCCGAGTTCAATTCCTGGACGAAGCTGTTTGCATTTCACATGGCGATAATACTCTTGGGAAAGGTATGGGAAAATAGCAAGATTAACTGGGGTCTTAAACCATGGCTAGGTTACCAGTCTAGGGGAGAACTCTGAAATTCAAACCTGTTAAAGTCCGCTTAAAAATTGACCTTGTGTCGCATCCTGCTCGTGCGGGGGGCGGTAAATATATATAGGTGCTAGGGCTTGACATGACCAACCGATTGATCGGTTCAGTCCTCTCCGACCAAACCGGCCAGCCCAAGTAAGGGCCAAAGTGGAGTGTTGAATGTCACTTGACCACTTATTACTCAGTTTACTGACCGCCTAGTCACTTGGTATTACAGTTCACCACCGATAGCTAACTGATGTCCTCATTGGAGGGAGTCTCGCCCCTCTCTCGTCGGCGTATTCTACTATCCCACTCTACAGGTAGTTATAGTAAGAGGTAAAAAAACAAACACATGTTGAAATGGTTATACTTGGAATAGTACAGGGTGAGTCAAAATGATCTGATACATTTGTAGTGAGTAACGTGCTGGGTTGTGTCATCGTCGAGTGTTCGAACCCCAGTCTCGCTATTACGTTCACTTTCGTACTAATACTTCTGGGAGAGGTATGAACCCCCTTTATCCTCACAGATATTAAATTTAAAAATAAAAACATTAAGAAAGAAAATAAGAGGGGAAGGAAAAGAAAATTTAAGAAAGAAAAATCAAAATTAAAAAAAGAAAAAAAGAAAAGAAAAAGGAAAAAACGAAAAAAAAACAACAATAAAACGAAAAATAATAATTAAAAAAAGAAAAAAGAAAAAGAAAGAAAATATAGAAAAAATAAAAAGGTTGAAAGAAAGAAAGAACAATAAAATACAATAAAAAGAATGAGAAAGATGAAAAAGAAAGATAAGAAGAAAAAAGAAAAAAAACATAGAAAGGAAAAAGAAAAACAGAACGAGAAAGAAAAGGAAGAAAGAAAAGGCTAGAAAAAGAGAAAGAAAAGGAAAGAAAGAAAGCCTAGAAAAAAGCAAAAGAAATAAAAAAAGAAAAATAACGAAAAATAAGAAAGATAGAAAGAAAAAACCCAAAGAAATAAAGAAAAGAAAAAGAAATGAAGAAAAAAGAGAAAGAGATAAAAAAAGAACAAGATAGAAAGAAAAAAGGAAATGTAAAGAATAAAAAAAGAGAGAAAATAGAAGAAGAAACAAAAAGATGAGAGAAAGAAAGAAAAAGAAAGAAATAAAATAGAAGAAAAAAGAATGAAAGAATGAAAATAAAACAAAACAGAAATAAATGAATAATAAATAATATGAGAAAAAGCAGAAAAATTCGAAGGTAAATTTGAAAATTCTTCGACGGAATAAAAGAGAAAATAATAAAATAATCAATGGGACGAGAAAATGTGAAAAAGTAGAAAAAAAAATGTATAGAAAAATTAAATATAGAATTTTTTTTCATTTGTACTGGAATTGAATTGAGATGGAATCGTGGGTCAATGTTAAAAAATTCCGACCGTTGTATGAAAGGGAAACATATAAAAAAGAAATCTAAATATAAATGTTCTAAGTTATTTTTTTTAATGCAATGTGGATATTAAAAGAAAAAAAAATTCTCCGGAATTGGTGAGTTTAAAATAAAGAAACCAATGAATTTAAATACAAGAAACTATACGAAATATTCGTTTAAAATAGAAATATTCTAGATTCGTGCATTGTTCACGGGAAGTATGTCACCCGTATAGACAGTTTTCCTATCATCATCTAATTAGATGAATTCGTTTTCTTTTCAAGCATTTGCAAGCATTTATTAAGATTAGGGACCATATGACCTTTAGGCACCCTTTTTTGTTTCGATTAAGAAAGGATATGTTTTTCATTTACATCGTCAATATCCGGTTGTTTTAACAGATTTTAGATTAAAAAAAATATATAAATTTAACCCTAACCCCTAACCCTAATCCCTAACCCTAACCCCTAAATAACAACCGGATATTGACGGTGTAAATGAAAAACATGTCCTTTCTTAATCGAGATCAAAAAGGGGTGCCTAAAGGTGATATGGTCCAAGATTAGTAGTGTCTAGGTAATAATAACGGTGTATCAAAGATTCTTTAGAATTTATTAAGCTTACGTGTTACATAGTCTGGTTGTACTTCAAGAGTTGAAGGTAATTATGAACTTTTGTTTAGTAAATTAGGGTGTCCCAGAAAAAAACAGAACCCACAAATTTTGTAATAAAACTGTTAATTTTCCCATTAAAAAAATAAATTAGGGTTTAGGGTTAGGGTTAGGGTTGGGGTTTAGGGTTTAGTGTTAGTTTAATGGGAAAATAAATAAATAATTTGGGTTCTGTTTTTTATGGGTCAGCCTATTCGGGAACGGAGAGATGACGTGTCAACGTTTGTTAAGTTATGGCACTCATTTTTTAATATGATTTTTTAAGTGATATAGAAATAATATAGTATACTTATCTCTGTACCGGTAATACATTGTAGAGGCTCGAATCCTGGTTGCTGAGTCGATCCTGGAGTTGGCTGACAATTCTTGCATGTTTGGAGTCTGTAAACCAAATTGAGATGCTGCGGGGTCATCTTGCCTTGTGCCATTTAGAGTCTTTAGTAATAGCACAAGGCCTATACTTTTTCTCAAGAGATTGTTTATTTCCCCCCAAGTCACAACAACTGAGAGCAAAAGCCAATGTCTTGGTCTTTCAACTCATAATTCCAAATTCAATTCAACACTCTGACCTCTCATTCCGCCTCTCTCCCACTTCGCCACGTCTCACGACTCGTCCAATAGAAACAAAGCTATATCTTTATGATGATTCATCATTAAACTTTTCCATTCTCATCTTACACATATTTTTGCTAGAAATGTTTCCGTGCTAATTTATACGTGAGTGTTACACTCATAGCTTCACCCCAATTATGTTACAGTTGTAGCTCAGTCACATCATGATATGTTTGATTGTCTTTGATATATGTGTACATCTGTTCGCTGCATTTGCATATGTGGAACATCATCTTCTTCGTCTCAGCATTCACTTGACGTTACTGTTTTTCTCTGGGTCCAACCGTCTTCGCCGACTGGGGTTTCCCGTGCTGATAATCTCACTCGGCTAAAGATCTTCAGTTGTATATTTATTAAGCAGTTGCATTCACAACACCGAGACATAACTTTTTCGGTATAAGTTTTTATTTCGCCCCCAGATATATTTCGCCCCAAATTTCGTTTGGGAAGGGGAGGAAATAATAGAGACAGAGAATCCAACCGTGGGTCTTCACGACCTACCCTAGCAACTGCTAATCTCTCAACGAAAACCGAACCCCTATCTCCTAAAATCTCCGCTTAAATCATATTCCCTTCATTTTACTTGGCCCAGCCTTTTTTGCTACTGGTCGCATGGTTGCGTCTACTTGACCATAGGTTTCAGTCAGACCACCTGCATTTTCTTCATGGTTGTCAACAGCATTTTATCAATCTGCTAAAATAGATTCTTCAATCTAATGTTCAACCTGAACAAAGAATGACCAGACACACTGTCTCCGTTCATATGTGTTTGTGGGGTCATATATTTATTTATATGTTTGTTGACCCTCTCAGAATATCCCGTTGATTATTTTGATTTTTGAAATTTCTTTAATCTAATTATAACGCAACACCTACTGTTCGTAAATGGTCACTCATCTAACTATGGATCAGGTTCCTCAGCACTTATCTTCAAATATCGACACGGGGCTTCCTTTCTGTATTTCGCTCTAACCTGTTTATAAAAAAGAGAATTGACGACAACGTAGTAATTCGAACTCCAGTATCGCTTAGTTACAGACAAGTTGCTCTCTAAAATATAATTACAAGTATACTCTTAAATTTTAACCATATGTACTAGCTATCGTTTGTAAAAAGAACAGAGTTCAAATAAATAAAAAAATAATACAGAAACAAGGCCTGGGAAATAAATAACAAAAAGTCGGGCATCGCAATAAAAATTATAAAGGTAAACATATGAACAGGCACAGAGGTCATCTGTAAAGCCGACAGAAAAGTGACTTCTTATACAAATTAAAATATACATTACAGGAGGAAGACAAAAGGTTGACGATCATAGCTTTAGCTCAAAATTTTCCAGATATGTAATGGAAAATAAGGATAGATAGTAGTAGTTTCAAATTAGTCCAGTATGTGGTAGGGTTTTGAGAGATCATTACGATCGAAATCGTAGACCATAATATTTTACTAATATCATTGATAAAGCTCTACTTTCTATAAAGTAGTGAGCACTCTTAGATAAATTACTGAATAATACTACTCCAACGAATACGTTGAAGCGGTACTCGGACAATATATATATATTATATATATATATATATATATATATATATATATATAAGTGGTTAATTGGAGTCGTACCTAATTTTGAAAATTAATTAATTAATAATGAATTAGGCGGGAATACCTATTAAATGTATGGCTAAACAAATCGAGAAAAATCAATCTCTGTATGTACATTTCGGCCTATTAGGCCTCATCAGCAGAGCTATAGATCGGAAGACCGCCCTGTGCGTGATTTGAAACCGGACTGCCAAGCTGACAGGCCGATCCCATTTGTTTAGCCATACATTTAATAGGTATTCCCGCCTAATTCATTATTAATTAATTAATTTTCAAAATTAGGTACGACTCCAATTAAGCACTTATTCTCCCAAAAATTATCGGCAAAAAGCCATTCCAAAACAAAACGTGTTTACAACTTAATATATATATATATATATATATATATATATATATAGAGAGAGAGAGAGAGAGAGATAGTTGTAGAAAGTTTTTCCCTCTACCATGGTTCGGTGTTCAAGGTACACCTTCCTCAGGTTCTCCTGAGGAATGTGTTCTCCTGGGGAAAGTGTACTAAGAACACCGAAACCGCGGTAGAGAGAAAAACGTTTCTACAACAATAAATGCTCTATATTTTACAATATATATTTAGCCCTTTTGGATCAACTACTTATGCTACTGCTAATGAAAACGTGGTCGTAACTTTTTGATGAATATATATATATATATACATATATATATATATGTATATGTGTGTGTGTGTGTGTGTGTGTGTGTGTGTGTAAATGGGTACACAAAATGTATAACCAGATGTTTTATGAAACAAACATTTTAAACCGATTCTTAAGATAATATACATTATTTTTGTTTTTCA
>CM042148.1:32353311-32368311 GCA_023376005.1 Doryteuthis pealeii | reverse complement strand
GTAATTTACCATGTAGTTCTGGAAACGCGACTTACCGGCAGTGGCCTATGCTCAAGGGATTATTTTAGTTGGTAAAACTCAATACGTGCGGATGTGTAGATTTTGTAATTATGTGTCGAACAGTGCATGAAGTGTGTTCATTGCGTTTGTATATGTGTGTATGTCTGTGTGTTTGTGCGTTGTGTGTATGTATGTATGTGTGTACACGAAACAAATTCTTGTTCTCTTATGGATGAGTAGATATGGATTTAGGTATGGAAAGGAGAGTGATTGTTCTTCGCGAGTGTACGCGTGAGTGTGCATACGTCTGTGTCTGAGTTCGTTTCTGTGAGCGTTCTGGTTTGCTATTAGTGAAATAGCTCATGCACACATATAGGAATAACCATAATGATGGACACATTTTAAATGCTATTTTTCAGATGACAAAACGACACAGAGTAGTGAGTATATCTATTACATAGCTGGTACATAGAATTTTATGTAATCTAAGATTTGAATATTATGTGCTTGAGATTGTCACCAGAATGACGAAAACATTCGAGAGCTCGATTTCTCATATTACGTAAAGTGTGGTTCGCATATCAACTGGAATAGCTGTTATCTCACTACGGATGCATTCTTTCAGTTCCGCTGTCGTGTGGGCGGGCCTGCGTATAAAAGATCTTTCAGTTAACCCCAATAGTCCACTGGGGTTAGATCAGGGGATCTGAATGGCCAATGGATATCACCGAATCTCGAAATGAGATGTTCAGGAAAATTTGCTCGAAGATGTGCATCAAAATCAATACCTGAAAGTAATAAAAACTTAATGTAATATTCAAATCTTAGATAAGATGTAAAACTCGTGTGTATTAGTTATGTAATAGACATATTTAGTACTCTGTGTCGTTTTTATAATCTGAGAAATCAGCATTTAAAATGTGTCCCATCATTAGGGTCTACCCTATACATGTATATTCTGTGATTATGTGTGAAACGGACGATAAAGTAAGTTCGTCTCGAGTGTATGAGTGTTTGGAATGATAAAATCCTCATTCACATATGGATGTGTTAATTTGTGATTATCTGTAAAACCGAAGATCAAGTGCGTTCATCGCGCGCGTATCTATGTGTGTGCGTGCATGTGTCAGTGTGTGTGTGTGTGTGTGTGTGTGTGTGTGTGACAATATTCTCATGCATGTATTGATTTGTGTTAATGCGTGGAACGAGGGATATAGTGTGTACCTCGTGAGTATATATGTATGTATGTGTACGTGTGTGTGCATCTATGAGCATGGGTTTGTGTGTATGTGTATATGTGTGTATGTGTATGTGTGTGTGTGTGTGTGTGTGTGTGTGTATGTGTGTGTGTGACTAAATTCTTATGCATGTGCTGATTTGTGTTAATGCGTGGAACGGGAGATTAAGTGTGTACTTCGTGAGTATATGTGGGTGTATGTGTGAGTGTACATGTGCCTGTATGTGTATGGGTTTATGTGTGTATGTGTGTATATTTGTGTGTATGTGTGTGTGTGTATGTGTGTGTGACAATATTCTCATGCATGTGTTGATTTGTGTTAATGCGTGGAACGGAGGATTGAGTATGTACTTCGTGAGTATATGTGGGTGTATGTGTGCGTGCGTGTGTATCTATGTGTATGGGTTTGTGTGTATGTGTGGGTATTTGTGTGTGTGTGACAATATTCTCATGCATGTGTTAATTTGTGTTAATGCGTGGAATAAAGTGAGTTATTTGTGAGAATATGTGGGGGTATATGTGTGTGTGTGCATGTATGTGTATGGGTTTATGTGTATGTGTGTATCTCTGAGTGTGTGTGTGGCAAAATTGGACGAATAAATGCTGAATTGCATCTAATTAACCATTAATGCGCATGCGTGAGCGCACACATAGTCACTTACACACATAGTAAAATAGTTATTTACTAAGCAAGGCTTAATTGTACCACAAGACCAGAAAGGGCACCAATGAGAATCCAATTCACTAACGATGGTCTGCTAATCTATATTGCTAACCATTACTCCATGTGAGGTGCCCTAGAAGATGGTAGTAAGGTAGAGTTGGCGGAGTGGCTTATTGGCTGTATCAACCGGACTGCAAGCGGGCATATCCCCTTTTCGCTAGTGCAGGGCCAGGGAGATTGTTTTGCTGAGTAGAGCACCATGCCTACTATAAGCTCCCTACTTTACCGAACAGATCAGATTATCCAACTTGTTCTACACCTGCACTTATTTGAGGATTAGTATCGAACCATGAAACTTGTGGTTCATAGGTGGGTGCTTTACCGACTCAGTATTTAGTCACAGATAGACACACAGACAGACAGACACCAACATACGCATATATGTAATCGAGACGAACGCACTCCATCCTCCGTTCCACACATAAACACACGTGCACGAATAATAATTCTCTCCTCCCCCTCTCTCACTCTCTCTCTCTCTCTCAATATATATATATATATATATATATATATATATATATATATATATATATATCCTATACACACCCTCATACGCGTTGGCACACACACGCACTAATTTTTCATAAACATAAAATAACCCATAGCAAGTTGATATGCCGTTAGAAGTAAACCAGACTAAATTTCTGGGTGTTTTATTATAAGAGATAAGCGTACAAATATTTAGTCCTGAATTATTTTTAGGTGCTGCCATTGTTTCTGCTCGAAGTAAACTGAATATATTTAAAAATCATTTCTACGCGGTTAAATTGCTAAAAATACTTGCGTTATTATGGAATAGTTTTAATATTATTAACATTGGTACCTCCACTACTCCTTTTACTACTATTACTATTAAAATAATTGTTGTTTTTTGCATAGAAAAAAAAAGCATTGGTATCCATGGAAACGATATTGGTGTTATTATTATAATTGTAATTTCACCTCCATTTGACTAGCATTCTTCTTTTTCTCATCATTACTATCAACACCCTAATCATTATTCAAGACGCCGAGTCAGTTTTAATTAAATATGGTCGACATTTTCCTTTAGGAAATGTTGATTGTTAAAACCTGGGTGGTTACAAAGAAATGGCCTTGTCGCCGGCGGGGACAAATTACAAATGGAGGTAAGGCAAACGAAATCTGCATGCACGGTTGTATCTCAAGTAGAAAAGTGCGTATGTAATCTGTGTACATCGTCGTACGTGTGTTTCTTTACGGCTTCAAATGTGTACGTTTGCCAATCTCGATGGACTGGTAATATAGTCTCGTTTTTCGAGGAAATGGTTTAATCGTATAGAAGTGCATCTGAGTCTTAGAAACTGCATCAGACGTGTAGGCTTTTGTTCACGTATTAACTAGATAAGAAAAGAAAATGTCTGCCTATAATTTGCGTCGGTATATGTGGTTATCAGCGCGGTACTTAGAATCTGCAACGTGACTTCGAAATCTGGTTACGGTTTTTGAGGTTTAATTCTTATGCCTGATTATACAGTAATATTGCTCTGACATATTACTGAATAAGTATAGGAGTGTATTATACGCGTCATGCAAACGTGTAGCACTGAAAACTATGGGTAGCAGCATGGTGGATGTAAAACAAGACGGGTAAAACAAAGACGGGTCTACGGTGCACTTCACAAGATGCTAGACGGGTAAACGTGAAACACTGGAAACTAAGGGTAGCAGCATGGTGGATGTAATGCAAGATGAGTAAACCAAAGACGGGTCACCGGTGCGCTTCACAAGATGCTGGACGGATAAACGTGAAACACTGGTAACTATAGGTAGCAGCATGGTGGATGTAAAGCAAGACAAGTAAAACAAAGACGGGTCACCGGTGCACTTCACAAGATGCTGGATAGATAAACGTGTAGCACTGGAAACTATGGGTAGCAGCATGGTGGATGTAAAGCAAGACGGGTAAAACAAAGACGGGTCTACGGTGCGCTTCACAAGATGCTGGACGGATAAACGTGTAGCACCGGAAACTATGGGTAGCAGCATGGTGGATGTAAAGCAAGTCTGGTGAACTAAAGACGGGTCAACGGTGCGCTTCACAAGATGGTGAATGGATAAACGTGTAGCACCAGAAAACCTTGGGTGCAGCATGGTGGATGTAAAGCAAGACGAGTAAACCAAAGACGGTCACCGGTGCACATCACAAGATGTTAGACGGATAAACGTGAAACACTGGAAACTATGGGTAGCAGCATGGTGGATGTAAAGCAAGACGGGTGAAGCAAAGATGGGTCTACGGTGCGCTTCACAAGATGCTGGACGGATAAACGTGAAACACCGGAAACTATGGGTAGCAGCATGGTGGATGTAAAGCAAGTCTGGTGAACTAAAGACGGGTCAACGGTGCGCTTCACAAGATGGTGAATGGATAAACGTGTAGCACCAGAAAACCTTGGGTGCAGCATGGTGGATGTAAAGCAAGACGAGTAAACCAAAGACGGGTCACCGGTGCACATCACAAGATGTTAGACGGATAAACGTGAAACACTGGAAACTATGGGTAGCAGCATGGTGGATGTAAAGCAAGACGGGTGAAGCAAAGATGGGTCTACGGTGCGCTTCACAAGATGCTGGACGGATAAACGTGAAACACTGGAAACTATGGGTAGCAGCATGGTGGATGTAAAGCAAGACGATTAAACAAAAGACGGGTCACCGGTGCATTTCACAAGATGCTGGATGGATTAACGTGTAGCACCGGAAACCATGGGTAGCAGCAGGGTGAATGTAAAGCAAGACGGGTGAACCAACGACGGGTCAACTGCGCGTTTCACAAGATGTTGGACGGATAAACATGTAGCACTGGAAACTATGGTTAGCAGCTTGGTGGATGTAAAGCAAGACGGGCGAACCAGCGACGGGTCCACTGTGCCTTCACAAGATGCTGGACGGATAAATGTGTAGCACCGGAAACTATAGGTAGCAGCATGGTGGATGTAAAGCAAGACGGGCAAACCGACGACGGATGAACTGCACGCATTAAAAGATGCTGGATGGATAAACCTTATAGGTCAATGACCAGGATTAACATTTCTATCAAGAAATTACTACTACTCATATCTAAGTGTAGTTTTTATTGATGAGTTAAAACAGCCAACGAAAGGTAAGCATGACAGTAAACCAAACCTACAAGCCGCTTCACTCTTCACGCAGACCGACCAGGGCGACGCAGATGGTTGGCGAGAAAGAGTCATGGTGGTCCATCCTGTAAGCGCGACCCGATGATGATGATTATACTTGATATACAGTTACGAAGTGGATATGCAACACTCCATTCTGATCAATCGACTGATCATGTCAATCACTAGCATCTATATTATTGTTCCGACCGTATTCTTCAAATTATTGTGCAAACACCCATTCGTTTTCTCATATAGGTGCTAGAAGGCGGTGGCCGAACGTCAACTACCAGTTTATTAGTGCATATGAAGTTGTTTCCTCTAATATATTGATACACTTCACCTGATTTAAGGATTATTATTGCAAAGTTTCTTAAGATAATGTCTCATCATTGGCATGCCATAAACGATGAGAAGACAGTGAGTGAAAGAGAAATGTGTAGGGTAAATATTAACCACTACCCCCAGTTCCACTCTGGCCCTGAGTGGAAAAAGCTGATAGGGTCCCATCTATGGGTTAAATAGATAAAAATAAGTTTTAAAATGTTCTTTAAAGACATACCAAACAGGAATGAATAAAACAAAACGTTTCGGCGTAAAATAATTCAGGGTGTGACCTACCGTAACATCTTATTATAATGGAGATTGTGGGTTTGTCTGTCTGTAACCAAAACTATATTACTATACAAGTCACAATTCCCTTTGTTATTTACATCACATTCTCCATAATTTTATTTAAACCTCCATTATTAATAAAATTGTTTGACGGTATTAATACTGTTGACCATATCTACATACTAATAACATGCAATTGTATTTATATATTCAACAAAATAGCGGTTTACAGTATGAATGGGAAGGCTAATTTGCATATTGATCTTAAAAATGTGATTTTAATAAATATATGCTTAATATTATTGATTTCTAATTGTTTGGTTTTATCTTAATGAATATAAGCAAAAATCTTGTGGATAAATCTTAAAAGAAATCCCTGAACAAGAAGAAATAACTGTAATATTATTCTTTACTTCCTATTTTAACTAAATAGTTAAATTAGGAAAATTTACCCATGAAAGACGGGAGTAACGGAAAATGATGGAAGAGTTAGTTTCAAGTTGTTCTATTTTTCAATCATACCCCCTCTGTTTCAAATCTTTTTATCTGTATTCTTATTCAGTTTCATTAGCCTTTCTAATTTAATATGATATTTTATTATATTAAAACTTAAATACTTGCACCCTACGGAGGGTGCATATATTTGCTAGTTCAACTAACGAATCAACTAATGTAGCGTAATTATTGTCGTCTACGGGGATTGAAAGAGAAAGAGAAGAAAAAAGAAAAAAGAACAAATGTTAGGAGACAGAATAATTTGACGATACCCTCTCTCTGTCTCTCTGTCTTTCCCTCTCTCTGAAAAAGATCCCATGAGCCTAGAAATAAATACACAGCCCAGTAGGACTATACAACTTGCGTGTATGTTGTTTCTGAACTAACAATTATTACTACTACTAACCGCGACTACTACTACTACAACTTGAGTTGACCTATGTGACACATATCGTTTTGATACATATATCATTATGGAGCTATACTAGACCAATTAACAAAAAGAAAAAAAGAAAAGAAAGATAATAAGAAGAGGAGTTTAAAGAATGTCTTTAAAATGAGTTTAAAAAGAACGTGAATACCCAAAGGGAATGAATAAACAAAAAACGGCATAAAATAACCAAGGGTCAACATTCCGGAAAATTCAACCAACCAAGTAACCGAAAAATATTTAGTTAAATAATCTTATCTAATTATTTGAATGAGTAAAATTAATTAATTTTTTAATTATTTTTTCTGATCTGAAAATTTATTAAAGAAAGAAAAAAAAGAGATTTTCAAGATTTAGAAAAATCAAAACAAAATAGAAATGTTCAGTCTCATTAATTAAGTTCTTTTTTTTCTGAAAAAATCATGTTTCAATCGAGACTTTTAGATTCAGATTGAGACTGTAGATTCAGGAAATAAAAAAAAAAATAATTCAAAGTTCTCCTCAAGCTTGAGTTTCTTTCTGACCTTCAGGGTAAGTGAGCGACAAATTTATTGTGTGATTCACTTTTCAAAATAAACTTGCCAATTCTAATCAATGTTTTTTTTGTTGTTGTTTTTTAATTTCAAGCATTGAAAAGAAAATAGCATATTTAAAAAATCAGGAATAAATACCTACTCGTATCATTGGCGTAACACAATCTCTTAAATCAAAATCCTAATTCTACAGCCTTGTGCAAAATCTAGTTAAGTTTAGTAAATCACGAAGTGGTAATAAGTTACATATTTTAATATAAAGGTAGGTTCTGCTAGATCGATAGCAATTTTTATAAAAAGTAAAGAAATAACTATTGAAGGTGACATGTAGTGAACCCCCAAAAGCGGTTCAAAGACCATATGAAGTCGATGCTGAAGAAATACACCATCACACATAAAAGCTGGGAAGATCTGGCCTCCAGCAGACAGGGTTGGAGAGACACGCACACGTCGTCATGGACCACCAGTTGCAGATGGGAATTTCCCTCGCAATGTGTGTGACCGCATCTGCAAGTCTAGAATTGGAATAACTAGCCCCCAGAGGGTTCACAACTGTTGAACGACATTGAGTGACGTCATCGTCGTCTGTGACTAACATCTAAAATAAAATTGAATAAAATAAAATAAAGAACTAATCTATTATAACTTTATCGTAGTCCAGTACGTTAGCCATTACGTCACGGGGATTCTCTTCAGATTTTTTTTTTGTGGGCAGTAGTCATTCCATAACAGACTAGAACTCGATACTTCCTGCATTACCTGCTACAGAGAAACACCATGTGATTAAGACCAATAGAAGTACGGGGATATGACACTTTTGTACCAGGAGGGACAATGTGTGTGCTAGAGAGAGAGAGAGAGAGAGAGAGAGAGAGAGAGAGAGAGAGAGAGAGAGCACATAACACCAACAACCATAACAACATAAAACAGTTTCTCCGGAATAATTATATATATATATATATATATATATATATATATATATATATATATATATTACTAGCAGGACCTGTGGATATACAACAGTATGATTATTCAATTATTACAACGTTTATATTTTACTTAAGAGCTATTGTGGAATATTACAAATAAAACAAATATGAAACTTCTTTTTTTTTAAATTCATTTTAATTCTACGTTGGTCATTTAAGCAACGCAAAACTATTTGGAATGTTTCATTTTTAAAATTGGGTGAAATAAAATGGGACAAAAAAGAAATCTGCGATTAAGCGACACCAGAAAATATGGATTTACATGTTTGCATTGCATCTTGGATTATTGGACGGTCTCATTTTTTAAGCAGAGGGTGTTGCAGGATGATAACGGATGGGATATTTAGGAACTGGCTTATTAATATATAGATAATATGGATGTACGGTCTATGCATTTTTCAGGCATGAACCTAACAATTCCTGAGAATCGTTTGGTTTCTTTGTTTAATGGCATATTGACATTCACGAACTATTTAATGACTAACCCATTCTTTTAGAAGAACAATAGTGTAATATTTAACCCATAATTGAGGGATGAATGGGTTCATGCCTTTCACAGGGAAATTAGTGTAGGATTATTTAATGTATAACGTGTGCTAATGATCAAGACATATTTATAGACTGATCCAAAACAGCAGTGACTGAATCGGTCAATCAAAACGCCCAAACATGTATTTAATTTACTATTTAAAGGCGTTGATAGATTGTCCTAGAATTACTCGCTGGAGAAGGACAGACCAACACACGAGGATTATACAACTCTCTACTTCAATACAGGATAAACTCTGATAAAACTCAGGACGGATCAGCGACAAGATTAAAACTGATACTACATACGGCAGAAGGACAAACAAAGAGCCGAAGTTCATACAACTGGACAAAGATTAAAACTGATACTACATCTTTCTGCTTCAAGAACGGATAAAATTCTATGCCACAAGGGATCTCCACTGTGGAGCTGCATTCAACTACAAACCTAAAATGGCTACACAAATCGTAATAGTTCGAAAATTAAGGCAATAGCACGACTGAAGTTCGAATTCACTTACTAGGATGTCGCAGTCCAACGCCTTATCCACTACACTACGGGGGCTCCCCGCTGAAATTTTAATTAAAATCGGCTCCCAAAATGGCAGAGCCTTAGTTATACGGACAAATGGACGGACATTTAGTGAATTATAAGATGAACTTTTTATCGATTTATACACATGAACACATATAACCATACATGCAAACACACACACAGGTAGATGAATAGATAGATAGATAGATATAATCGTTTAGAAAGTGATTGGGTAAAAACCTACATGATTATAGACAAGTATATTTATTAGTATGTAAGTGTCTCAGTGAAGAGATGTCATTTTGTCTACTCTCTCTAGATAATTGAGTGACTTAGCCTAAAGCTCAATTTATTCAGACAGTCTTTTACTACTTTATTTCATATCTTAGCTTTATGATTATCATTTCATTCTCTTAATTGATTTTTCAACTAATTAAGTAAATTGTATTTATATAAACATCATTATCATCATCATCATTATCATCAGCAGCATTTCCTATTTTATTATCACTCGCTTAAAGGCAACCGTAGTTGGTCGTTAAGCTCGTCATCAAACTATTTCCTCTCCATAAAATTTATATCATAATTATTCGAGAAATATAACTGAATTCTAATAGCACTGAGTTACATAATGGATAGCCATAGCTTATTAATTTTAGTAAGTTGTGTATGATTGTTAAAAATTAACGGTAACACTGAAAATTTATAGTTGGGATTAAATAGTTGATTGACAGGTCTTAAACCCAGAATCATCTGGAGCGGGGCTCTCGTTGGTTTAGAGCATGATTCTCAGGGTTTAGAGAATGATGCTCGCACTGCCTGGGTGGGAGAGCATCATTCATGGGGGTTCGAGAAGCGTCCGTTGAAATTTAGATTATTTTTTTCATGTAATTGATATTATTTATATTTTCATTTCTTTATTTCAGATTATTATTATTATTATTTAGAGAATGAAATATATATGATCTTTTGATAAAATTGTAGTATGGATTCACATTCTATATGTTACATATTAATTGGATCCCTATTGCATTTTTAAGGTAGCGTAGAAATCATTATGGCGATCAGTATAGCTGATGGCCTTGAGAGTGAGTGACAGGGTTTGACCTCACTCTGACCTTGCGTTCTGGGGATGATCGTGAGAATCAGAAGGCAATAAAAGGCCCCCTTCCGGTTTAAGGTGTAAGCAAGTCAGTTAGTGAGAGTTAGAACTTAGAAGCGAAGCTAGCAATATGTGAGCTCACTGCGTGATTGTCTGGCCTGGGGTTCATGAATAAAGTAACATCAAAAGTAAATCGAAGTCTTGTGTTAATTACTAAAAACTAACAATGACATAAGGCTTCCGATAAGGAACGGTCCCCAACAGAACCAGACACGGAATCCCAAGAAGACCAGGCCAAGATAGAAGATAGACGACCAGAAGAATAGACGACAGAGTAAGACGTAAGAAGTATATAACATATATAGATATATAGTGCCGGTAAAGAGGTATGCAACATATATTTTTGAAGAAAAATATAAATTGTAGGGGTGCGAGGTCAGAGCAAAACTCTTTTAAGGGTGCAGAAATAGAAAAAGGCTTGGAACCACTGGTTTAGAGAGTCCCGTGACTAAGCAACTCTGGAAATGTGGAGCTATGACCTAGAAAGTGAATCTGTGCCCGTTATGGCCAGACATTTTTTATCGTTTCTATTTCCTCGCGTGTTTGCGCCAAAGAATGTATCGGAATTATATGACATAGGAATGTCGTCCTTCCCGTTGTATCAGATGAAACAGATAATAAAATGTGATGCTTATGCACCATATGTTTCTTAAGACCAGACGATGACTTACAGATTTTGTTACAGATTACACAAGACACATTTTTTTGTTCCTGGAATTTACATGAATTGTCCCTGATGAGATTTCCTATGATTGACATATCTAGACTTAGAAAGTAGAATTCGACCACATGTTTGACATTTCCACATTTTAGTGCGAGATAGATACATACATACATACATACAAATACATACAGCAGGTACACTCTGTTAGGGTCCCATCTATGGGTTAAAATAAAAAAAAATCTACCAAAAAAATTCTTCAAAACTCTCGCTATTAATCTTTTAAAATTTTGCCGGCATGAAATGACCCACCGAGGTTGATATGCCGTAAAACAAAACAAAACAAAACAAAAATAAGGATAGTGATAAAAAACAAAGAGAGATAAATGGATAGATAATTATGGACAGAATCAGATCATTAGATATAGAGACATGAATGGAATGTGATAGATAGATAGATATATTGATTGATTGATTGATTGAATGATTGATTGATAGATGGAGTGAAATGAAAAACCTGAGATAAATAGACAGAGTTGAATAGAATTTATATATATATATATATATATATATATATATATATACCAACCCCTCTGCACGAGCAGGATGTGACACAAGGTCAATTTCTTAAGCGGGGTTCAACAGGTTTGAATTCAGAGTTTCTCCTTCTCCTAAACCGGTTGCCTAACCAAGGTTAAAGATCCCAGTCTGTCCTTCTATTTATCCATAGCTGGAGGGAGGGTAGGATTCATACCTTTCCCAAGGGTATTAGCGCTAAGTGAAATGCAGGATTTGAACTCGGGGCGACGAGTCCATTTCCCATGACTTTAACCATTACACCACGCGCTTCCTTTATATAAGGTGTGCTACAATACACCAACTAAATTTATAAACTAGGTGAGGTCCCGTGGTTTATTCCTCCACCAATCAACAGCCACAATGCGTGGCTGGTTAACTACTTAAGTACTGATACTGAGAGCCGTCCATTTGCAATCATTGATGAACGTAGGTGTCGACCAAATCTTTCCTTTATAAAAAAAAAGTCTCCACTCTAAAAATAAGTTTACATGTGCCTTTAAAGAGTGATGGCGATTTTTGTTGGATTATTTTTATATAAGGTGTGCTACAATACACCAACTAAATTTATAAACTAGGCGAGATTACGTGGTTTAATCCTTCGCCAATCAACAGCCATGTTCCCCAGCTTTTTCAGCTCTCTGACCAGGTCCAGTATTCATTTTTTCGTTTTCTTTTCTTCTTCATTGTGTGATCTGCCCGGGCGACAAATCTACGAGTTGACAAATCTTCTTCTTCTTCTTCTTCTTCTTCTTCTTCTTCTTCTTCTTGTTAATTAACACTATGTCTGGTTTCCTAGTGATTATTTGAAACTGGAATTGGATTCGTTTTGCTTTCTACTCCATAAAAGTTTATTCTAAGAAAAATAATGCTATGAAGTGACGATTTTGCTATATTATGGCAAATATATACAGAAGATGGGGTAATTTACACCTTTAGTTGGCTGAATTCCTAGCAAATAAGGCAATTAGAGTAACCTCCATTGACTTTCACTTTGAACCAAGCCGGTAGCTATTTTGAAACTCTCCATGCAAAATAAACAAATCTTAGAGACTTTTTCGAAAACAATACAACTGCATACTTTAACATAAATTATCATACAATGTGTTCTTAATAACAATTAAGTTCATTTCAGATAATTTCATGCTAGGAATTTAGCCAACTGACTTTTAATTTGAAACAAGCCGGTAGTCATTTTGAAAGTCTCCTTGCGAAATACACAAATCTTAGAAACTTTTCGAAAACAATACAACTGCATGCACTAACACAAAAATATCATAAAATGTGTTCTTAATAACAATTAAGTTCATTTCAGATAATGCGTACGCACAACTTTATGCTAGGAATTTAGCTAACTAAAGGTGAAAATTACCGAACACAGTTCTTGTGTTTTATAGATAACCAGGTGTATTCTGGTAACAGAGGAAAAAAACCAATCAAGAATCACAGCTGCCACTTGTGTTACATAATTATTAGATACATAATATTTATGTGCAATAGTCTAGAAATAAAAATGGCGGTTATAAGTTACAACCCACGGCCTTGAAGGATGAGTGACAAGACTTGACCTCAGTCCTAACCTTCCGGTGGATACTGTGAGAATCGATGGAGGAGACCCTCTTCCGGTTTAGATTAGAAATAGATTTTAGTCAGTCGGTGAGAAACCACGACGGTGGTAAGTCGTGTTATACACGCGGCCGACTCGATCTGCGCAGATGTCTGGTTGGGGATTTAAAAATAAAGTAAGATCAAAGCAAATCGAAGTCTTGTGTTTATTATCTAAAAACTAACAAAGACACAGGGCTTCTGATAAAGAGAAATCCCCAATAGAAGACCAGACTCGAAGTCCCCAAGAAAGTCCAGACCTTAGAAGATTCCAGACCAAGACAAGATGTTATAAGATTCCAAAGACGGCCAGAAGAATAGAGTAAGAAGTAAAGTAATTATGCAGATCAGATGTACAAATCTTCAGTTTGAATATCAATGTCCACTGACACTGTTTCTCCAGATTAGTTCTATTTTGTCTTAGTCATTTTCTGCACGAAGAACGGCGAAATATTCTGTGCGCTTGAGGAAACTAATGTTAATTGTATTTTTTATTCCCTCGTACATTGTTATTATTACTTCTAATAAATCCTGGCACTCAATCTTTGTATTCTAATTTATTACCATTCTTTAAGTTAATCAGTATTGACAGAATGACAACGGGTATTAGATTCACTCGTGGGACCGTGGATATACCACGGTGTGATAATTTTACTATTACAAACGTTTTACGTATAAAACGTTGTAATAGTTAAATTATCACACCGTAATCCCCTGTTGATAAAGTACGGGGGAGTTCCCGTGGCGTAGTGAGTAATATAGTTAAATCTGTACGTAGTTGCAATTGAAAGCAAAGCCCAGTACGAAGATGTTCAAACAGAACTTTTTCAGGGTAGAATTTTACGAGAAATTCAGCAGTGGGATTTATATTCACCCTTGAATTCATTTGAGGTCATTAAGGACTAAATTGCACCTGAAGAACGAGAAAAGAAAATAAGCCAAGGGGAATAACTCCGATTAATTTTTTAAAATTATGAATTTCCAAATCGATCATTTTCTTCATTAGGACAACTTGCATTAAGGATAACACTTTTGATATGTACATCCTCATCATCATCATCATCATCATCATCATCATCATCATCATAATATGTTTTAATGTGTATTCTTTTATAAATAATATTTTTCTTAGTCAAATCGGGAAACTTAAATGTTGTTTTTTTTAGGGGGGTTCTGTGCGTATTAGTTAAAGTATATCTGAAAATCGGTCGTGGCTCAAATCGACCGAGTAACAGTTCGTAACTCAGAGCACTCGGAAATTGGGGTACCCAAAGGTCAAGGTACATATCATCATCATCATCATCATCATCATCATCATCATCATCAGAAGCAACATCAGAAGCAGCAGCACTAGCGGCATTTCCTATTTTATTATCACTCGCTTAAAAGCGGCCATAGTCGGCCATTGCACTCATTATCAAGTAAAACGGTGATGTAGATATTTTCTGTCCTTGCACCATACCGGATGAACATAATATTCGATTAAAGTGGAGAGCCACGCCTAAACCTTATGCAGTAGTGTAAAATTGCGGGTATACCTTATCTATCTATCTATCTATCTATCTATCTGTATGCCTGCCTTTTTATCCAACCCACCACAACAGTTGGATGTGACACAATGTCAATTTTGTAAGCGGTGTTTAATAGGTTTCGATTCAGAGTTTGCCTTCCTAGACTAATTACCCTACGAACGTTAAATAGCACATTCTGCACCACAATTTACCAATAGCTGCAGGGAGAATAGTTGGATTCATACATTTCCCAAGGGTA
>CM042148.1:32338311-32350811 GCA_023376005.1 Doryteuthis pealeii | reverse complement strand
GATAATGATTATGATGATGCTGCTGCTGCTGCTGATGATGATGATGATGATATGTACCTTGACCTTTGGGTACCCCAATTTCCGAGTGCTCTGAGTTACTAACTGTTACTCGGTCGATTTGAGCCACGACCGATTTTCAGATATACTTTAACTAATACGCACAGAACCCCCCTAAAAAAAAAACATTTAAGTTTCCCGATTTGACTAAGAAAAATATTATTTATAAAAGAATAAACATTAAAACATATTAAAACACATAATTCATTCCATTCTATTTTATTGTATTTACATATAACAAGGGCCGGGTTAGCTAAGTCCCTAGAGCGTTCGGCTAGAAACCACATGGTTCCTAGTTCGATTCCGGTCCTCGCCAACTCAGCGTATGAGTAGCACAGGGATCTGTGCGGTAAAGTAAAGAGCTGATGGTAGTTGTGGTGCTCCACCTCAGATGCCAAAACAATCTCCTTGGTCTAGCACTAGTGAAAAGGGGATAGACTCCCTCGCTGATTGGCTGATACCGACTTTAGGCCACCCGACGACTTTACTTTACTTTACATATAATACAATGCTATGTTTTTCATTGAAATATAAAAATAACCAAAAAAATTGGAGTGTGGCTGGAACGGATTAATAGCATTCAGTTTGCAAAATTGATTGTTTCATATTAATATAGACACAGATATTTACTTGTGAGTTGATAAACTGGGCCCGATACTCTTGCATATCTGACCAGAAAATAACTGTCTTGTCATGATAGAAGGATCTTATTGTATATCAAAGATAATTTTAGACATCTTTCAACGTGAGCATGCTCAACCTAAAATGAATTAAGATGAATCTTAGAGACGATCGGATTGGAGAGACGAGATGATGTAATGTAATAGGAAAATTAATATACTCAAGTGTTTCGATCTCGGTTGTATATAAATCTATATATGGTTGCTTAAGAATGTGTGAACACCAAACACAATCTGCACATAGATGACGAGAGAGATGTCAATTTGATTGCTTGATAGCTACAATTAGTCTGTTATCTCCAGAAATGACAACAAAGTAGCAGTTGGGTGCCGAGAATCTCAGTATTAGAGTATGTAGGAACTTTGAGAAATGAGAATATTCAAACACATAGAGTCTTCTCACGAGAATGGAAAAATATCATTGTTGATAAAAACTCTGTTGTGTATATTCATCTACATGTGTATACAACTGACGTTGCTCGTATTACAGATCCTCTAGTGTCGTTCTATATTAGCAACTATTGATATGTGGACCATTATGAATACTTTTCACTTTCGCTTACACTAGAAAGACACTGCGTGCCGAGAATATTGCGAAACAGTGTTCTCGCTCTTTTACACACACTCCCTAATACCTCCGGGTTTGCGCCATGATGCTGTGTTCTCTCGTTTTCTCTAATTTACACAAATCTATTGGCTATTTTATGAGCTTGTCGAATATATATTCCTCATATACATGTCATTTTTTTAGACGCGACAGTAAATAACCTGTGCTTTTATATTGTTATTTTATTATTAGGCAACTGTCGTAATATTACAATAGCATTAGGATATTATATCATGGATGATCCTCGAAAAGATATTCTTCACCACTCCCATCTTTCTTAAGTACCTTGACATATAGTGATAGAATTTGGACCTTGTGAGTGATGTGTTAAGTCATATTAACATGCTTAATCTATAGTTACATAAACTTATTCTTCACGCACACTCATGGATGTCTATATCTGAAATTCTTTAATTTGGGTCTTCATAGTTAGATAGTTATCTCGTGCGTCAATTTGATCATCTTCTGTGCGTGATTCATCCACATACCCAGCGATATTGAGATTTGTGTGGGATTCACAATATTCTTTGTGTATTTATCATATGTCACTACACTCAATTAAGCTTATCTTTAAATTAAATGTGTATAGATTATCATACATATAATAGATCGAAGTTTATTAAAGCATTCCAATTATCACTTCTAGACTTATATGATGAATAACTACTCCCCTTTGTGACAAGTTGTTAAGATTAATTGTTTTCATTTCATGTTGTAATAACACATCTATGTGTGATAATCAAGTTCTGTAATATTCTTGTCTATTTATACATGTCCTCTATTTCTTCTCGGATTATTACTTATTACAAATCTCTTTTATAACTCTTTCCCTCCATCAAAATCATCTGACTCTCACACTGTTAATTTTTTATAAGTGTCGCAAATAATTTGTGCATTCCACATACGTAGCATATTTGCCCTATATTCAATCTCTATACAAAAGTAAAAGTCACTATCCTATTGCTTTGAAGAACAAAAAATCTTTGCCGACACACACAACACAGCTGAAACAACAAATCGAAAATCAAAAGACACTAAAACAATTTATATGCATTTTAGATTGACATTTTATGTGCAGGACTTATGTTGTGTGATGTAGTGTGTGAGTGGGTCGTGATGTATATTGACAAAATATGCAAAATAATGTGACAAAAAATACTTCAGAGGTAATGCGTGAATATGCAATGTCACTCGCCAGACACAGGACTAATGTCTTTTGTATGTAAAATCGTGTATGAAAGTTATGACTAGACGTATATTAGAGAATAGTTATAAAGCTGATATATGGTCTATAGAATAGAATATTCTTCTAAAATCATTTTTACGATTCGTGATCAAGATCATGAGATACAATGCCATCTGCTGGGATCGGAGGCGATAGATTAGCTAACAGCGCAACTCTACCTCCAATAGAAAGCTGATAAGAGTGTGTTTTAATGTGCCTGCTCCCTATGTTGGTAGAATTGAGACCCAACTGTGTACCTTAACAAGGCTCCTATAGAAAAAGTAAGCTTAGAAACGTGACAAAGCGAAAAGAATGATGTATCGCAGTGCGTGTAATATGGGAAACCAAAAGTGCGAGGAAGCAAGTGCACCCAACACGGGAACAAGTAAGCTATGGACGGACCAACACTGAACATACCACTAATACGTAATCCGCAAAGAACACGAATCCTCGATGAGACAACTTGAAAGAGAGAAAAAAGGGATAGTTATAAGCTGGAGCTAACTTACTATTAGTAATAGCAATAGAGAGAGATCATCCGACGTTCTCATAAAGCAAACTACCAGATGGAATACGATCATCGATAAGTAGTGAATAGTTACGGAAACAACAGAGAGAGATACTACATATATATCTCAACATCAATAGTCAGAGAAACAACGCGAAGATACTGTCGTCACACTAGAAAGAGGAAGACCTAACAGCGATGAAGTACATGAAATAGATAGGAAGCATTAACGAGAGAATGTAATTACAGTGGAGAAATATACACTAGTGCTGTAATTACACGTGACAGTCGACTCCTAGAATGAAATGATGAGAGAAGTGAACGACACATGTGAAAGCAAAATATAAGAATATGGAAGGGTCTTAAGAGTGAAAAAGCACACATCGCGTAAGTGAAAACAGCAAAAATAGCGAGAAAAGGGGGGGCTCGATAAAAACCCACATAGGATATTGAGTGCAAAACTAAAAAGTGCAAAGCGATACGCATAAAGAGATAAGATGAATAGATGCAAATCGCATACAAAGTGTATAAAAATAATAACATAGATACAATTCTCTGCTCTCCTACACAGTGTTTCGATTGTATCTCAAGAACATATGCAACCATTAGAGACTAGAGAGACCCTAGAAGCTCTCCATCTTAGGAATACACTCTCCGTGTACCTGGGAATATAAATGTTTAGTACTTGATTGTTTACGATTATTATCAATTACTAACTACTTAAATAATTTTTACTATGAAATTGAAAAAAAGGGTATTTAAAATAAGTAGGGATAAAAGCATCGGATGAATGATAAACGAAAACATACTAATCTGATAAATTTGCATGTACAAATGAATTGAACCAGTACATGCTGACATAAGCAAAATTACAATATACCAACCATGCAATATCTTATATTTATGTGTGTTACACACATACACTCACCATATTACACACACACAACTCACACACATACATTTGTATGTTATAGCTGGTCAGTGCTTTATCACTTGAAACATAGCTAAATCTAAGCAGACTTGTAGTATATAAGATTTATTTTCTTGTTAAATTCTTCAAAAGGGTCCCTATTCATATCGTTATTTACAAGTTTTGTTTTTATAGTTTTATTAGAAATTAATATTCCTATTTTTTGATAGTTGCATAAAATAAAATATTGAAAATTCTCTACATTGAATAGGTAAAATTTTCATTGTTAGGTAAGGAAATTTTTAGAATTTTATAACAACAAAACCCACTAACTCCTTCCTACTCGCTCCATTCTTAATATGGATCCATCCAACTCCTAATAAGTATACAACTGCAAGCAAATCAATGTAAAATTAGCGGTATATTCTTTATATCTTGGCATTCCTTGTTTTAATAGAACAATATGCATATTAGAGCTTTGGCTACGCACAAACTGTCGATATACAGAGAGGTGATGATCTAAACGCTGTGGACAAATCACAAATGATCCCGTGAACCTCCGTCCATACAAACCTCTCTGAAAGCAATCAATAATAATAAATAATATATGTACATATTTTATAATCATACAAATTATGCAACTACCTACATCGAGAGATGACATATGTACATTTACAGATCTTAACTAGTAAACGGACATACTTTGAAAATACGTAATTAGAAGTTAGGACGGACTTGATGTGGAGAAGCTAAAATAAAGAATGCAGATAAACCCTGATTATGTTATACAAGCTAATGTTTAGATTATAACTCCCTCTCGATCATATAATAATCGATACACACTGAAACTTTGCACTTCTATTGATCCAAAGTCACTCCTCCCAGTCTGAATCAATGTGTATTTTTTTTTCGTGAATATATATATATGATAACTCTTAGCTTTACACAACAATGAGATGAGCATGTTATAATGCAATGAATGTCAAGATGGGCAATCTCTTTCCTGTCCTTCATGTGGAAATATGTGATTTTCTTTTTAAAGTTTGACACATAATGAATAAGCTTTGCGATCTGATTGTTTATATATTCCATTTCATAGTTAAAAAAGTATAAAACTAACGAATACAGCGTTATGATACACACTACCCAATCAACATATCTAACACAAGATCGACACGATCTTATTAACTAATACTATAGATTTTTAAAATACTCCATGATATGCATAATATTAGCCACTATGCTTTCTACTTTAATTACAAGACTCTGCTAAATATACTGTGCTCAAGGATCTCTATATTCAGCTACATATATACAATTACAACCATATATAAATGGTCTCCCGTATGCGACATTTGCGATCACATCAGTACCATTAATTACGTGTCATCAACAACATTTATACAGTGCCCGTTGTTGACAACTAGGTGTCACATGCATAATAACATGTAGTGTTTATTAATTTTAAAAATCCAAATTTTTCTTTATAACTCTTATCAAACATTTGTATCCAGTTTCTTAATATATTATATCACATAAATGTGCAGGAACAATCAAAAAATATGGCATAATACAACATTCATGCACACATCACGCGCACAGCACACATACACACACACACACATATATATATATATTGGTTGTAATGTCTGGCTCTCGAGAATTGTGGTACTTGATGAGTTGTAAATTTGGTAAATTCGTTGTAGATTAGCGATTGAGTATTTATTGTGTGTTTGTTCCTCTATTCAAGTAAATATAAATCCATTGCGATACAGACTGTGTAAACAGATATTGCAAAAACATTGCAACAATATATCAGATTGGTAAGCTCTTAATCTTTAATAATGCATGAAGGATAATATTAATGTTACACATGTGAGTGTGATTTTGTAGGTGACCACGAACCAATCAAATAATTTACACATGATGTTTCACTGTTGAGTATCTGCACACCGTGTGATGTGCCGATGGTAGCTGATAGCTTGCTCACAAACCAGTTGTCCATAAAATACAAGCCTAACTATTAAGTGCTGACACGCACAAAAATATTGTGCGCTAAATATTAAATTTGCATGGATATTTTCATAAATGTCTGTAATGAGGGCACATGCATGGGCATGCCAGACATACAAGAATGAAATAATAACGATCATGATAAGGGCTGCATCCAGGCGTTTGGTGTCTCCTGGGTGTGGGTGCACTGGGTGTGGGGGTACGCTTTAGGACGGTGAGATTGTTTTTTGGTCTGAGGTGGGAGACGCTCACACCTACCCATCAGCTCCTTACTTTCCGCACAAGAACCCCGGCCAATATTATATATATTATATATATATATATATATATATAATAATCAATAAAATAAATCGTTTAGGAACACTTGGGAGGAGAGAGAAATTATTCAGCGAATTTTTATTTAATTTGGATAAGGAATTTGTTAAATCATTTACCTTTTTACCCTTTTTTTCTTTCTGAACGCGTTCACACCACACACACACACATACACACACACACACTCTCTCTCTTCTCTCTTCTTCTCTCTCGCTTCTCTCTCTCTCTCTCTCCTCTTTCTCTCTTATACAAATAAATAAACAATCCATAATAATAATTAATATCTGTTATTGGAATTATACATGAAATTATCAACCAAATCGATGGGCCACCTGTTTAATCTTACCTTCTTTATTGTTACATTTTTAAGGGTAAAAAAAATTGAGTCAAACAATTGAATTCTGTATGACTTTAAGTCAACAATTAAGAACTGAAGTTTTTTCTCTTCTGTAGAAGAAATGGTTTTAGAAAAGTAAAATTTATGTTACAAAACACTTACGATTTTAGGATTTACATTTTTTAAAACAATATTTTAGATGTAAGCAAAAATAATCTATTTCTTAAATAAACGTACACTAAAAAGGTTTTGAGTTACACTCATTAAAATTTAATATTATTTCCTATTAAGAAATAAGTCCTTTATATTGAGAAAAAATAAATTCAGTCCTTCATTGACTGTAGAATTACAGTGAAAAAAAAGGATTTTCTTTTACATGCTGTTTGTAATTACTGATGAAGAAATGTGAAGAGTTAATAAATCAATTGATTTTCAATTATTGATTGACATCATTTAATCAGTAAACAGAAAAAGCTACATGTGTAACCTTTCTTGATAGTAACATTATTAAAGAGTATGCGTAATTTTAATGCTTGAAGACATCATCTTTATATAAATATTATTACATATATATATATATAGAGAGTGAGAGAGAGTGTGGTGTGTGTGAGAGGGAGAAAGAGGGGGACAGAACAGAGGAGGAGGGGGTCAGAGAGATAGAGAGAGAGAGAGGAAGAGAGAGCCAGAGACAGGGAGATGAGGAGAAAGAGAGACTTGGACATATATTGCAGGAAAGTGTGAAAGATGCCATTATTTATTAACAAAATTCATGTGCGAAATCTGCCGCTAGGCTAAATAGACGATAATATTGCATCCAAGCCAACATTTATAAATTATAGACCGTTTTCCCTCCCAGGAGATCGATTACTGGTCTGAAGACACCCAATTGATTAATGATTACAAAGAAGTAATTAACATTATTTAAGATGATTGAGTCTAATTGATATAAATGAACTTTTTCATAAGGAAATGAGTAAAAATAAAAAAGACAATAAATAAATAACTATTTTACAATACTGACAGACTAGATTAATTAGATAAAAATGAAAGCATCGGCATTTTTCATACAGAAATTGAAAAGTGTAAATTGATAATTGTGGTATGACAGTGAATTCTCAAAAAAAGATTAAATGCACTTTCCACAGTATTCTGCCTTCTCACTTGTGCGAAAGAATCGTCAAACGGCGGTGTGAAAGTACATAAAATAACGAAATAAAAATACTAATTTAAAAAGTTCGAGTCAGTAAAATATAACCTAGAGGTTAGGTATTATTAACAAATATGTACATTTAAGAAGGCGTCTGGTTCAATACCAACACTCGCCAACTCAGCGTATGAGTAGTACATGAATCTGTTGCGGTAAAGTGGGGAACTGATGGTAGTTTGGCGCTCCACCTCAGACGCTAAAAAACAATCTCCTTGTTCTAGCGCTTGTGAAAAGGGATATACACCGTCGCTATCTGGATGATACCAACTTTAGGCCGCTTCAACGACTTTACTTTATTTACATTGAAGAAGAAGAAGAAGAAGAAGAAGAAGAAGAAGAAGAAGAAGAAGAAGCAAGAAGAAGAAGAAAAGAAGAAGGAAGAAGAAAAGAAGAAGAAGAAGAAGAAGAAAAATGAAAGAAGAGAGAAGAAAGAAAGAAGAAGAAAGAAGAAGAAGAAGAAGAAGAAGAAGAAGAGAAGAAGAAGAAGAAGAATGAAGAAGAAGAAGAAAGAAGAAGAATAGAAGAGAGAAGAAAGAAGAAGAGAGAAGAAGAAGAAGAAGAAGAAGAAGAAGAAGGTAAATAGAAGATGAAGAAAGAAAAAAGAAGAAGAATAAGAAGAATAGAAGAAGAAGAAGAAGAAGAAGAAGAAGAAGAAGAAGAAGAAGAAGAAGAAGAAGAAGAAGAAGAAGAAGAAGAAGAAGAAGAAGAAGAAGAAGAAGAAGCAAATAAACAGGCGAAAGGCCGAGAAAAGTTAAATTTTCTCCACCAATCTAACAGTACCAAAAGATACGGGATGTAGAGTGTTTTTTTTGGAGAGCCGTAGTAGATGCGTCTGGATCAAACGGGCAAATTCGAGGAAAACTGGAGGAAGTCCTCAAATTAAGCACCAAAGTCAGATGTTTGACCTATGAGTCAGAGCCATGGTCTTGGATTGACAGAGATAAGATTTGGGGTAGAAGGGTTACCTCTCGATGGAGGAAGGACATCAGATATGGGCTAAACGAAGAAGAGATGTGTGTTGGGGAAGAAGTGCTGACTTCGATAAAAGCAGAATACATAGGGCAAGATTAACAAGTTTTGTTGCTTCAGTCTTTTTCCAGTTGGCTGCAAAGTTCATGGTACTATGAATTAATTAAAATATGAAATTCTAGTTTCATATCATAGCAACATTAAAATTATATAATTGGAAATTAAAGATAGGCAATATACTTTTAAAGTGTACCCAAAAAGTACAGAAACTGGGGGAAGCTATTTACTAGATACATACAAAACGACGGACATTTTATGGCGGAAAAATTCGATTCGTATACAAGAAACATGTGAAAATGCGGTTTTCAAGTTTGTTTTTATTTTTATACATAGAATGGATCCCAGATTCCTATGTAAAATAAAAGAACGCAAGAAAAGAAGAAAAAAGGAAAAAAGAAAAGTATGTTTCAGTGCATAGAACTGGAATTTGATTTTAATGTCAGTACATTTTCTACAATCCCGCTTTTTAAAGATGTAAATTTAAAGAAGAAATGTAAACAACACAAAATCGACAGTTGTTTTTACATAAGAAATCTTCTTTAAAGATTAACCCTCGCAAAATACGCATCTCCTCTGTAACGAATTCAATTAAATTACTTCTTTTTCGGGCATCCATAGACTAAATATTGTCCCATAGAAAACCATTTAATCAGTCGAATTTATTTAATATAATAGATATTTCTACTTAAAAAAAAAAGAAAAACAGCTTTCAGTATTCAAAAATGTTAAAGTTGTTTTTGTCTGGGCTGTAAAATACACCGACTATTCCTCTGAAAAGGAATGATATCCCACAAGGAGGCCGCCTATTAGCCGTATGCAGCGACCCGTGATACTTAAGGACGGGATCTTGGTGGCTGAACAGTCCATTATTTGCAACACTCCACTCTAGTCCTTACTTGGTCTAGACAGACCGTCGGAGAGTCCTCCTCCGATAAATACATTTTTGAATTTTTTTTTTTTAATTGAGTTTGAAAAAAAAAATTGAATATCCAAGATAAAAAAACAAATCATCTTCGCATTAAATAACCCAAAGATTGATATGCCGTAAAATCCAGCCAACCAAATATATCCTTTAATAAGCCGTTATGCTTATATTGTGTGTAGCTTCAGAATGTAGAATCATTAGCCTTTCTATTCAACAGTGAAGCCAATGCGTGTTGTCGGTATAATTATATGTTGCGTGAGTACAGGCCGTTTACGAGGCGCTCGAAAAGAAACATTGTGAGCATCGATTTGAACATATCTGTATTCTGACAGAAATCTTCATCTACTTGTTTCATTACACATGCAAAAACATAGTTAAGAACTAGCGTTGACTTCTTTTAAAGGGGAATTCTTATATATATATATATATATATATATATATATATATATATATATATATATATATATATATATATATGATATTTGATAATTTGCTTTAGAATCATTGTTGAGTAAAGTATATTATTATTTATATATTTTTTGCTTGAAGGCAATTACAATGCGTATATCGTATAAAATTCGATAAATAATGAAAATAATCATGACAAGCGAACTCGGCAAATATTGTGCCCCACGTAGAACATCGTACAGCTATAAAGTTGAAACAGCTGTACGATGTTCTACGTGTGGCACAATATTTCGCTTGTCATGATTATTTTCATTATTTATCGAATTTTATACGATATACGCATTGTAATTGCCTTCAAGCAAAAAAATACAAATAATATATATATATATGTGTGTGTGTGTGTGTGTGTGTGTGTGGATATGTGTGTGTGTGTGTTGCTAAAATCCCCATTATGCTTGTATGGTACTCATAAACAATTATATATTATAGATTAATATTAGGATAGTACTCTAAAACTCTCTAGCTTAGATAATAAGCTGAATTTCCAATAGAATTTCTAATTGAGAAATAAACTTATTGCGTTAGTTTCTGAGTTGAAGGTTATTCACATCTATCTATCTATCTAGCTATTGTTTATCTAGCTATTCATCTAACTACCTAATGGAGCAATGTGGGCCTCTTAGCTTATTGACAAACGTACTGGTTAGTAGAAAGTGATTTCCAACTCCATTCACGTTATTATGTTCACTTTCCGACTAATACTGTTGGGAAATGTATGAACAGCCTCCCAACATAGCTATGGGATAAATAGTACCACTACTGTTTTTCTTCAAGGATGGCTTTGGGAAATAAATAACCCATCAAGATCGATGTTCCGTTAAACGAAAAAAAAAAAAGCAAAAAACACAAAAACTAATTTGGTAATAATAATGCCTAATGGTAACCGTTTTAATTGGATAATACAATCCTGGTATATTTGATTTAAAAGAGAATTTGATTTGTATGAGAAAACTGATAAGATGTACTGTTAGAATGTAATTATATATGGACCTAGAGCGTCACATCGTGGTGTAATGGTTAGCAAGCTAGTCTCCCAGATCATTATTTCTGTATAGCTAATTAGATCACCCATGGATGCCCCAGACATCTTTGTCACATTCTATCCATGTCGAACCGATCAGGTGAATACCTACTTATATATAGACAATACTGTAATGGTTAATAATATCAGTGTTGATGCTATCATGTTCTAAAATAAATAATAAAATCCTAGTCATTTTGATTTGGCTGAAAATTAAATTTTTATAAGAAAATCGTATTTTAATCATGACGAGACACCATGTACGGAAATTGTACGATTGCGGATAACGTTTAAATTTGATTGACGTTTACGTTTAAATATTTTAATTTCTGTTTTATTTTCAATATTTTTCCATTTAATTTAGTTCGGTTTATTTCAAAATGGTCCTGGATTTTTTGTGTATTAAGTGGAAACTGAGGCGAAAGTTCGGTCTTAGTTATTTTCTTGGGGTTTTCTAAATTCCACTATTAGTATGGCGTCAGTCTTTGCTATTGACTTTGATCTCGTTTCAAATGTTACACACTCACCCCAACACACACACACACACACACACACACACACATATATATATATATATATATTATAATATATATATATATAATAATATGCCTGATGGGTATTCATCTTGTTAAACTCAATTACTTTTAAACAAAATTTAAAAAAAAATTTCTCTCTTTAAATCCATAGATGAGACAATAAACAATACTACCACCCCGGTTCATACTGAACCTGGGAATACTAGAGATCCAAAATTGAAACTTCACCATTATATACATTTTAACGTCATACTCAGGACACTAAGACCCTCAGCCACGATAAAAACTGATGAGGGCAATAGGATTGGGACAATCATATTGTGTTAGGGCTGGAAATGACCACTGATCAGACACGGCATCTCCAAACGCTGTTCTCGCCTAAGTAAGTGCCAAAGTCATGTTGTACGTAATGAACTGTTCGGACACAGGGTTTCCATACTTAAAAAATCACGGGTCACTAACAACCGCCAACAGGTGGCCGCATTGGGGAGATTTTAGCTCTTTTCAGAAGTACAGTCGCTGTATTCTACAGTCCCAGTCAAGAGGGCGGATAATTTTCATGAGAATTAATCAAACTATTAGATAGTGAAATTTTTTTTTTGAAACACCTTATATATAGGAACATAAGGACATATAGTTTAAGATATTTTATCAAAAAAAGT
>CM042148.1:32263311-32333311 GCA_023376005.1 Doryteuthis pealeii | reverse complement strand
TATTCATTCATTTTTCCTTCGCTTTACTTTATTCCTTTCTTTCTTTCTTTCTTTCTTTCTCTTTTAATAATTTCCTTTCATTCTTTTTTATTCTATTCTTTCATTTTTTATTCTATCATTCATTTTCCTTCGCTTTTACTTTCTTTCTTTCTTTCTTTCTTCTTTCTTTCTTTCTCTTTTTAATAATTCTCCTTTCATTCTTTTTTATTTCTATTCTTTCTCATTTTTTATCTATTCATTCATTTTCCTTCGCTTTTACTTTCTTTCTTTCTTTCTTTCTTTCTTTCTTTTTTTTAGTAATTCTCCTTTCATTCTTTTTATTCTATTCTTTTCTCATTTTTTATCTATTCATTCATTTTTCCTTCGCTTTTACTTTCTCTCTTTCTTTCTTTCATTTAAAAAAATTTCTCCTTTCATTCTTTTTATTCTATTCTTTCTCATTTTTCATTTATCCGTTCATTTTTCCTTCGCTTTTACTTTCTCTCTTTCTTTCTTTCTTTCTTTTTTTAGTAGTTTTCCCTTCATACTTTTTTATTCTATTCTTCTCATTTTTTATTTATTCGTTCATTTTTCCTTCGCTTTTACTTTCTCTCTTTCTCTTTCTTTTTTTCTTTCTTTCTTTTTTAAATAATTCTCCTTTCATTCTTTTTTATTCTATTCTTTCTCATTTTTCAAATTTTCTTATAAATCTGAAACTTTTTTCATGCATTTAAAGGGAGCCCTCTTAGTGTTGTAGCGATTGTCTGCCCCTGTTTGGATTGATGTGGGGCCTAGTAGAGTTATCTTCCCTTATTGCAGGTTTCTGAAAATAGGGGGTCTGAGTATTTAGTCAGTAAGCCCCGAATTCTGAGTCCCCTTTCTCCGGGACAGTCAAACACTATACATGGGTTAGACGCGTGTGTCTCTACTTTTAAGTGGCGGGCCTCGCCCCCAACCTGCTATAAGTAAGTGACATTTCTTCAGGAACTCTTCGTCACTTCTGTAGGACAAAGTCCTACTTTCTTTATATACATTTGTAAACTTTTTAACTATGTATTCTCGTCTTGTATGTGTTTCTTCGTCGCTCACTGAATAAAGTCTATGTTTGTAATATTTTATAACTTTGTCGGAATATTTCTTGTACTTATTTGTACCCACGTTGGTAGGTCACTCTAAGACTTCCAACTTTAAATATAATACATTTAAATCTTACAGTGTAATAGTTAGTGTAGGTGTCCGTTGTGTAATATATTACACTACTGGCACGACGGCCCCTACACTGGTTCCCGTGGTGTAATGTTTATCCTGTTTGGGAATGGATACAGCAAACTGAGTTTGAATCCTGGACGAGACTTGTTGAATTTCACATAATGCAAATACCATGAAAGATGGTATGAATCCAACTATTCTGCATCGAAATATGGGTAAATAGTAGGTAAGAGTGGACTCTTTAATCTTGGAATGGTAAGTAGTGTGCGGAGAAGGAAAACTCAATTCAAACCTCCGCTAATAATAACTTTGTGTCACATCCTGTTCGCGCGGAGTGATTGATAAATAGATTCATTTAAAAAGTGCGTTTCATACAAGATGCAGCCCTGTGCATGATATATACACACGTACATTTTATTACATCATTTTTGTCATATCTCAACAGTATTTAATATTTGAAACGATTAGGTCATGCGCTAGCTTCATTCGAGCAATGCAATTTGTCAGCTGTGCGGTTTTTAATGGCAAACGTGTGTTACATTGTGTGATTTATTTCGAGTAAAATATTGTTTAACTGATTTTGTAAACCTTTTTTTTTCAAAATAGTCCTTATGAATTTAAAGCCTCTGTGGTGTGGTGGCTAATGTGCTGGACTGCAACATCGTGGTAACAAAGTTCAAACCCAAGTTGCGCTACTGTGTTCCCTTTTGGACTAATACTCTTGCGGAAGGTATGAACACCTCCTCGTCCCTCCAGCTATAGGTTAAATAGTACCACTATTGTAATTCTACTAGAGGGCTTTGACATTAAATAACCCACGAAAGTGATATATATTAACCGACCCCTCAACATGAATAGGATATGACACAGGATCGATAATCTTAAGCGGAGATTAACAGGTTTGAATTTAGAGTCTTCCTTTCTGTAGACCAGTTGCCATACCAAGGTTAAAAAGCCCAGTCTGAACTAAGTACCCATTGCTGGATAGTGAATAGTTGGATTCATACCTTTTCCAATGATCTTAGTGCTATATGAATTGCAAACAGCCTCGCCCAGGATTTGAGTTTGGTTCACCGTGTCCATTTCCTTCAATGATAACCATTACATAACGAGCCCCTTGTGTTTGTTGCTTATATAACAGAACATCAGATATTGTATAAAAAGGAAAAGCTAGTGATACGACTTGGTTTGACTCGGAAAAGCTGAATTGGCAACTACGCTACAGGAGCACTTATCGCCGAAGTCCAATAGCTTATTTTAACTCTATTTTAAAAATGTCTTTCTGATTATTTATTTTTCCATATATTTTTGTGAATTATTCATTTGACTTTCGCAATTTATCTGTTTGCATTTTTTTTTCATTCGACTTAATAAATTGGCTATTTTAGATTCCTCAATTTACTTATAAGATTTCGCAACGTCTGGTCTACATTTTTCACTGACAGTTTCTTCCTTTTCGTTTCGTTTATTTCCATCAGCTTCCCAACAAATTGCTCGGTTTTTATTTTGGGTGTCCTGTTTCTTTGTTTACACATCCAGTTCAATTGTTTTTCATTTTTCTTTCTTTTTTTTTCTTCTTTTTTTCTTATTGTTTTTAGTTTGGTTTCTTTGTTTAATGGCACATGCACTTTCGTGGGTTATTTATTGCCAAAGTCATCCACAAAGAAAAACAGTATTGGTAATATTTAACAGATAGATGGAGGGGTTGAAGGTTGATACCTTTCCCAATGGTATTATTCGGAAGGTGAACAACTGGAGTTTGCTATTTCTCTGAATGTTTGAGATGAGACTTGATTAGTATTATCTGCGTTATTCGGCCTATTGTCCTCATCTTCATTGTTATCTGTACAACATTTCGGCCGATCTGCCCCCCAGCCTTCTTCAGGCATTTCTTCGGGAAACTTCACGGACTCGCAAACCTTCTTTTCGGACCCAGAAACTTTCTTGTCGTAATCGGAAACCTTCTTGTCGTAATCGTGAGCCATCACGGATACCCCTGTGGACTGAATAAAGGGTTAAGTTCAAAGTTCCCGAAGAAGGCCGGAGGGTATATCGGCCGAAACGTTGTACGGATAACAATGAAGATGAGGACAATAGTCCGAATAACACAGATAATACTAAGATGTCGCAGTTAGACACTATGCTATGAGGACTATCCACCCGGTTCTTTGGCAGAGTTTACACGATTTTTATTGTTTCTTATTGTTTACATGTTGCGCTTCGATTCCCTGTTTCTTTCTTTCTATTGCGCGTTCTTCCAAGTTTTTTTTTAAATTTCCTTTTGGGTTGTAAATGTTTGTCTTATCTCCCATTCACCTTTTCTTTTTTTTCTTTTTTTTTTCCTTTTATTTTGTTTTAAAGTCTTAGAGGATTTCGCTTTGATTATCTTTATTTTTGCCTTTTCTTCTTTTGTATCTTTCATTTTTTTTCTTATATTGCGTATTTTACAATGTGTTCTTCTTTCTTTCATACGTCTTAATTTCGTGCTTGCTTGCTTGCCTTTCTTTTTCTTTTTCTTTTTCTTTTCTTTCTTTCTTTATAGATTTCTTTCTGTCTTTAAGGCATCTTTATCTTTATTTCCCTTTAATTCTACTCAATTATATAACTGCTCCTTACTGCTTACTTTCTTTCTTTCTTTCTTTCTTTCTTTCTTTTAAATATTTTGCCGTATTCTTTTTCGTTCATTCCTCTCAATATTTTAGATTGCTGCCTTTTTTTCCTTTTTTCTTTCTCTCATTCATTCATTAATTCTTTCTTTCTTTCTTTTGTACATTTTTCCTAATTCATTTTAGTTCATTTCTTTTACATTTTATTTTGTAGCGTTTCTTTTATTCTTTCTTTTTTCTTTCTCTTTTATTTTCTTTCTTTCTTTCTTTTGTACATTTTTCCTAGTTAATTTTAGTTCATACTTTTCAACAATTTCATATTGCGGCGTTTCGTTCTTTCTTTTTTTCTTTTTTCTCTTTCTTTCTTTCTTTCTTTCTTTGTTTCTTTTTAACATTTTTCCTGATTTGTTCCTTTTCGTCCGAAACTTTTATTTAATTCGTGCCTTTTTTATTTTTTCCTTTGTGAATTTTATATTGTTATATTTCTTTCTTTCTTTCTTTCTTTCTTTCTTTCTTTCTTTCTTTGGGGGACTTTTTCTGTCTTTTGTAGCTTAAAGATGTTTGCTTTTATTGTTCTTTCTTTTGCATTAGTTGCCTGATTCTCCTTCGTTCTTTCTGTTGTAACTTCTAGCTTTTCCCTTTCTTCTTCTCTTTTCTTCTTTCTTTCTCTCCTTCTTTAATTTATATTCTTCTCTTTAACATATTTTTGCAGATCAACCTTTTCTATGCCCTCTTACGTATTATTCAATATCTCCTTTTCTTTCTTCCATCTTTCTCTCCTTGCTTCCTGACACACCCTTAACCTCTATCCCATAATTTTTAATTCCCGTGAATCCTGTGCAATATACCCCTTCTCTCAATAGCCCACTCTTTTTTCTCTTTCAAATCGATTTATTTCACTTCCTATTCTTCCGTTCCAATGGCCTATTATTCCCAAAGAATCTTTTTCTTGTTCTTATTTTTTTCTCATCATGTCACTTTCCCGCCTATTCATACCCACTATATTGTCGAGATTCTTTAATGAGGGCAAAAGCAAAACAAAAAAAAAAAAAAAATTCCATATAACCCTCTAGTCTTCACGTTTCTTCCAATCCTGATCTTATTTCTGCTTTTCCGTTCGGTATTTCCCAAGTCATGAACGAATTCATCAAACAAATATTTCCATTTGGCTATCAGTAGAAGCAAAGCTTGAAACTAAGGACAGATGACGTGGCTTCGCGGGAAACAAAAAATAAAGCTGCCAATTTAGCCAGGAGAAACGATGCCACTTGAACGGTAGGTAAGTGCTTGCCGCTGAATACGTAACTGATACAGCTCATTATCTCAGAAATATGTTTGCATTTCATAAGAATGTGGGCTTTCATGCAATCCTACAGAAACGACATTCCAAGGAATAGCAGTCAGTAAATCCAAGACTCTTCTAATTCTAGGAATTTCTAAAAATTGACCGGCATAATATTACCTTGGTTTTGAAAGTCCCAGAACGATACAACCAGAGATCGACATCAATTCATTTGTCTATCTGCTTGTCTTTCTCCCTGTCTGTCTGTCACTCTCTCTCTGTTTCTCTCTGTCTCTCTCTGTCTCTGTCTCTGTCTCTCTCTCTCTCTCTCTATATATATATATATGATGAGAGGTATCCAAAACTATGGATGACTAAGGGATGATTCTATATGTGATTTCTAAGATATACTGTATTATTATTGTATGATCCAGTATGTATAAATACAGTGAATCTTTAAATCACTAAAAAGAGCTCAATGTATAATAAACTTTTTACATTATATACAGAGCAATATTTATCTTAAAAAGGAAGGAAAAACTCAACACCGTAATTCCATAATAAATTTATTTCGACCAAATTTGGGGCCTTTATAAATCTAAGTTTATTTAATATAGCTCCCCAAAATTTCGTTTCATCAGATGGTAGATCAAGATAATTTTTTTCCTTCCTTTCTAAGATATATATATATATATGTATATATATATATATATATATATATATATATATATATATATATAATGCACGCCGTAATAGCTATTTCAGTCTTCCCGTATGTATGCATGTATGTCTCTCTTTATCTCTCTTTCTCTCTGTCCCTCTGCCTCTCTCTCTGTCCCTCACACTCTCTCTCTCTCTATATATATATATATATATATATATATATATATATATGTGTGTGTGTGTGTGTGTGTGTGTGTGTGTGTGTGTGAGTGTGTATAGTTTGTAATAATATTATTAGGGCAATTATATGTCAAATCATTCAGAAAAAAGTAAAAGTGTTGCCCAACCCCTTCAATCTTTCTGAAATTGTGTACAGGTATGGACATTCCCCCAAATGGTAACATTTTTGTAATCTATTTCTGTCTGTAAAATGAGTTCTAGAGCTTCCCTACTCCTAAAAATTGGTATATAGAAGTATTTTGCCCAAAGAATCAAAAACTGCTATCAATAAAGTATATTCTGTTTTATATCTGAATTCCAAAGCGTGTGGCATAATGGTTAGAATCATTGGAAATGGACTCACCGACCCGAGTTCAAATCCTGGATAAGTGTGTTTGCATTTCACATAGCGCTAATACCATTTGGAGATGTATGAATCCAACTATACTCCTTTCAGCAATGGGTAAATTGTAGGATAGACTGGGCTCTTCAACCATGATTAGGTAATCTAAACAGCTTAAGAAATTGACATTGTGCCACATCCTGCTCGTGCGGGGGTGGGTGGGTTAGTAAACATATATCATATCTGAATTCAAACTCTTAAAACCTCAAAAATCACCAAATCGCAGAAAACTATTTTTTTTCAACTTGATCACCTATTAGTAAACCAACGAGCAGATTCTAACCAACTTTTATTCACTTGGAACGCTTATTAACATTAACTATCAGACATTAATCATGGTCTCTGTAAGGAGCACTGACCTCTGGGTCGAATACCAATACCAAGCCCTTTACTCGAAAACGCGTCATACTTATTAATTTTCTCTTGAAGCTTGGAAATTTAAATTCCGGCGGAGTATTTATGTCTAGCAGTAACATGGTTTCCCACAGTGCTTATTGGTAGAGAATCCTTATCCATGAAGAACGTTTTTAAGAAAAACCCTTCCCCGGATACCATAAATATGCATAGAAAATTTGTTAATATTAGATCAAACTGTTCAGCTATTAATAGGGAATAGTCACTCATAATACACACACGCGTATGTATATATATATATATATATATATATATATATATATAAATATATATATATATATATATATTAATAAGTCATCCACAGACACGTGTTTCGGCGTTTCACGCCACTTCAGTGTGGCTAGACACAAGTATCTTTTGGCTAGGGTCTAACCCAGACTGACCGTTTGGCAGCCTGATATCCAATGTCCTCGTTCACTGACAGCTGTAGAAGGGACTGGTGTTTTTTAAACTATTAAGTACATAGGATTGTTTATGTATTTTACGGTCACAGAGAGATCAAATTTCCTGGGAAACGATCATTGCTTATATGCTTAGTAGTGAGAGTGAATTTAAATTACCAATTAGAGAGCTCATACCAAATTTATGGGAGCATATATTAATGCCATCCACAGACACGTGTTTCGGAGTTTCACGCCTCTTCAGTGTGGCTAGATACAACTATGTATATATATATATATATATATATATTACTTTCAATAAGAAAGAAAAAAACTTAATAAATCGTGATTTGGCTATAACAAATTTATTTCTACCATTTATAATAGCCGAATGACGGTTCGTTAAGGTTTTCTTTCTTATTGAAAGTATAATTATTGCTCTATATATAATTAATTAATTAGGTATCATACATTGAGCTCGCTTAGGGATATGTAGAAATCCTTGTAGAAATTTATAATTTTGCATCATCATGAGCATGTATTGTGTATATATTGATGATTCCAAATAAAATTATCCCCTGGGTACTTATAATTATATATATATATACATATATAAAAAATGTTGTTCTGGTTCCAACGGGAGAAAATGTAATATTTTATAATAAAAAAGAAGAGGGTCCGCAAAATGTATGGTTCTCAGAAAAAATGTTTCATTCTTTTTATTTCACATACGCAACACGTGTTTCAGATATTCTGGTATATTCTTCAGGCTTTGATCAATACATATATGGATATACATATATATATATATATATAACACATATACATATATATATATATACATAGGTTGTGTGTGTTTCTGTAATTTTTCTGTTATGGTTGTTTAATAACGGTTGAACGCTACGTTATTCTTTTCAATATTTGCGTGCGGTTTGCGAAATCGACCTGCGCGCAAAAATTGAGAAAAAAAATGATGATGTAACGTTCCACAATTCTTTGTGCGTAAGTCGCACGCAGGTCACGGCTTAGTAATAAATTTATTAACTGAGATTATATAATATATATATATATATATATATTATATATATATATGAGGTGAGGTAAAGAGAAATATTTCGTCCTTCTGACGCGAAGAACTTCCTCAGTCAGTCTGACTTTATTCAAAGCAAAATACATCCTCCCTAACCTCACTACCCCTCAATTCCACCACTAACTCACTTTCTATTCTATAAACACAAATGTACGTATTTTGCTTTGAATAAAATCAGACTGACGGAGGAAGTTCTTCGCGTCAGAAGGACGAAATATTTGTCTCCTACTTGGACTTGTTTGAGTCATCATTTTTGTTCACACTTCCTTTTACCTCACCTCATACTGTCGGATTTTACTCCAACCCTCCTGTCTTCATATATATATGGGAGAAACATCAACACCCTTTAGACTAAGACTAAATAACCACAAATCCACTATAAATCCCCGCATAGTACAATAGCACTTCATTTTAACACCTTATCACACAACCTTACACACCTCAAATGCATCTTATTAGAACACGCATTTCCAACAACGCAATCTAGAAAACAATCAGAAACTAAATGGATTCTAAAATTACAAACGCACGTGAAGGGATTAAACGCAGATATCGAATTCCCGTTATTACAAATATTTCACAGACGCTGCCACTGTCGATAACAACAGAGACAAAGAAACCGTAAAACAGTAATAACATTTGACAAAGGGTATCTAACGAACCTGAAAATTTATGACAAAAAAATAATTAAAAAATAGTGAATCCAATACTCCATAATATCGAGTTCATTCATTTATACATTTTTAATGCTTCATAATAACGCCCAATTTAAAAAAAAAAATTATATATATATATATATATATATATATATATATATATATAATGAATGGAGTATTAATGTGGAGAAAAATTGTGTATTCTACAAAAACGAACGCAAATTCATTGAATAAGAGAAGCGAACTCGTTTCCAAATGTAGACATTTTAACAAATTTTTATTATGTCATTTACCACCTGAGCCTAATTAATCCCTTATTTTCCGCCCTCTATTTATCTATATAAAAATCATCTGGACACCACGTGCATTAAGGCCAAAGCATTTGTATCTTTTTTAAATATGAGTTTAACATTCCACATATGACCACGCTTCACGTTAGATAAATGCTAAACAAGCCAGCGTTTTTAAAAATTTTAACATTTTGACCGTCTGATGATTGCAAGTAAGCATGAAACTTTAGTTACGGGATATTAAATCCGTGATATTTAATATTTGATTATATATATATATATATATATATATATATATATATATATACTAGACAAAACGTGACTCGTTGGGTCACCCATTAAGCTCTCGCTAGATGATTAGGGAAAAGAGTAGGACCTGCCAATATATCATCTGCTTTTCATTTTAAAAAACGAACTAACATTTATTAAATTAATCATTTAAGGTCAAATTTTTGTCCAAGTCGAAAAGTAGTAACATAATGAGCATCAGTAAAAAAGCATAATAATATTACACATATAATTTATTTTTGATATATTTAAAACGTTTTTTTCGTCCATTTTGATCAAGATGCGTGCCAAGAGGCTACTTAAAATCCGTTTTTACAAAATAAATTGTAACTTTTGCAATTGAAAAAATTCACACTGGATTGTCCAATTGAACACATATCCTAGTAGATAAAGGAGTTAGATTAAGACAGTTCTAAATGCCAGTTATCTCTTGCAGGTTCATCCTGTCAGGGACAGCAGTAACATTAAATAATAATTAACACAGCTTAACACCTGTACCCCAGCTATGGTTAGTGGAATGAGAACAGGATACCCCCGTGGACCTAATAAAGGTTGGGTTCAAAGTTCCGTGATGGCTCCCAATTAACAAAGGTTCCCGAGTCCGACAAGAAATACCTGAAGAAGGCCGGAGGGCACATCAGCCGAAAACTGTGTACATATAACAATGAAGACGAGGACAATAGTCTGAATAATACAAATAATGGTAATCTTGCGGAGTTCCTTCCTGGCTTCCTGCATCCGAAGCGGTATCACTTTGAAAAAAAAAAAAAAAACCAACTTAGGTATTTTCCACATGTGACACATGGTCAATTTCTTAAGCGGAATTCAACAGGTTTGAATTCAGAGTTTTCCTTCTCTTAGACCGGTTGCTTAACTCAAGGTTAAAGAGCCCAGTCTGCTCTACTATTTATTCATAGCTGGAGGAAGAGTAGAATTCATACCTTTCCCCAAGGGTATAGACGCTAAGTGAAATGCAATTACCACATCCAGGATTTGAACTCGGGTCGACGAGTCCATTTACCATGACTTTAACCATTACACCACGCGCTATCACATCTGAATATGGACGCGCGAGGTGTAACGGGTACCATTATAGGAAAGGGACACCCCGAGATGAATTTAATCCTGAACGAGGCTGTTTTGAATTCAAATAGCGCTATCACACCTGGGAAAAGCGGGAATTTAGCCTTGGTTTGGCAACCAGGCTAGGAGAAGGAAAACTCTGAATTCAAACCTGTTAACCCTGTTAAAACTAAGTGAAGCCTATTTTTTTGTCTTTATTTGAGAGTCTTATGTACTTTGAATTCATGATATCTTGCAGTTTTATGTACTTTGAATTCATGATATCTAGCAGTTTTAGTAAATGATTGTTTACACCCGAGGCTGTTGCTTGACGATGTCAAAGACCAGACTGAAAGTCAAGAGATTTCTTTTTTAAAAGTGACATCAAGAGAAAACTGAGTTCCAAACTATTTTCCACAAGCATTTTGTTGATAGCCGAGAGCACAGTTACCTATTGAACGATGCTGTGTTAAGTTATTCATGACTAGATTAGGATCATCATCACTGTCCCTATATCTTGATCTTTGAAAATAGAAATCGATTATTAATCTTGAGGTTTTATTTTAAATACTAATTTTATTATAATGCAGATTCGGCGTCTGTCCGTCTGTTAACGAAATTAAGTCACTGCCTACGTCTCAATAACGTATGGAATTGCGTAACTTTATTAATTAGTATTTACTTCTTAGTCAGAATCATTACTATTAATAGATAGAATAAATCTTATTTATTAACGAGGTCTCTATGAAAATCCGATTTAGATTTACCTAAAAACATATTTTTATTTGTACCTTTTGTTTAATTTTCTTTCTTTTTTCTTTCTTTTTTCTTTCTTTCTTTCTTTCTTTTTTCTTTCTTTCTTTCTTTTTTTTTCTTTTTTTCTTTCTTTCTTTCTTTCTTTTCTTTCTTTCTTTCTTTTTTCTTTCTTTTCTTTCTTTCATTCTTTCTTTCTTTCTTTCTTTCTTTTCTTTTTTTCTTTCTTTCTTTTTCTATTCTTCTTTTTCTTTCTTTTTTTTCTTTCTTTTTCTTTCTTTCTTTTTTTGTGCATTTTATTAAATTCATTGCATTTCCGTTACAGTTTTCAGACTTTTGTCTTTCATTTAGTTCTCTGTCTTTCGTTCTTTCTGTACATTTTGTAGATTTTTCCTTTACACTTCTTAAATGCTGCTTCTCTCTCTCTCTCTCTCTCTCTCTCTCTCTCTCTCTCTCCCCTCCCTCTTTTCTTCTCTCTTTTTTCTTTTTCAATTTTGCAAGTTTTTTACTTAATGAATTTCTCTTCCTCTCTCCGTCTCCCTGTCTTTTTATCTCTTTCTTTCTCTCTTTCTTTCGCTCTTTCTTTTTTGTCCATTTTGAAGGGTTTATTTTCTTTATACCTTTTCTACCTCTTCAATGCTTGACTTTCTTTTGTTTTATCCTGGATATGATACCAAACTGAATCTGGTTGGTATCCAATTGACCCAGATTGGTTGTACCTATTAGGTTCACAAATATGTATCAAATAGATCTGTTTTAAAATTATCCATATTCCATAGAACCGTGTGCAAAAAAATCTTTAGAAACAAATAAACAAAACAATGTAAATAAGAACGTGTAGTGTAATTATCATAGTGTACGGGAATTTGGGGATTGAAAAGAAAATTATAATCGAATTTTTGGAGAAAGAGAAGAAAAAGAAATAAGAACAAAGAGAGCTTAAAGTTTATAACTGTAAACACTCAACGGGGGTACCAGCCATTGACCGACCACTGACCCCTGAAGTAAAGATAAAAATAAAACCAGAAGTTCTAGTTTCTGCGAAAGAGCGGAAGTGGGAGCCCCTACCACCCACAGGACGAGAAACCTAAGAAGAGAAAAATCGGTCTTTTTTCGGCTGGGCCTTCGTAAGGGACAGACGGGGATCCCCAAATTCCCCCGTGATTTGTTTTGCATAGTAGTACCGAACATGATTAATGATATAATAATTTGACCTTACCTTCTCTATCTCCTTCTCTCTGAAAAAGAACCCACGAGTCTAGAAATAAATAAACAACCCCTCTGTGACTATACAACTTGCATATGTTGCTCCTGAACTAACGACTACTGTACTACTACTACTACTAACGACTTCTACTACACCTCGAATTAGGCTCTATGTAACAAATGTACAATGAACGCGAATAGTATAAAGGCTAACAAATTCAGCTTGCAAACCATCGCTCAGGATTTTGATTATCACTGTGCACACCATAGTGCTAGCCTTTCTACCTAACGATGTTAGTAAACATTAGCCTTTACGCAACGGAACCCCCAACGGCGCAGTATAATAAGTAAACTTGTTTTTGTCGTTCTGTCAAGTCAGATTCCTTTTGTGGTAGAGTTCGCTTGGCGAGTGAAATAATGTCTATTTAGAAATCGAATACGACTCTCGGGTCGAAACTGTTTATATCACCTTCGCACTTGGGGATGGCATGACTCCAACTCATCTTAACGCTATTTCCCATCGTCAATCATCTTGATCTCACTGTTATCACTGGCACGCTATGATGATAGACATTTTGCAGGGAGGTCAAGGATACTTACTTGCTACTTATACAATATAACCTCATGCAACTTGTTGCCCGACAATCCGAGGAGGAGATATGGGCGGCAAAATGTAACCGAACTTGACCAATGAAATGCGGGGAAGAACAGGATATCAGAATTTCGCAACCAACTGGACGATTAAGTATCCAGCTATTCTGACTATCTCGAGAACCGGTTAAGGCAACCAATCAGATGGGACATTGATCTCGGGTAATTTCAGTCGACTGTGAACTTTTTTAAAATTTTTACTAACAGTTAAATCCCAAACGTACGTATATCAATACTTACAATTTGCGCATCCGACATTTCTTCAAGTTTATTTTCAACAACGCAGAAAGATGACGAGTTATAGCCGATTTAAAAAAAAATCTTTGGGAATTAAGGGCCGGTTAGTAGCTCAGTCGGTAGAGCGTTCGGCTAGAAACTGCAAGTTCCTAGTTCGTATACCGGTCCTTGCTAACTCAGCGTATGAGTAGCACAGGGATCTGTGCGGTAAAGTAAGGAGCTGATGGTAGGTGTGGCGCTCCACTCATACACCAAAATAATCTCCTTGGTCTAGCGCTAGTGAAAAGGGGATATACTCCCTCGCTGACTGGCTGATACCGACTTTAGGCCGCCCTGACGACTTTTTTATTTAATAAAAAAGGAAGTAGATGACTGAAACGTATTTTTTTTTCTGGATGGTGGATGTAAGAATATATTTACAAGTATGGAGGTACGGATGATATTTAGTCGAGTCCATTTTCCTCAACAATCAATATTAGCATTAGTTTATTCAGAGTGGTTGTATCTTTTAGGGTCCCATCTATGGGTTAAATGTATTCATAAAAAAATGAGTATCCATTAAGAGTTAATTTTGTTCAAAACTATGTCGGCATCAAGTCATCCACCGAGGTTGATATGCCGTAAATCAAACCAAACCAAACCAAACCAAACCTAATAGTATAAATTCTGACTCATCAACCAGCGCATGTATTAGTTTTAACATAAATAATCCCTCCACATTGAAAAATTTAGACAGACAGATTATATTCTTGTTTCTATTCCAAATATTGAATTAATGTCTTCCAATGTTGATTTGCATTATATCAAAATTTAAAATCATACTGACTGAACTTTGAGAAATATGGGTTATCTCCCGCTGAATCATGACCGAAAGTAAGGGACCGGACGGGTAGGGTGAGGAGCCTAGAAAAAATAGAACAGTTCAGCACTCGGATGGGCAGGACGTGACGACGAGAACAGAAACAACAGCGGACGAAGGCAGACGTCCGAACTCAGAAGAGCACTGCTACTAGGAGAGGTCAAATGACCAGAACAGCAACAGCAGTGGACGAGAAGCAACGCTGAACAGTATCAATCAGTGGACGGAGGCAGGACGTCCCGAAAACCGGCGCTGACTACGAGAACAAATAAACGAAACAGACAACGAAGGGTCTACACCAAAAATACTTCAACCAAGGAATTCAACAAGAACAGTTATAGCGACTGACAAGTCGGACGTGTCCAGAAACAACCACTGCTACAGGACAGTCAGATCCAGAGTAGAACCAGAACTGCAACAGCAGCGACGAAACCATTATCAATCAGTGGACGGAGGCAGGACGTCCCAAGAATCGGGGATGACTACTAGAACACACAAACGAAACAAACAACAAAGAGTCTACAACAAAACTCGGACCATATGACCTTTAGGCACCCCTTTTGCGAAATTGATCATCGGACATTTTTCCATTTACACCGTCAAAATCCTGTTGTTTTTAGGGGTTATGGGTTAGGATTAGGGGTTAGTTTATAATTAAAAAAAACTCTAAAAATCATCTGTTAACAACAACCGGATTTTGACGGTGTAAATGGAAAAAAAGTCCCGATGAATCGATTTCGCAAAAGGGGTACCTAAAGGTTATATGGTCCCAAAACTCCACTTCGCCCTTAAGAATTAATATTTTCAAGAATAAAGTCTTCTGTCAGCTGACCTTCAGAAAAGTGAATGTAAAAGAGCAGAATAGACAGATTGCCAGATGATACAATATAATACACAACTGATTAAATGCGTCTTGTCAGCCACAAAACACTTTATACATTACAATTTTTAACTACTTACATACCGATCCTACGTATAATCGTTTTTATAAACGGGGAAGAATATGTGGCAAATATATCTACCATACCATTCTCAGATAAAATATCATTTTATTATACAAAATTTGAAGTACCACGTCACTTCCAATGTTCTGACATTCAATGGATGAGTTTTATGGCTTTTAAGCGTACACTCCTGATTTGACAGTAACATCTGAAACCCTTGGGCGGGGTATATATATATATATATATATATTATATTATATATATATATATAACGAGGAAATGAAATAAGCTCAATGGTATGTAAATATTTAATGGAAAGGAGGTATTCAGAATATGATTTTAGCATAGTTTACAGTACAATAATTCAAAGTCTATTTATAAAATGTTAAAGGTTCCGAGGTTTGTTTTTAAAATATCACAAGAATATTGTCAATTCGAAATCTTTTATCTTCTGACTATATTGACAATGCTCTCTGTCTATATATATATATGAGCTCTCTAATAGGTAATTTAAATTAACTCTCACTACTAGCATATAAGCAATGATCGTTTCCCCGGAAACTCAATCTCTCGGTGACCTTAAAATACATAAACAAACCTATGTATTTAATAGTTTAAAAAAACACCAGTCCCACTACAGCTGTCAGTGGACGAGGGGATAAGATACCAGGCAAACAGCCGGTCTCAGTTCGACCCTAGCCAGGGATAGTTGTTGTGTCTAGCCAAACTGAAGAGGCGCGAAACGCCGAAACAAGTGTCTGTGGATGACTTATTAATATTTATATATATATATATATATATATATATATATATATATATATCTGTGTGTGTATATATATATATACATATATATATATATATTTCTGTGAAAGTATATATATATTTGTGTGTATGCATATATATATATTAGTTTATATATTATATATGTGTATGTGTATTAGTATATATATATATATATAATATATATATATATATATATATATATATATATATAGAGAGAGAGAGAGAGAGAGAGAGTGGGAGGGAGAGAGAGAGAAAGAGAGAGAGAGAGAGAACAAAAAAAATTTCTCTATGATTTTTGTTGATTTCACAAAAGCTTTCGACACTATCTCGAACTGGTCTGTGGAAGCTTTTGTCGAATGAGTTCTAGACAAAATACTTCGTATCATCGTCTCCTTGCATGAATGAATGAAGCTTCCGTGAGATCTGGGTAATGAACAATCCAAACAATCTTTCTGTCTCGAACTGTACAAAGCAAGTCTGTATTCTTACTCCACATCTATTTGCCTTATCACTTATATACTGCTATGCTTCAGAAAGCATTCCCAGATAAAGTGAAGTAATAAATGTCGAATTCAAACAAGTCGTGGTCCATATAACGTTTTAAAGCTAAATCAATATTTCCTTGTAGCTAGTGAGCGATATTCCTTGCAACGATGCCGCTCTAATGAGCACACAGCCTAGAAGACATCCAGACCATTCTTTGATAAATTCTCTGAGACATCAAAAACATTTGGATTTACTATCAGTATAAAGAAAATTGAACTAATATACCATGCGGCAGCTTGCAAATCCACTCTTGTAAATCCATCTATCTTCATTGACTGAAAGTATTAAAGATTTTGACCCGTTTACATATATTGAATCAACAGTCACTTCTGATGAAAAAATGGCCAAAGAAATCAATTCCAGAAATTGCTGAAGCAAGAACTGCATTTGGTAATCTGAAGCAATGATTATGGAACTCCCAAAATATATCTCTCAAAATAAAAAATTGACATCTTACAGATCAGTCGTGCCTTTCAGCTCTAGTCTATGCTGCCCGAAACTTGGACACTTTATCGTAAGCACATAAAACAACTTGACGCCTTTCACATACACTGTCTTCGTGCCATTGCGGTATAAAAGGGATGAAAGGGCGAAAAAATAGTGCAATACTAAAAACAATGTAACAACATTACAGTCTTTTGAACGGTCAGCTTAGGTCGGCTGGTCACGTGTCTAAATGAAGGAACTGGCTTCAAAAAGATATTATACGTGTTTTGCGTTTTCTTGATATAAGTATGTGCTAGATGCCTACTCTTATTTATAGACTCGGCGATAATCATGTGACCATATTCTTGGCCAAATCACTGGCAGTAATCTGCTGCTGATATTGTTACTTATACTGCTGTTCTGGTCATACCTACGCACAATGCTTTGAACCTCCGTGGACGACGGAAATAGGATTATATCACTGGCCTTTGACACTACGTAGGATTCATAACTCAGGACTTATTCACTTACTAAAGGATTCTATAGGCTCAGAACTTACTTACTTTAGTCTTTTTCAACTGCCAGATGGCGGTCAGAACTTAACAATACGGACAAACTGCCAAGTGTTAAGCGTTCTATTGACGTCCACTCTTACGCTATGAAGCAAATTGAATGACAATTTGAAACGACGTAATATTACCTGTGTCCCATCAAATAGGAAAGAAATGGCGCAAGACAGTGTTGCCAAATTAAAGAGCTGTGAAGAAAATAGATTTAATATCTTGATCGCCCAGTCAAATTTTTAAACAAAAGAATTCTGACTCCGGCTTTAGAAAAAACCATACAAGGCTAGGATAGTATCACACTCGTGAAAAACACAAAATTCTTCTTGATAGCATGCACAAACGTGGGAGGAAACGAATCACACACTGCTGACCCTCATTGATCGTTCACAATAGGATAGTCGACCATATATATATATATATAATATATAATATATATATATATATATATATATTATATATAATGCGTGTATGTGTGAGGCTGGGTTTATAGTCAACAATAACGCATTGCTTTGGCTTTTATCTCCATACTGAGTTTATAATAATAATAATAATAATAATAATAAAATAATAATAAATATATATACCTTTCCAGCAAGAAAACCTGACCTAGTGTGTTGGTTAACAAAAAAGAAAGAACTTGTCAACTGGTGGATTTGCAGTTTCCAGCAGATCACAGGTGTGAAAGCTAAAAAAAAAAAAAATGGAAAAATACTTGGACCTTGCTAGAGAACTGAAAAAGTTATCGAATATGAAAGTCAAAGTTATACCAATCGGTAGTTGCGTCACTTGGAACGGTCCCAAAAGAATTGGAAAAAGGGTTTGGAAAGTCTGGAAATCAGAGGAAGAATTGATACCACCAGAACACTGCACTGCTGCAATCTGCCAGAATACTCAGAAGAGTCCTGGAGACCTGAGGAGACTTGCTGTCACTCAGACCCCAGTGAAAGACCATCAGCTAATGCTGATGTGAAAACTCAAAAGAGTAAATAAACAATAATGATAATATGGATAACTGGAATCAGAGGAAGAATCGAGAACATCTAGACCACTGCATTTTTGCAATCGGCTAGAATACTCAGAGAGTCCAGAGACCTGAGGAGATTTTGTCACTCAGACTCAAGTGAAAGACCATCAACTAACGCTGGTGTGAAAAAACCCAAAATAATAATGAGTTAATTTCATGTATTACGCCCGATACCGATGTTCCTAAAATATGTTGCCTCTGACGCACAAGTCGGATATTTTGGTACTAAATGTCTGTTACTCTTATAGTATAATTTACAAATAACTGGTGATAATAATATCACGAGTAAATATAGTGCTGCACTCGTGATGTAGGATAAGATGTTTCAAACTCAGCATGGGTAGATTTTTACTTTTGTCAGATCTGGAATACCGGAAAAGAGCTGTCAAGTCTTTAGCTTACGTATTAGTTACGAACTTTTTCGAGAAGGTTGAAAGAAGATTGAATAAGAATGAGAGAATATAAAGAGTATATATATATATATATATATATATATATTATATATATATATATATATATATATATGAAGATCTGTGCAAAAGATTATCTTTCAGACCAAAGATCTACTGAGCTGAATACTGAGAAGAGTACTGAATAATGAAAGAGGACTACTGGCACTTGGAATCCAAAGTTGGCCATCAACTATTACTCGTATGAAAACTCTACTACTACTACTACTACTACTACTACTACTACTAATAATAATAATAATAGTTGGGAGGTGATCCACTGGGAACTATGCAAAAAAATTAAATTTTGACCCACACACAAAATGGTATAGGCATAAACCAGAATCTGTTCTCGAAACGAAACGCATGAAATTTCTCTGACTTGAAATAAAAATCACCTTATCCCAGCAAGAAACCCAGACCTAGTGTTGATAAACAAAAAGAAAGAACTTTCAACTGGTGGATTTTGCAGTGCCAGCACATCACAAGTGAAGCTAACGGGAAATGAAAATGGACAAATATCTTGACCTTGCCAGAGAATTGAAAAAGTTATGGAACATGAAATGAAAAGTGATACCAATTGTGGTTGGTGCACTTGGAACAGTCCCTAAAGGATTGGAAAAGGGTTTGGAAAAATTTGGATATCAAAGGAAGGATTGAAACCATTCAGAACACTGCACTGCTGCAATTGCCAGAAACTCAGAAGAGTGTCCTGGAGACCTGAGAGACTTGCTGTCACCCGAGTCCAGTGAAAGACCATCAGCTAATGCTGATGTGAAAACTTAAAAATTATAATAATCCTGCCAACAAGTAGTTCCGCAGATCACAGGGGGAAGATGAAATAAAACGAAAAGATATACAAATACCAGAACCTTTCCAGAGAATTGAAAAAGCAGTGAATATGGGTAAAAAGTGATATCAATGTAGTTCGTGCAAAAGTTGGAAAAAAAAAGACTAGAGGAACAGCAAATCAGAGAGAGAATCGACACCATCCAGACAACAGCATTGTTTAGATCGGCTAGAATACCCAGAAAGATTCTGTAGACATGAGGAGATTTCGTGTCACTCAGACTCCAGTGAAAGACCATCAGCTAACGATCGTATGAAAAATCACAAGAAATGAAATAATAATAATAATAATAATAATAATAATAATAATAATAATAATAATAATAAATCAACTCGAATACAAAACTAGGAACGAATGGTTTGGAAAGGTGAGCCACTAGGAATTATGCAAAACACTAAATTTTGACCATACAACAAAATGGTATATGCATAAACTTGAATCAGTTCTTAAGAATGAAACGCATAAAATTCTCTGAGACTTTGAGATTAAGACAGATCACCTTAACCCAGCCAGAAGACCAGACCTAGTATTGATTACCAAAAAAAAAAAAGAACTTGTCAACTGGAAGATTTTGCAGTTCCAGCAGATCACAGGGTGAAGATGGAAGAAAACGAAAAGATAGACAATACATTGACTTTGCCAGTGAATTGAAAAATCTGTGAAATATGAGGGTAAAAGTGATACCGATAGTAGTTGGGCACTAGGAAAGTCCCAAAAGCTTGACAAAATTTTTTTTGAGAAACTGGAAATCAGAGAAAAGAATTAAACAGCATTTGTTGAATTCAGCTGGAATACAAAGGAGAATCCTGAAAACCTGAGGAGACTTGTTCTTAATCACACTCTAGTGAAACATCATCAGCTAATGCTGTGTTTAAAAACCCACAATGGAGCCATTGGAACAATCTAGAAATCCTGGAAAAGAGACTATTGGAAATAGAAATTCAATAAGAGAACTGCAAATTGGCTAGAATGCAAGGAAAGCCCTGAGATTTGAGTTAGATTATTATCTTCAAGAACAACCATCATTTAGAGCAGGCGAGAAAAGCTTGCAAGGAGTAAAATTAATAATTCTCTTCATGATATGGTAGTTATAACCAAAATGTCATGTGTATGCCTCCTTCCATGAATTACAATACAACAAATTAAAAGGACATGAAACCTCAAGTGATGTTGCTTATATTTTTTGTGTGTATTCACATGTAAAAAGTATTTGTTTCAAACAAGAGAATTTTATAATTAAAATCTGTATATGACAAATGGTTCATTTTTGCTGTTGTTTTATTGTTATAATTAAGAAATTCAAAGAAAAACTTTTTTTTCTATCGTTATATGCAGAATGTTTTCGCCTCAGGTCTTTCTTTTTGAACTCGAGAAACTTGTGGAACTCGGAAGTCTTCAAATCGGAATATGAAGTCTTCTTGTGTATTAGATTTGTGCAATGAAAATAAACGGCTCCCGTAGCTTACATAAAAAAGCAGCTGTCATAGGTAACCCAGGCTTCCTTCCAGAGGCAGAGGGAAATGATTCCTGATAGGTTTATGTTTCTTTGCTTTCTGAAATCATAATCTGGATAGTTGCGATAAACAAACAATTTAAATTAAATTTAAATTAAATTAAAATTAAAATTAGAATTAATGTCAGTTATATTTTTGATGGTTTATTAAGGGATTTCGGCTTTCATCATAATACCCAACAACTACAACCCCACCTGGATGAGATCCCCACCGCAACGCCTCCTGTCTCATCCGCTAAATCGGCTTTTAAATCATGCTGTACATATGTAAGCGAAATACGCATGATTGAAAAAATACATACTATTCCGTAATTTATAATGGTCTGGGGGAATCTGGGGATTGAAAAGAAAAGGGTAATCGGATTTTGGGAGAAATTTTAATAGCACTTTCGGTCTAAGGAGAACTTTTCCGACCGTTTCTAGCAGATTTGCTACATTAATGTTTATGTATTGTTGAGAACAACAAAGATAGTAACAATTTCATTGAAATTATTAATGAAAATTACGTACTACAAAGTATTTTTCAAAGCTATCGCTTAATGGTGTTATTTGTTTAGATATAACAATTTACTGTACACTGCACCCACAAAACAAAATCATCGAGAAAGTTCAAGAGTGCAAATTTTACATATTCTTGATAATTCTCTGCATATCTATTAATAAGGGAGATTGTCTGTATTTCTGTCTGTAACAAAAACTACGTCATAGCTCTACGTCACAGCTTACGTCACAATATCATTATGCTATATACACCCAACATTTGAGTAAGCAATTTTAAAAATTGTTTTTTTTTACTCTCGTCCTTTTTCTTTTTACAGTAAGAAGTTAACTAAAAAGTTTACAAATAAATAAATACCTACGATTTTGTGGAAAATTGATGTGGAAAATATTCAAAATAATTATTTGATTATTACATGCACGCAACATTTTATTTGAGAGGGTCGGGGCTCAGTTTTCATTTCAAATTGTTTTATTATTTTTTTTACTCCTTAAAAATTCACTGTCAGAGGGTTTGTATCATAAGTAAGACAAATCCTCATGTTTATTAAAAATATGAGGATTTGTCTTACTTATGATACAAACCCTCTGACATGGAATTTTAACTCAGGCAATGTCTTTCAAAAATTAATTTTTACGACACCCGGAGGGTGTTTTCTGTTGCTACTACTTGTAAAATCCTAATTGCTTGAGTGTTGTCGCTAATTACTATAGATGTCTTGCACTTTCATGTGTTACTGTCTGATCTTCTCATCTTATAAGAAGTCCGTTTTAATTTTATCTGATCCCAGTTCTGATTACATCGTCCCAGGTATCACGCTACTCAATCTAACTAATGAAAATATAATAGTGCAGTATAAATGCTGATTGTCAGGCTAATCGCGTCCTTTGAATGATAACTTTCCGTTATCTTTTTCACATCTCTACGTAATGGTGTACGACGTGTGACGGGCGTCCGCGTGATCTTTGTGCGGAGAATGGCAAGTGTTATCTCCCTTGGCTTCAAGGTAATTTAACGAATGAGGAGTTTTTAATCGAATTTCTAAGGAAAGGAAGAGGCTGTAAGTTCAGCTTCCGAGACGTATATAAAAATTCGAGAAAGTTTGGCTTTGTACCGACGAAGAGATAAAACCAATTGCACTTTGATGTTCGATCAAAGTTTTTAAGTGACTTAGTTTAAAACAATTAAATTATAAGAGAGAGTAACACTATGACTAATAACTACGCACGTCCAAGGATATATGGTAAAAGAAAATCCGTTGTAAGAAAGATATACTCAATGATACTACAAAATTTAATTCTATTTCAGTAGGAAGAAAGAAAAAGAAGAATTCAGATATAACACGTATTGGACCATATGACCTTTAGGCACCCCTTTTTATCTATATTAAGAAAGGACAGGATTTTCATTTACACCGTCAATAACCGGTTGTTTTAACAGACGATTTTTAGATTTTTTAAAAAGATTATAAAACTAACCCTAACCCCTAACCCTAACCCTAACCTTAATCCCTAACCCTAACCCCTAACCCTAACTCCTAACAAACAACCGGATATTGACGGTCTAAATGAAAAACATGTCCTTTCTTAATCGAGATCAAAAAGGGGTGTCTAAAGGTCATATGGTCCCACTTAATCATGTCTTTTAAACAAGATGAAGACATCTTCACACTTTACGGCCAAGTCACACTGATCAACAAAATGCAGCAGCGATGAGTCTGTTTAATACTTAAGTGGGTGACCTCTTAAGCAATAGCAGGCGTTGTAATCAAACCGAGTTTTATTAAAATGATTTGATTCGACTAAGTAAATTTAATGGAGTGGTCTATAGTCGGTATCAGCCGGACAGCGAGGGAGTCTATTCCCTTTTCGCTAACGCTAGACCAAGGAGATTGTTTTGTTTTCTAAAGTGAAGCGCCCTTCGTAATGTCAGCTACGCACAGATCAGATTACCCAATCTGTGTTACTCATGTAACGAATTGGCGGGGACTGGTATCGAACCCAGAACCTTGCAATTCGTTGGTGGGTGCTCTACTAACAGAGGTTAACCGGTCCCTTCGACATCAAATGACCCTATAAGGGTTGATATGCCGTAAAGCAAAAAACAAAAACAAACTTGATTCAGCATTAAATGCCCCAAAGGGGGTTGATGTGCCGAAAAATAAAATAACCAACCATCTTTACACAAGATGGCAAGACTTTAAAATTAGTAGACCAGTTCACATATCTTGGTAGTTATATCTCATCTACTGAAAGTGATGCAATATACGCATTAGAAAGGTATGTATAGCTATAGGCAGATTATCGATAATATGGAAATCTGATCTCTCTGATAAGAGAAAGTTCAAATTCTTCCAAGCTGTAGCCGTGTCAGTGCTATTATATGGCTGCACCTCTTGGACTAACGAGACGATTGGAAGAAAAACTTGATGGGAACCACACAAGAATGCACATGGACACACTAGATTGAGCAGACTAGCAAAGACTTATATTGATCAGCTGAATTATAAAACTAACTTCTAACCCTAACCCCTAACCCTAACCCTAACCTTAACCTATAACCCTAACCCTTAACCCTAACCCTAATACTAACCCCTAACAAATTAATTATGGAAGTCGTGAAGAGGACTTGCATGGAACGATGACCAATAGGAACGAGTGGTGAGACTAACAGATTATCCTGGGAATCTGTGCTGTCAGAGCAACATGATAATAATGATGAGGAGGAGGAGGATGTTGATGATGACGACAATAAATAGATGCTGTATTGCTAATAAATTACTATTTATTCTTTATAAAGGGTTAATTTTTTCTAAATCAAACATACCACTATTCTGTTATTTCTCGTGGAACAATAAAAATCGATAATATCATACATTATTTAATACCAAACAAACAGTATTGAAACCAAACGTAGAATTACGTGTTCTGTGTATGGCACCAAACTGCATCTGATGGTGAGGCTCCAGTTCTAGAGATCTGGGGAGAATGAAAAGTATGTATTCAAACACCCCCCACTACGAATAGGATATTACACAAAGTCTATTTTTAAGCGGTGTAGAGCTGGTTTGAATTCAGTTTGTTCAATCTTCTAGACTGATTGCCTTATCAGATAACCTAGTCTGTCCTATTATTTACCCGTAGCTCGGATGAGGATGGACGGGTTCATACCTCTCCAAAGGCATCAGCGTTCAGTGAAACAGGCTCATGCTGGATATGAACTTGGGTCACCGATTCCATTTCCTATTATGATAATCGTTTCGTAAATGCTTCAGGTGTGGAGTGGCGCTTCATTTCCATTACTTCCAGGCCCACTATGGCCAGATTTCGTAGTCTTGAACGGTTTGTTTGATAAGAGGTAAGTGGTCGTACAGCTGATTCTTTGTCGGGTGTTGCTTCCAAGATTTGTTCAAGTCAGTACGCAGCATCCTTGTGTAGTTCCCATCAATATTTAATCGTTTCGTTTGTCCAAGTGGTGCAGCCGTACATAATAGTTAACAAATGATTTTAGACTATATATTCATTGACAAATTGAACATGTGGTTATGACTGTGATCAAACAGTTAGAAACTAATCGAATTTCAGCATTGAATAACCAATAAGAATTCTATGTGCTTTTAAAGAAATAAAGCACACCACAGCATTACATCCGCAAGAACCCTATTGTTAAAGAAGGTGTGTCATAAAAGTATCTAGATTGAAGGTGTATTTACCAAGAATCCGTTCATTTTTTTTCAGAATACAAGGTTTGTCAAAAAGTACAGAGATTAAAGCTGTATTTACCAAGATAGGAATGAAAAATGAATGGAACGTTAATTTTTTTCAGAATACAAGGTGTGTCAAAAAGTACAAAAATCTGGATACTTTTTGACACACCTTGCATATATATATATATATATATATATATATATATATATATATATTATATATGCTGTAAATAGAAGGAAAGTGGTCAAGAAATGAACAACTCAAAACAAGTCACAGGGTGAAACAGTTTCATTCGTGTTCACAGACGTCTTCAGTCATTGTAACTTTATTAAAGCAAAGCATACCTTTAAGTACAGGTAGCAGCGGTGGCGGTGGCGCCGGGGAGGTCAAGGGGTGAGTGTGTAGTGATGTGAGATAAGGAGGAGCATATCGTCGGATCCTAAACCCATCCATATATATATAATATATATATATATATTATATATATATATATATATATGTTGTGTGTGTGTGTGTATGTGTGTGTGTGTGTGTGAGTATGTGTGTGTGTGTCTGTGTGTCTGTGTGCGTGTTCCTGTGTGTGTGTGCGTGTACTTATTTTAGACAGTTACATATATAACCTTTTAAAACAAGTTTCCAATGCTGTAGACTTTGATAATGTGTAATGGTTTATACTATCCGTTCTGTTTATATAGTAAATAGAAATTAGAAATTAGAAATTAGAAAATCCTGATGACTTCGGCTAAGAAGAGAATTTATTTTCCATAAAAATTATCAGGGCTGTACTTATTTATGGCCGATACTGTATTTCCGTGTGATGACGCATTTTCCTCGAGAAGAAAAAAACAACAACATTTACGTGAATAATACGCTAATTAGCTGGTATTTAAAAAAAATCAATACTAATTTATATTTAAATGAGCTTATTTATGAAAATGCTTTTTTTTAAAGAAAATTTATGGAAAAAATTTTGAATGTTAATTACATGATCTTATTTAATATTATGAAATATCAATAAATATTTTTGGACACTAACAATATTTACATTGCTTTAAGGTAAATCTGCTCTGTGAGCATTGTTTAAAATACGCGGACCGTACCTTTACAGAGGTGTACCTTTTCCTTGCCCTTTATTCCCTGTAGTACCCGTTAAGTGTCAATCTATTATTCTAATGGATCTGTTTAAAAATAATTCGTATTCAATAGTAACGTTCGCAACCCCTTCAAAATTCCTTAAGAAACAACTACAGAAATATGCATACATTGGACGTAATTCCCTAATATTTAGGCATGAATTAACCTAAACAAATTGACATGCCGTTAAAATAATAATTAGATAATAAAATTAATTTATAACATAAATTAGATATCTAAATTTTCGAGTAAATTCAATGTTTCTTTGTTTTTAATGGCATACCAGACTTGGTGGATTATTTAATGCCAAAGCCATTCATGTAGAGGAAGAGTAGTGGTACTATTTTACCCATGTTATTTCTCTGAAAGCGAACGTAATAGCGTGACCGGTGTTTGAACTCGTTTACTGCGACGTCACCGTCCAGTACGTTAGCCATTGTACTACGTAAACTCACACAGAGAATTTAAAATCGTGAAATGTTATTCAAATCTTTAACAGAAGAATATGACTCTATCTGAAAATTAAAAAAGAAAAATCTCAAAAGAAGATTTAAGATTATATATTTAATTTTTTAAATTTAATATTCTATATGAATTGTTGGTTTGTCATGTAGGCGCTTGATACCAAACCGGGCATAAAAACAATTTTTGTGCAGGTGATGAAAGTGGCTTCAAGTGAGAGCACTTCATAGTAGAGGTCCCTTGTGTTAAGCAGAGCGTGATCTTTAGTGAAGAAAACTTTGGTTGTTCCCTTAGTGTTGGATATGATCCTTTGGTTGTTGCTTGGTGTCCCTTAGTGTTGAGTATGATCCTTTGGTTTCTTTTGGTATTGGGTAAAATCCTTGCGTTGAGAAAAGTCATTGGTTTCAGGCTCGTTTGTCAATCTCGAATAACGTGCAAATGAACGGCTTTCCATATCGGTGTTTAAATAGTTACATAACCACGTATTCGAGCTGTTGTATGGCTGAATTTAATCCATGTCACCACGCCGAGTCTGTAAGTTTAAGTGGGGATTCTAGCACACATTATATGCAAAAAACAATATAACAGAAAGACAAGGACACAGTTTTAGATTTGCTTCATCGTTTATAGAGGAAATATTAATTTTGCCAGCCCGGCCTTTTTTTATAGGGATTATAGAAATTATTTATTTATCCAGTCCGTTCAGCATGGATAGGATCTGTCACAAGGTCGTAAGCAAAGGGCATCCGACGAGGATCGAACTGGCATCAAATAATTATAGAGAGGTTGACATACCTTTGAAATTAATCAATCAATCAGCGGGGAATGCCTTGGTGTTTGCATAGTTGTGTATTAATCACCCATCTCAACATCGTGGGTCGAATAATCGTCTAGCCGAGGACGTATTTAAGATAGGTTAGAGTAACGTGGACATGAAGTCAACGGTGCTTGTTTTGAAAATTACATAGATGAGAAACTATCAGTTACCAAGCGTCTTTGACTTCATGTCCACGCTACCCTAACTTTATATATATATATATATATATATATATATATATATATATATATATATATATATATGCACTTTATTTATGGTATTAAACTATGTTTACTTAGGGTCAGTTTAGCTCAGTCGGTAGAGTGTTCGGCTAGGAATCACAAGGTTCTTGGTTCGATACCGGCCTTCGCCAACTCAGCGTATGAGTAGCACAGGTATCTGTGCGGTAAAGTGAGGAGCTGATGGTAGGTGTGGCACTCCACCTCAGACGCAAAAACAATCTCCTTGGTCTATCGCTAGTGAAAAGGGGATAGACTCCCTCGCTGTCTGGCTGATACCGACATTAGGCTACCCCGACGACTTTACTTATATATGTATATATATACATATATATATATATATATATATATATATATATATATAGCAATGATCGTCTGTTGTTTACAGATATGATCTCTCTGGTGATCGTAAAATATATACACCGATGTATGTATTTATGAGTTAAAACACCGCTCCTTAGTAGCAACTGTGGACGGCCGAAAGGTTAAGGTACCGGACTGATGAAAAGTTACTCGGATTTAGCTCCTGGTCAGAAGTAATTACTGTGTCTAGTCACACTGATGAGGTGTGGAACGTTGAAACACGGTGTCTGTGGATGACTATATATATATATGTGTGTGTGTGTGTGTGTGTGTGTGTGCGTGTGTGTGTGTGTGTGTGTGTGTTTGAAGAGAAAAATGGAAGTGAATCCGACGGTATGTAATATAGTGAAAAATTTAAAAAAATACTTGTTCAAATAAAATATCACTCATTTATTTGAACCTGTGTTTTTTCAAATTTTTCACTATATTACACACACACACACACACACACACACACACACACACACATATATATATATATATATATATATATATATATATATATATATATATGTAAAAATGGAATTGGAAATGAATCCGACAATATGAGGAAGAATTAATTAAGAAAAGAAAGAACAGAATTCATAATAAAAGATGAATTTAATCAATATCACTTACACATGTGTTTCGGTCAGTTCATCTCTGTGTACACGGTTCAAACTATTATTATCATTAAATAAACATGAAATGAAATAATAATAATAGAAAAATGTGAAAATATTCCGTACACACAGAAAATTTGACCTTCATCATAGTGAAATTATATATATATATATATATATATATATATATATATATATATACATATATATATATATATATAATATCATTTATCTCATTAAGATCAATAAATATAAGCAACCTATCACTTTACAAACAGAAATTGGAAATAGAATATCCGATTTAAAATTCGTCTATTATTGCCTTAAATTTTCTTTATCTTAAATTGCGAAGATTGTTCTCAAATCAACGCAAATCGTTAGCTTCCCCTATCCGCTGCTGACGGGTCACGTCGAGCCGGCAACTTGGAATGTCTTTATTATTCAATGATTGAAGTTTAGTCAGCAACTGTACATCTCTTACTCAGCAAATCTTTTAGTCATGGAAGATAAGTGTTTCACATAGGGCCAGCCATACGACCACTGACGTGGCTCGTCACCCGCCCTAAACTGTTATTAATGATAACACAAAGAGAGTAATGTGTATTCAGTTTCGATATGAATGACTCGCTTAAAGCATTGAAGCCCTGTCGCGGCCTTGCTTTCCTTCATCTCTAACGTTCCTCGACAACATAATGGCCATTGACTTGGGTTGAAATGTCAGAATGACGGAAAAGACGATGACTCATCCAATAGCGTATTTTTATTTTACTCTTTGTTAATCTTTACACCAGTAATAGCTGGCGGCCTTTACCAGAGTTCAAGTGACAGAAAGTCACCTCGACCCATCAGGACCCTACTCAGTATCCAAGTCGGACCATATTACCTTTAGGCACCCTTTTTTGATCACACAAAGCACGGTACTCTATTAATAGACTTGGAGGACCATATGACCTTTAGGCACCCCTATTTGATCTCGATTAAGAAAGGACATGTTTTTCATTTACACCGTCAATATCCGGTTGTTTGTTAGGGGTTAGGTTTAGGTTTAGGGTTAGGGGTTAGTTTTATAATTTAAAAATATCTAAAAATCGTCTGTTAAAACAACCGGATATTGACGGTGTAAATGAAAAACATGTGCTTTCTTGATCATGATCAAATAGGGGTGCCTAAAGGTCATATGATCCTTGAAGTCTATCAATAAAGTACCGTGCTTTGTGTGGTCTCAACTCCCATCCCATCTTCTATTACTCCAGTCTCTTTGTAATTGTTTCAAATGCATCTCTGTTCATATAAGCATCTTATATCCAAAGACAGTTCTTCCAGGCCGTTGTCGTGTCGGTACTGTTGTATGGCTGCAGCACCTGGACCCTAACGAAGCGACTAGAGAATAAACTAGATGGGAGCTGGACAAGAATGCTGCATGTGATTCTGAACAAGACGTGGAAACAACACCCCTCGAGAAAACAGCTATACGGCCACCTGCCACATATCAGCCAAACCATCCGAGTAAGACGGACAAGACACGCGGGACACTACTGGAGAAGCAAGGGCGAACTCATAAGCGACGTCCTCTTATGGAAGCTAGTGTGGGCCAGTGTGGGCCGACCAGCAAAGACGTATATTAACCAGCTCTGTACGGATACAGGATGCTGCATAGAGGACCTCCCGAGAATGATGAGCGATAGGGACGGATGGAGAGAGATTGTCATAGATATCCGTGCTAACAGCGCGACATGATGATGATGATGATGATATCATCCAACGTATTCAATTGTTTTTTTTTTAAATTGTTGTCGTTCTTGTTATTCCTCTTTTTCTCCAAAAATACACAAAATAAGTATCCACTTACATTTTAACGCAAGCTGGAAAAAACAATGAAAATTTAAAAAAAAAAAAAAAACCAAAAAAAAAAACAATGTAAATCAAATATGCTTAGACTTGATTTAAGGTGAAATCACGCTTAATGCAATGGTTCCAGTCAGATAAACGTTAAGAAGCAATGAACCTATTCATTGCTTAGATGGGTGACCCACTTAGATTAAAAAAAAGTCGTCGGGGTGGCCTAAAGTCGGTATCAACCAATCAGCGAGGGAGTCAATCCCTTTTTCACTAGTGCTAGACCAAGGAGATTGTTTTTTGCTTCTGAGATGGAGCTCACACCTACCATCAGCTCCTTACTTTACCGCACAGATCGCTGTGCTACTCATAAGATGAGTTGGCGATTGATACTGTAAGCAGTCTCAGACTAGACTAAGTTTACTTAATAAGATGATGCATCGAGGTGCCATTTATAACCACATTAAGACTTAGTGGCTATAGATTTAGTTGCCATTGATTTATGCGATGCCAGAAAGACAGACAAAAGAGGTATTTTTCGAAATTATACTCAATCCATTTTTTTTTCCTTTCTTTGGTTGTAGATTTTCTATTTTCAAGGAATATTCAGGCTTTCAGTTTCCATCCTTACCCGTTAATATCATTCGTGATCTACCAATATGTTTCCCTTTTTTTTTAAACGCCCGATTTCTTTTATATTATATGCAGCAAATATTAGAAGACAGCTGTCTAGTTTGGTTTGGTTTGGTTTTGTTTTGTTTTACGGCATATCAACCTAAGCGGTTCATTTAATGCCGATAAAGTTTTGAAATAAATCAATTCTTAATGGATAATACAATTTTTTTAATAAATACATTTATCTATTTAACCCATAGATAGGACCCTAACAGATACTACCACTCCGGGTCAGAGTGGACCAGGGAGCAATGGTGATAAAGAGGTGCTCCACATTCCCCAAACCTTCAAAACTGGAACCTCACCAACAGATAGAGTTTAACGTCATTCCCAGGATATGTAGACCCTCAGTCACCGCCTTCTAGAACCCATATGATAAAAAGGGGATGGGGCTTGCCATAAGGGCAATAGGATTGGGAAAATCTTATAGGTGCTAGGGCTTGACGTGACCAGCCGATTGATCGGAGGGGGACAGCTGTCTAGTAACAAACAACTTATTCTCCATATGTCACTGTGGATTGTAAAACTCATGCAGAGTTTTACGATCCTTCCTATGGTTTCAATTGGCAGTTGTTTTGTTCGAGCCATGTTACTCAGCCCTGTCGACTGGGGCTATAGAATACACTTACTGCACCTCTGCAAAGGTGTAAGACCCCCCCCCATCTAGTAGAGACCACTTGTTGCTTAAGGGCGGAATCCTGGTGGATGAGCAGTGGGCCATGACATGAAATTCAACACTCATCTTATGCCCTTAATTAGGTTAGACGGGCGGCGGAAAACCCTCCTCTCATCAATCCGCTGGTCACGTCAAGCCCTAGCAACTATATGATTGTCCCAACCCTATTACCCTAATGGCAAGCCCTAACCCTTTTTATCATAAATGTGCTAGAAGGCGGCGGCTGAGTGTCTTCATGTCATCGGAATGACGATATACTCTATTTGATGATGAGTTTCCAGTTCTGGAGGTTTGGGGAATGTAGAGCACCCCTTCATCACCATTACTCCCTGGTCCACTCTGACCCGGAGAGTTATAGCACCTGATAGGGTCCCATCTATAAGTTAAATAGAAAAATGAGTTCATAAAAAAATTGAGTATCCAATTTATTTCAAAGTTTTGTTGGCATTAAATGACCCACTTGGCTTGATATGGCGTAAAACAAACCAAACCAAACCAAACCAAACCATGTTTCTCAACGAGGTATGTCCAACAACAAGTCGGGGGTTAGTTAGGCAACCTATCTTAACAATGGAGGGGGAAAGTCAAGAATTTTGACTGAGTGTTAGGGGAAGCGGAGTAGTAGACATTCCCCTTCCCGTTCTCTCGCTGTTTACCGTAATGACTCATTGTTACAATTTACTACTACTACTACTTCTTCTACCACTACTACTACTGCTACTACTACAAGTACTACTATTAAGTAAAGTAAAGTCGACGGGGCGGCCTAAAGTCGGTATCAGCCAGTCAGCGAGGGAGTCTATCTCCTTTTCAATAGCGCTAGACCAAGGAGATTGTTTTAGCATCTGAGGTGGAGCGCCACACCTACCATCAGCTCCTTACTTTACCGCACAGATCTCTGTGCTACTCATACGCTGAGTTGGCGATGACCGGTATCGAACTAGGAACCTTGTGGTTTCTAGCCGAACGCTCTACCGACTGAGCTAACTGTGTAATCTAATTGTTTTTAAATGCCCTGACGATATAAAATAAAAGAATCAAACAATTTATGATAAAAAACAATATGATAATGTTCTTTACTTTTTTCTTAATAGATTACCAATATATGAGTTATGTTATGAATCCAATTATTCGTCCTTCAGCTATGGATAAATAATAGGGCAGACTGGGATCTTTAGCCTTGTGTAGGCAACCAGCCTAGGAGAAGGAAAACATAATTTAAACCTGTTAGACTGCGGTTAAGAAATTAACCTATGTCAAATCCTGTCCATGCAGAGTGCATGATATATATATATATATATATATATATATATGAAAGTAAACAAACAATCTGTTTGAGATGGCTATAGCCGACCATTTGTTGGGAGAATATGTGCTTAATTGAAGTCATAGCTAATTTGAAAATTAATTAGTTGATAATTAATGAATTAGGCGAGCATATCTGTTCAAATATAAGGCGTAAACAAATCGAGAAAAAGTACATACAGAGACTGACTTTTTCTCGATTTGTTTACGCCTTACATTTGAACAGATATGCTCGCCTAATTATCAACTAATTAATTTTCAAATCAGGTATGAATTCAATTAAGAACATATTCTCCCATATATATATATATATATATATATATATATATATATATATATATATATATTTGTCAACTCGTCTATTTTCAGATACCTGGCTCTTTTTAATAATTTATCTATTCACATTCCGCGACCGCTCGTTTACAAGGTTACAATAGTCAAACATGATAAATTTAAAAGAAGAGAGAGAGAGAGAGAGAGAGAGAGAGAGAGAGAGAGAGAGAGAGGATGAGAGAGAAAAGTAAATACAGAGACTGACTTTTTCTCGATTTGTTTACGCCTTACATTTTAACAGATATGCTCGCCTAATTCATTAATTATCACAGAGAGAGAGAGAGGAGAGAGAGAGAGAGGGGGGGGGAGGAGGAGAGAAAAGGTACATACAGAGACTGACTTTTTCTCGATTTGTTTACGCCTTACATTTGAACAGATATGCTCGCCTAATTCATTAATTATCAGAGAAAGAGCGAGAGAGAGCGAGAGAGAGAGAGAGAGAGAGAGAGAGAGAGAGAGAAACTAACAGATGTTTTCACTATAAAGGTTTCGGTTAAAAATGCAACAGTAATATAAGCATTATGTTCTTTGTCCGTGTCTGCGATTAAGTGCTAAAGTCCCAGAAAGGGGAAAAAAATCGCGCGTAATTTTCTGCGACACTCGTCGGCTGTTCGATATATTTTTTCCCCCTTTCATTGCCTTTAATACTTCATGACATCCGGAGATTACCTTGCCAATGTCGACCTTTCAGTGATGAGAGGTCACTCAGATATAATAATGGCCGAAAGGAAATACATTAGTCGTGACGTTGCTAAATGAGACTGACTCAAATGGATGCGCTTTTGTCCACAAAGCGAAAGCCAATTGCCCGGAAGTTACGAGTGCAAGGGCACTCCCCCGATTCTGCGCAGTAGATAGAACTGAGAACAGTTAATAAGTATGCGAGGTGGCTGTTAGTCCGTGGGTTTTTTTTTTTAATCGTCTTTTCCCAAGAATGACTTTCGACATAAGTGATTGACTCGATTATAAAATTGTCCCTCGAGTCATATACGTGGTATGTTTTCTTAGAAAGGCATGTTGCTGCAACTATTATTATTATTATTATTATTATTATTATTATTATTATTATTATTATTATTATTAGTAGTAGTAGTAGTAGTAGTAGTTATTGTTGTTCTTCACACCAGCGTTAGCTGATGGTCTTTTCACTGGAGTTGGACTTACAACAAGTCTGCTTGGCTCTCCAGGACACTCCTGAGTATTCCAGCTGATTTTAACAATGCTGTTGTCTGGATGGTCTCAATTCTTTAAGTCCAAGAGAATTTTGTGCGTTTTATTATTATTATTATTATTATTATTATTATTATGGTTTTTCACACCTGCCGTAGCTGGTGGTTCACTGGAGGCTGACTGACAGCAAGTCTCCTCAGGTCTCCAGGACTCTTGTGAGTATTCTAGCCGATCCCAACAGTGCAGTAGTTTGGATGGTCTCGGTTCTTCCTCTAATTTCCAGTTCCCCCAAATTATTTTCCAGAGCTTTGGGGATTGTTCCAAGGGCACCAATTATAATTGGTACAACCTTCACCTTTATGTGCAACCTCTTCTATTTCGTTTGAAGCGTCCATATAGTTGTTTTTCTTCCCATTTTTGTTTTTTAGTCTTTGTTGTTTTTCTGTTTGTCCATCTGTCGCACCTACTATTGTTGGCCGCTATAAGTAGTTTGTCTTTGCTCTTTCTTGTATAATCTTCAAGTTGTTGGATTGTGGTTTCTACGCATTCCTCTATGTTATTATTATTATTATTATTATTATTATTATTATTATTATTTTACTCTTTGCGAGTTTTTGATACCAGCGTAAACTAACTGTCCTTCACTGGAGAGGGTTAAGACTCCCCAGATGTGGCTACCTGTTTGCTGGGGGTTGGCGACCTGTGATGTCCATGACATGCAACACTCTTCTTAAACCATTACTTAGGCTAGACGGTCGGTCGGAGAGTCGACCTCCGATCAATCGGCTAGTCATGTCAAGCCCTAGCAGCTATATGATTGCCCCGACCTTATTGTCCTTATGGCAACCCCCAACCCCTTTTTTCCTATGGGTGCTAGAAAGTGGTGGCTGAGGGTCTTCCTGTTCTGGGAATGACGTTAAACTCTATCTGATGGTGATGTTCCAGTTCTGGAGGACTGGGTAATGTGGAGCACCCCTTCATCACCATTGCACCCAGGTCTATTCTGACTCGTGTGGTAGTAACTGTTAGGGTCCCATGTATGGGTTTAAATAGAAAATGTTTTTTATATGAATTGTTTTAGAAAATGTCTACCAATCTATCGCTTATAAAAAACCTTGAACTTTACCCTATAAACTTATCCCTTAAATTGATTCCCAGTCCACTTAGCAACAAACAAATGCAAACAACCTACTGTCAAATTCAAGAGAAATCCTTGAAAACAAGATATAACAATAAATTTGACCATCCTTCACAACCTACCGCTAAGCATAAATAACCCCACATGGGTTGAAATGCCGTTAAAATCAATCAATCAATCTTTCATTAGTTTTGCTCATAAAACAAGATCTGGTGATAGTGAATGTGTATATATATATTTACTTTTTTATTAATTATTTTCTTTTCTTAGTTTCATCCGAACATGCATACATAAACACCAACTGCCATTTATATATGTATAAACTGTTTTGTCTCTATCACTACATAACCTTTCATAGGATGTCACTATCCATTCTTAGCCTATTTGGGGGAGTCCCATGGCATAGTGACTGACATTCTGGACCGCGAGATCGTAATAAGTGAGGTCGAAATCCAGTCCCGCTTTTATGTTCACTTTCAGGCTAGTATACTTGGGAACGGTATAGAGTCTCTCGCCCCCAGCTATGGGTTAAATAGTACCACTACTCTTCTTCTACAAGGATGACTTAACTAACCCATGAAGTTGATATGCCATAAAAAAAATAAACCGTAAAAAGTTGCTAATTGGTCTGATTCCATTTGCAAAATATTCCTTCTTATTGTCTTTCCCTTTTTGTTTTTCTTTTCTAGTTCAAGCACAGTTTAGGAATTCTTAGAAAGTATGTATCTAGAGTAATCTTATTGTAGAAAATGTATATTTTTAGTAATGTTTATTTGTTTACTTTTTAAAAAGATATTTCATATGGTAAATATTTCTTCAGTCATTCTTAACATTTTACATTAAAAGGTTCATCATAGTGGAGATACTGCATTTCAATATTGATATTTGTTCTAGTATTGAAAGAAAAGAAACATTTGTAAATTGTAAAAATAATAGACTCATCCATTTCATATTCATATAAAACTAGTAGGACCTGTGGATATAGCACAGTATGATTATTTTAATTATTATAATGTTTGATATGTTTACTTAAGAGCTATTGCAAAATTTAGTTCAATATATGAAAAAAATAATCTTGATTTAACTCTCCCTCCTTTTTTCTTTTCTTTCCTTTTGAATTTTTCACAATGGTTATTTGAAACAGATTAGTGTTATCATTTCCACTGATATTAAAAGATAAAGATCATAATAAATTACAAGAAAATAGAAGTCAATTCAGAATTTCAGATTTTATTAATAAAATGCAAAAATTACATTTTAAAGTTTAAAAACATGAAAAATTTACAGCGAACACAAGAAAACCAATTAAAGATTTCCATCCATTGAATTATATTTTAAACCAGTAAAATTCAGCACACAGAATACAAACTTTCATCAACATAAAAACATAATAAATCCAGTATTATTTGTATTATTCGGACTATTGTCCTCATCTTCATTGTTATCTGTACAACATTTCGGCCGATGTGCCCTCCGGCCTTTTTCAGGTATTTCTTGTTTGACTCGAGAACTAATTGGACACATAGCCTAGTGGATAAAGGAGTTAGTTTAAGACATTTTTAAGTGACAGTTATCCCTAGAGTGCAGGTTCAATCCTGGCCAGGGGCAGCAGTAACATAGAATAATAATCGACACAAGCTTAACACCTGTACTGCAGCTATGGTTAGCGGAATGAGAACAGGATACCCTCGTGTACTGAATAAAGGGTAAGGTTCAAAGTTCCGTGATGGCTCCCGATTACGACAGGAAGGTTCCCGATTACGACGAGAAGGTTCCAGAGTCCGACAAAAAATACCTGAAGAAGGCCGGAGGGCACATTGGCCGAAACATTGCACAGATAACAATGAAGATGAAGACAATAGTCCGAATAATTCAAATAATACTAATTAGCAGGCCTCATCTAAAAAATTCAGAGAAATAGAATAAATCAAGCCACACATGTACACACAAATAAGTGAGTGTTGAGAATGTCCAATCGTACTGGGGACATAGGTTGATGACTAATTCTGACTTCATTCGTGGGTGTGCTGAAGAAAAGAGAAATGAAATTTTACAAAAAAAGCATCATGCGCAAATGAACATCAAATCACTTGAATGATTTCAAGATACAGATAAAAACACAGACAATGAATAAAACCTTTTTATCACTTTTCTATTCATCCATTTATGCCTTCCGATTTATTTATCAACCGTTGTGCAAATAGTTGGGATTTTATTTTCGTTTTCTATGTGCGTTTGTATATCCATGTTTTATGGGCCAGAAAGCCTGAAACGGCTCTAAGTAATAAAGTTTTCAATGCAATGGTTGCATTCTGAAAGTAATTCAAGTACAATCAAATATGTTAGGATCCCTTTATCCACGACAGATAGAATCCAACAAACATGTAGATGGTAAAATTAGCAGATAATAACCATGCATATATACACGTTACAGTATCGTCCATTGATAAATAGAACTCGAAAACATTTTTTTTATTAAATAAAACTTATTTTCGTCTAAACCAAATATTTCCAAATATGGATTTCTTTATTTCCAGTGAAACATTAAACAGACACATTAGCTTTTTTTATTTACTAACACTAAGATTCTGGTTTAGTTTCTTTGTTTAATGGCATACCAACCTTCCTGGGTTATTTGATGAAGTGTGTTACTATTTAACTCATAGATAGAGGATGAGGTGGTTCATACTGGTCCAAAATGTATTAGTCCGAAAGTGGTTAATAAGCTGACCTGCGACATCGTATTAAGCGGGTTCGAACTCCGGTCGCGCTAGTACGACTAATGTGGTTGGTGTTCGACCTCGCTTACTACAGAGTAACAGATCAGCACAAGGACTATCCCTAAATAATCTGTAAATAAAAATGATATTGAATAAGTATATATAAGAGGTGTACTTATTTTTGGGCTGCAGTAAATTCATGTTTTTTTTTTTTTTTTTTTTTTTTTGCTTACAGATTTTTAGTCATGAAGGTTATTAAGAAACGAAAATACATTTGATAAACCCTCATATTATTTTTATTTCATTGTTAAGCGTAAGTAAGTAAAGTCGACGGGGCGGCCTAAAGTCGGTATCAGCCAGTCAGCGAGGGAATCTATCCCCTTTTCAATAGCGCTAGACCAAGGAGATTGTTTTAGCATCTGAGGTGGAGCGCCATACCTACCATCAGCTGTTTACTTTACCGCACAGATCCCTGTGCTACTTATACGCTGAGTTGGCAAGGACCGGTAGCGAACTAGGAACCTTGTGGTTTCTAACCGAACGCTCTACTGACTGAGCTAATACTGAGGTTGATATGCCATTAAATAAAGGAACCAAACCAAACCTAAGATTTAAAAGATTACTCATCAGAATGGTATAATGATTAATTACGCTTAACAAGCACACTCACCAATTCACTCACTCCACACACACACACACACACACACACACACACACGAGAAAAGGAAGAATATACAGAAAATTAAATGTTGGAGGCGCGTGGTTTAATGGTTAGAGTCGTAGGAAATGAACTCGTCGATCCGAATTAAAATCCTGGATAAGGCTATTTGCATTTCACATTGTGCTAATACGCTTGGGAAAGATATGCATCCAAATAATATCCCTCCAGCTATGGATAAATAGTAGGGCAGACTGGGCATATTAACCTTAGCAAGGCAAGCAGTCGAGGAGAAGGAAACCTCTAAATTCAAACCTGTTAAATTCCGCTTAAAAATTTATCTTGCGTCGCATCCTGCTCGTGCGGAGGGATTAGCACACACACATATATATATATATATATATATATATATATATATGTGTGTGTGTGTGTGTGTTGTGTGTATATATATATATATATATATATATATATATATATATATATATATATATAAAATCAAATTGACCTATGAGGATAATGTCATTAGAAATTAAATTAGTCTACGTATTATGCGGTGGATGAAGCGAGGAAGGAGAAAAGCCTGTTGTTTATCTATTTATCTATTTTTTCATTTAAAAAATAATATTTATCGGTTTAGTTTTGTTTATTTATACAACTTTTCAAAGGAAGGGATTTACAGATATGTTGTACTTTAATATTTGATTCATGATGAAAAAAAAAACGAAAACTTTCTGATTTGACTTTGAAACTTGAACGTTTGAATTTGGTGGTCCGGTAAATTGCTCACGATAAGTTAGGATATCAGATCGTTGTATCTCAAAACGTTTAACGGAATAACAATTGATTTAATGCCACTTTTTCAAGGAGGGTATTTATGCACACTTGCATCTGTAGGAGTGCATCAATTTCAATGGCAATGACGTGGAAAGTAGCATATAATTACTAGTAAAATATGTATAATCTTTTACTCCTAAAACTTGTACTAGTACATGCTTCTACTGGTATATATATATATATATATATATATATATATATATATATATATATGTGTGTGTGTGTGTGTGTGTGTGTGTGTGTGTGTGTTATACGTTTGATAAGATATATTTGTCTTTCTCTATGTTTGTAACTAATACGTAAGGTAAATATTTAACAGTTCATTTCCCGTGTTCCAGCTCTGATAAGAGAAATGAAAATAACACATGCTAAATTTTGAAAATATTACATCATGATTGCATTTCTATGTCTTCTCTGTCTCCTTCTCTCCCTCCCTCTCTTACTCTCTTTCTATCCCCCCTCTCTCCCTCGATATATTTGTTACCTATGAATAGGCATAGCTTATCATTTTTAGTCAGAAGCGTAGAATAGTTTAACATCAACCATAATGCAGTGAAAAGCCAATGTAAATTTGTAGAGCTTGATTGGCAACGCCTTTGAACCCAGAGTCGTGTGTAGCACACCTCTCATAATCCTAGAGAGCCATGTGACTAGGTGACTCTGGGAAAGTAGAATTAAAATTTAGGGCAGTTGAATTCTGCACCTATCAAAGCTAGACATGCCTTTTCGTCCTTGCTCCCACGCGCGTGTGCGACACAGAATATATTCAGGAATCGAAAAATTGAACACAATAAGTGAGTGAGTAAATGATACAGACAGACAGATAGATAGACAGACAGACAGATACTGAAGTAGAAACCCTGATAGAAAAAAAAGAAGAAAAAGATGATAGAAGCAGACATTAGGACTTAAGAATGAATATACAACATATTCGTATCTATCTACCTATCTATATATCTATCCATCAAAATCTGTTCATTTGTATATGTATATGTGTACTATCACTGGCAAAAATTATGGTATTAGCACATTTCGAAAATGTTCACTGTGTCTTTTTTATTTGGCAGTAATAATAATAAAAATAATAACAGATAAGACGCAAAATTTATTTTTATTAAATAGATGAACTTTATGGCATCATAGAATATACCTGTTGGGAGGTTTTAAGGGGTCAAATAAGAACAAAACGACGGGTAACAAATGTAGGAAAATGTATTAACAGAAAGTAGACAAATACAATACAGATAAGTGAAAATTACGTCCGACAAATAGAGTTATTGGCTTACTCGCATTGGCTTACTGCCAAGCCACAATTATCCCTGTTACTTATAGTAACCCGTCGGCGAAATTCCATTGGTCAATAGGGTATATCACCTACAACAATACCTTAAACAAATTAGATTATAGAAGTTTTTTATAATTTGCTTGAAGCATTGTGTATATATTGGTTTGGAGGTTGGTTTTGAAGGCTATCACAAAACCAACCAACAAACTAGATTACATAATTTAAATTGATGCAGAGGGAACTATTATGGAATAACAAAATGGTGAGGAAAATATGATGGAATAATCTTGTAATTTGCATTCCTAAAACAAATACCACCATAAGAGTAGATATGGAAATCGGTACATAGTTAAAAGACAGCTCTTGTAGACTCAAACGGTTAGGTATACGTAATCAAAAGGAAATATGGCTCCAATAACAGAGAAGATGAAGTTTAAAAGAAAGTAAACGATCCTAAGAATATTTAGTGTCTAATTTGTTCTTAGTTTATTTACTGCTAAATGAATAAAAGTTAACATAAGGGTGATTTTTGCCAGAGATAATCTATACATATATAAAGGGAAATTATGTGTATGTATCTATGTATGTATGTCCGGCTGAATATACTAAAACAAAACAATTAAAGTAAATACATACGGTATCCCCAGATCTTGCTTTGTGAGCAAAAATAATGAAGATTTGATTTATATTCATGAAGATAATTAGAAACTAAAATGTAGATAGTAAAAACATAGATTTGTTTAGCATTTAATATTTTACATTAAGAGACACTGATTTTTTTCATTTCAGAGTTTCTGTGCACTTTATTTTCTGGTACCCTACCAGGCTGAATCAAAACCAGATCTTTTTACATAGGGATTTTAATGGGGTCTCCTTTGTGGATCCAACTCAAGATTCAGTAATAATGTATCTGCGAGACGAACTTATTTTTATTCTCCCTCTATCCAGGCAACGCCGGGTAGCCTTTTCTAGTATCTAACTATATCTGTTCATTGATATGTGTGCATTTGAAATGACAGGAGAGTAGAATTTACACTCTAGTAGATTTTCTAGAGAAATTTTAGTCACCTGGTATTCCTTATCAGAGACAGCAATAGTTAGCAAATACCACCATAAGTGACCAGGTTAGCTCAGTCGGTAGAGCGATCGGCTAGAACCACAAGGTTCCTAGTTCGATACCGGTCCCCGCCAACTCAGCGTATGAGTAGCACAGGGATCTGTGTGGTAAAGTAAGGAGCTGATGGAAGGTGTGGCACTCCACCTCAGATGCTACAAACAATCTCCTAGCGCTATTGAAAAGGGGATAGACTCCCTCGCTGACTGGCTGATACCGACTTTAGGCCGCCCCGTCGACTTTTACTAATTTGCATTCCTAAAACAAATACTACCATACGAGTAAATATGGAAATCGGTCTGTAGTTAAAAGAGAGCTCTTATAGACTCAAACGGTTAGGTATACGTAATCGAAAGGAAACATTTCTCCAATAACAGAGATGAAGTTTGAAAGAATGGTAAGGATTCTAAGAATATCTAGTGTCTAATTTGTTCTTAGTTTATTTACTGCTAAATGAACAAAAGTTAACATGAGGGTGATTTTTGCCAGAGATAATATCTATCTAAATCTGTTCATTGGTATGTGTGCATTTGAAATTGTTAAGTATTTGGCCAGTTGTAAAAAAAACTTAAAGTAAATAAGTAAGTAAGTAAGTCAATAAGTCATTGTGGTATAGTGTCCTTTAGGTCCGACGTCCTAGAAGATCCAAGTGTCAGTGAGCTAAGATTAGAATCGGCTAGTATAAATACACAAACAGCAGCAGCAGCACGGCCAGTGATTGGATAAGAAGGCTGGTCACATGGTAGTCGACGAGTCTATAAGTAGAGGTGACCATTTGCCTCGTGCCTTATATACATAAAAAATTCCAACAAAAATGACAGAAGAGTAGAATTTACACTCTAGTAGATATTCTATAGACATTTTAGTCACCTGGTATTCCTAATCAGAGACAGCAATTGTTAGCAATTCATCTGACTGCATCTTTCGCTAAACTCACTATGTGACTCATCATTTCTATGTGTTGTATCATCTACATTATTAAACATGAATCTATCAATCTTACAAGCATGATAGAGACGAATCTAAACATTAGGCTGACAAACATGCTAACGGTAATGGAATTATCATTTCTAGCATATGAGGTGTTATTAGAGATGAGACAAATTTACACTTGGAGAATTATCTGAATTCTATCGTTTCAACTGACAAATAAATACTCAGAAAAACAAAAGAAAAGATTCTGCAACTTCTGCAATTCTTTTGTTTTCTTTTATTCCTGAACTTTCTTAGACAAATCTTTTTTTCTTACGTTTTAATAATTTAAACTTCAAATTTTAAATCTCAATATTAACAGATATTTTTTTTCTTCTAGAACTTAATACATCAGTAATTAGTAAATTTTTAATATGATTAGTGATAAAGTTATGAAGATAAAAAAGTTAACAATTTTCAAACAGCCATATACAAAATAGAACGAGGAAAAACGTTAATATGACATTTTCCAGCATATATATATTTAAGAACCCCTCCGCACGAGCAGGATGCGACACAAGGTCAATTTCTTAAGCGGAGTTCAACAGGTTTGAATTCAGAGTTTTCCTTCTCCTATACCGGTTGTCTAACCAAGGTTAAAGAACCCAGTCTGCCCTACTATGTATCCATAGCTGGAGGGAGAGTAGGATTCATACCTTTCCCAAGGCTATTAGCGCCAAGTGAAATGCAATTACCACATCCAGGATTGAAGTCCCATGACTTTAACTATTACACCAGGCACTTTTGCATATATGCCTCTCCAAAATTCAAAATCTTGCATTTCAGAGGATGGTTTTGTTTCTTTGTTTAATGGCATATGAACTTTTGAGGGTTATTTAATGCCAAATGCATCCTTACTGAAGAATTGTGGTGGTACTATTTAACCCCATAGCTGGGTAGTGGGAATGAGGGAGTGAAGGGTTGGGTAAATAAGTACCTTTGAGATAAATTATAATTAAAAAAAAAACAGGACAAAATCCCATTGGGGAAGTTCCCGTTGCGTTGTGACTAACGAGCTGGACTGCGACATCGTATTAAGCGAGTTCGAACTACAGTCACTCTATGACATTCACTTTCGAACTGATACTATTTGGAATGATCTGAAAACCCCTCATACCGCAGATATGGGTTAAACAGTACCACTACTATTGTTATACAAGGATGACTTGGGTATTAAATCACCCACGAATGTTGATATACCATTGGACAAACTAAAGCCAACATAAAGATCGTACAGAACTAGTTCTGATTAATATAGAATGTGTTGTTCTTGCAAAATCCTACTCTCCGTAAAAATTTACAAAAAAAAAAAAAAAAGAAAAAATAATTAGAAAATACAGTTAGAAAATATCGATATTCCCTTCATAATTCATTTTTTCCCGAATTGGATCTGTTTTTGACTTGAAAATAAATACTATCGCTTTATTATCGTACGTTTCTCCGCTGCAATTGCATTTTAATTTAAATTTTGAATTTAGAAAATATTAAACATAAGTCTCAATACAGTTTCTTCTCACCTAGTATACATTTGTTTAAAACCCTGTATTTTGATAAAAGTACTCCTCGGTGTAAATTTCTATATAGTTTTAAAGACATAACTAAACGAGATATTCATGTATTTATATCTAAAATGCATTACCCACTTTTGCTATTAATGGCAATTTTATTGTGCGAACACACACACACACACACACACACACACACACACACACACACACACACATATATATATATATATATATATATATATATATATATATATATATATATATATATATATATATATATAAAGGACAAGTTATACTGTTGCCAAAATATGCGTTTCAGTTGATATACATTCCTAGTTCTCAGCTTTCGAATGACTATAGGTCCCGTGGGATTTCTAATGGTTTTCAAGAATACCAAAATGTAACGCAATAAAAAAGGTATAGGAATTGGCGTCTTGTATATATTTTCTAAGGTACTGGCGCCATATCTTTCCTGCAAATCTTCTGCGAATCTTGATAACCTCTTTTATAAGCCATATTTCATGACATCAATTTGGATTTTGTATGGGTGACCATTACTTTTGTGTTGTAAGTGATCTTCAGAAAATCTCATTTATTATTAGGAAAACCAAAAAAAAAAAAAAAAAAAAAAAATTAAAAAGAAATACAATCAAACAAAACAACAAAATATAAAGTCTACTGCATTGCGAATGCTTCTAAATCATGTGATAAAATTTAAAGCGATGAGGTTTTTATATAACTTAGTATTAATGGAATCTAATCGATAAAAAATATTTTTGAGTCACAGTCTAGAAACTGCACACTACGACGGATAAGTCGTATATTTTATACATTTCTACACATTTCCACGTATCAAAGAAAAAAACCTTTTTTTTTAATGGACAAGTTAACCCGTGAGTCCATTGCGGTTCTATGGTCCCTGATATTGATGTTTCTATTTCGAAGGAAGAAAATTTGCATCCCTTGATTTTATTCGTTATAATAAGAATTCTAATGATGAAAAATGATGTTCAACCCGAATGAAAACACCAACACTTATTTCTTAGTTTTAAATTATACACGAAATTATTTTATTTACTAAGAACATTTTAAATGTATTTTTCCTATGTTTCTAAGAAACACGCTAAGACGAACATTTTACTTAATTGCAATTACAAAGAAAATTATAAAATATTCCAGAATCTGGGTACACTCTTAATAGAGACCATCTCAGACATCATACACACACACACCCACACACATACACACACACACACACACACACACATATATATATATATATATATATATATATATATATTAAACTCTGAAAGTATAAAAAAATCCCGGTTTTATAGTATGTAATTACACAATACAACCTTTTACATGGAGAAAAAATACATATCAAAAACCCCGAAAAGTCCAAATCCTATGCACCTCCTAAAAATGATCAAATGATACTATTAAAATGGACAAAAGAAAAAATACTGTAAGAGTCGCCTAAGTTAAGTATACTGCATTGCTCAATACAAAAGTAGAGCCAATAAATAATAATTTTAGCCTAATGAGTCAGATATTATCAAATTAGGTTTCTCCTCACGGATCCTCATGATAACTCAGAAATTATCGTAATGATCCGTCAGGAGAAACATAGGTAGATATTTTCCGACTCATTATGCTTACTTTATTATATATACTAGCAAATATATGCACCCTCCGGGTGCAAGTATTTAAGTTTTAATGTAATAAAATATTGTATTAAATTAGAAAGGCTAATGAAACTAAATAAGAATACAGATAAAAAGATTTGAAACAGAGGGAGTATATAATAAAAGATTTGAAACAGAGGGAGTATAATAAAAAGGAACCACTGAAACTTACTCTTCCATCACTCTCGTCTTTCATTGTATTTTTTCTAATTTAAGTATTTAGTTATAAGAGGAAATAAAGAATAAAATGACAGTTATTTTATCTTGTTAATAGATTTCATTTAAGATTCATTGAAGAGATTTTTGCTTATATTCATTAAAATAAAACCAAAAGTTAAAAATCAATAAAACTAAGCACATATTTATTGCGATTTTTTTAATATTTAATTGCCAATGTAGATTTTTTCATATTATATGCATAGTTAATATTGTTGTATTATATAAGAGAATTGAGTAGGAATATAGTTTCGGTTACAGACAGAAAAACACGCATATTATAATTATAATATATATATATATATATATATATATATATATATATATATATATCAGCCCTTTCGCACTATTAGCGTGTGACACAAGGTCAATTAAACGGATTTAAGCACGTTTGAATTCAGAGTTTGACCTCTGGTTGCCATAAGGTTAAAAGCCATGTCTGCCCTATATCTAGAAGGAGAATAGTTGGATACATACATTTTCCTATGGTATTAGCGCTATGTAGAATGCAAACTACCTCGTCCAAAACTCGAGTCGACAAGCCAATTCTTTTTGGAATGGGTTGGGTAAATCTATTCCCGAAATTCTAAGCAGAATTTTTGGTTTAGATTTATTTGTATATTTTTTAATAGTAAAAGTCAACTTACTTATTGTTGATTTTCTCGATAAAAATGATTGGAAGACGTGTAGGATGACTATTAAGTTTGTAAATGCTAAACCCCAATAATCTTCCAACATGTGAATATCTGAATACTTAAGTGTTCGGTCCAATAAACAAAAAGGGACATAACAGTTGTTTTTTTAAACATTTCCGCTAGTGCAATTATCGCCAAAACGAATTTCTCTCTAGTGTTTTAAAAGGAAGTAGCAGGTATTGAAGTTTTAATGTAAGAAAATATTATATTAAATTAGAAAGGCTAATGAAACTAAATAAGAATTCAGATAAAAAAAGACATGAAACAGAGGTGAGTATAATCGAAAAACAGAAAAACTGAAACGTACTCTTCCATCATTTGGTCTTTCGTGGCTAAATTTTCCTAATTTAATTATTTAGTAAGAATAGAAAGTAAAAAATAAAATTACAGTTATTTCTTCTTCATGATGGATTTCATTTAAGATTTATCCCCGAGATTTTTGCTCATATTCATTAAGATAAAACCAAACAATTAGAATTCAATAATACTAAACACATATTTATTTTTTAATATCGATATGCAAAGAAGCCTTCCCATACATACCGTACAAACAGCTATTTCATTGCATATATAAATACAATTAAATGTAATTAGTATGTAGATAAGGCCAACGGTATTAATATGATTGGGATTTAAAAGAAATTAGTAATCATGGACAATCTGACGTAAATAACTAAGGGAATTGTGACTTGTGTAGTAAGATAGTTTCGGCTACAGACAGTAAAACTCACAATCTCCATAATAAGAGATATTTATGAAACGCTTTATGGCTTTTGTGTGCATACAGTCACTGGACCCGACGAAGAATATTATTATTATTATTATTATTATTATTATTATTATTATTATTATTGAGTTTTCACATCAGTGTTAGTCTGAGTGACAGCAAGTCTCCTCAAGTCTCCAGGACTCATCTGAGTATTCTGGCAGATTGCAGCAGTGCAGTGTTCTGAATGGTTTCAATTCTTCCTCTGATTTCCAATTTTGGGACCGTTCCAAGTGGTATTATTATTATTATTATTATTATTATTATTATTATTATTTATTTATTTTTTTTCTATCTTTTATAAATTTTTAAGAATTCATTTTAGTCTTTGGAGTCGTTAGCTTTAAGTGGCATAATAAGAATTTGTTTTCATGCTTACATTTGGATATGAGTTCCCATCGTTTGTTAAGTAGTTTGGGTTGTTTTGGAAAGTTAATCATGTCTATCTTTCTTCTAGGCTAAGGGAGAGAACGACATACAGATAAGGACAGAAAGAGACTTACAGACAGACAAACTTAAAGTCAGACAGAAAATGATAAATCTCAATTTTTTTGGAGGGGAGAGTTTTGGAGTCAGTTAGTCTAGTAGGTCCCGACAAACATTTCTTTTACAGAGAAGCTTATCCATACAAATTTTAGATTCGTGAATATGAAAAGATTCAGGAAATTTTAGACAGATTGAAGAGTTAATTATCATGACAGACAGTGAATTCAGAATTTAAAAGAAATGTACAAAATAACTAACAAAATACTGGAATAGAAAATTCAAGAAGCAGAAAATAAAAGTATAAAAAGAAAGAGAAAGAAAAAAAGAAGAGAAAAAAAAAAGAAAATTATATAAAGAATTCAAGTGATAATCAAAGAAAATTGCAGATGAAATGATGTGGACATGATTGTTGTGTAAATGAATCTTGAAAATGGAAACGGAATCGCCAGTAATAGCAGATTAGAATACATATATTAAAAAACGAATAACATCAAAGTAGAAAGAGATGAGACACAATTACAGATATCACTTGAGTGGCGACAGAGATGAAAGTGCAAGTCATGAAAGATATGAAGGGTTTATAAGTCCGATTGACTGTGATGGTTCAATTGGCTTTGTGTTTCTTTAACTTCAATATTCTTTTGACAGCAGCTTGTGTTTGCCTTTAAAATGGACTTTTCCATTAATGTCATTTGTTTACAAATATCCTCTTTCAAATTGGCAAAGCTTCTTTTTTTTTTTGCTTTTTGATGTATAATCTCCAATTCAAATTCAAAGTGAACACCAGGAAAGACAGGCCGATACAGTACCTCGTTGTGTGTATTCAGCAACCACCTTCGCATGAGCAGGATGGGTATTTGCCTCATACCCCACTTGTATGGGCTGGGCACAAGGCCTCGTTTTCATGTGGGCCCACCCACAAGCCGAAGCTCATGGGTGGGAAAGAACAAAAATTGCGTCGATACCTTGGGCATTCCCCCACAAAAGGGGCACCTCAGGAATCGACGCTATTATTAAATTCTCGACGAGTCCAGCGGCCGAAGCTCGCTGGACCCCCGGCGCTAACCGGAAAACCGAATGTGCAATGAGTTCCTAAGCAGGATGTGACACATGGTCAATTTATTAAGTGGAGTTCAGCAGGTTTGAATTCAGAATATTTCCTTCCCTGATAGCCTAACCAAGGATATTGTTTAGATCCTCTAAGCTGTTGTTAAGTCACAGTTAAGCCATATCCGTTGTAAGCAGTCATTCCGTGGTGGTTGGTATTTTAATAGCCCTATCAAGACAGTTGAATGATCTTAAATGCTTTTTGAACTGCCCGTTTAATGGCCACGTTCACCGGAAGTTGTTGCCGCTGCTCCTATTCCTGGTGTCTATATATAGAAGCGGTGATTCTGTTTGTGTCTTATACCAAGACATAATCCAAGTTAAAGTGCTCAGTAAAGCTTACTATTTACCTACATGCAATAGAGAGAATAGTTGTAGGGAATTTCTATGGCCAACATTTCACGTATTTAAAATAAATAAATAAATAAATAAACGAAATATAAAAAAAAGAAAACTCAGAAAAATGAGTAAACGTTTGTTTTGCTATATTATGAAGAAGGAGAATGTAAAAAAAATAACATGTAAAATTTACAGTATTGAAAATGGGAGAATTTTATGAATTAATATCTGTATCTGTTAAAATGACGCATTTCCCGGGTTTTTTTCTCTCTTGAAGATGTGCTATTTTTAATGTAATTTATTTCATTGTAATAATTATTGAATTCATTAAACGAATTCATATGTAAGTTTAAGAAAAAAATTAAGATAAGTGAGTTTAAAATTCTAATTTTTCAATATATTCCTTTTAAATGTAAAAGTGCTGCCATGCCAAAATGTTGGCCAAATCGTTAGCGATGCACTACTGACTAATGAGTTAGATCATCAATAGGTGCTTCATACTTGTGTTACATAATCATTAGATACCTAATGATTATGACAATAGTGTAGAAATCATATTAGTATAGCTGATGGCCTTGAGAGTGAGTGACAATGCTTGACCTCACTCTGACCTTGCCTTGCGGGATAGACCGTGAGAACGGAAACCCCATAGAAGCCCCTTCCAGTTTAAGGGGTAAGCAACTGAGTTAGCTAGAGTTAGAACCTAGAAGCAAAGGTAGCAAGATGTTTGTCTCACTGCGCAGTTGTCTGGTCTGGGGGTCTACGAATAAAGTAACATCATTGTAAATCGATGTCTTGTGGTTATTACTAAAAGCTAACAATGACACAGGGCTTCTGATAAGGAGTGATACCCAACAGAAACCAGACCCGAAGTCCCCAAGAAACACCATGACAAGACCAGACCAAGATAGATGATAGAAAAACCAAGCCGGCCAGAAGAGTAGACGACAGAGTAAGAAGTAAGAGAAGTATATAACATATATCTATTTAAGGCCGGTAAAGAAAGGGCTATGCAACACTTGTGGTAAATCTAAGCCCAACTTATTTTTTTACTATGTTAAAGTTGCGATGAAAGAAATGACTCCCCTTGGATCACTAAATTAGCGATTAAACTATTCAGAACCTAGATGAGTGACCAGTCAGTAATAGTAGGTACTAAAGGCAAAATAAAGCTTGTGTCTCTTACTAAACAAAGCTTTGTAAATAATGAAACCAATTAAAACAAATAGAGGCGCCCACAGTGTAATCGTTATCATCGTAAAAAAATAGATATAGTGACACAAGTTCAAATCCTGATCAAGGCTGGTTGTATTTGTAATAGCGCTAATACTCTTGGAAAAGCATGCATCCAGCTATTCTCCCTTCAGATATGGGTAAATAGTAGGGCAGACTGAACTCTTTGATATTTGTATGGCACTAGGAACAGAAGAACTCTGAATTCAAATCTGTTAAACTCCGCTTAAAATTTACGCTTCCACTCGTATCACTAAAGCAGCAATAAATCAATTGAGAGTGATTACTTATTGATAGGTACTGAATAGCGTTTGGCTAGGAATCACAAGGTTCCTGGTTCGGTACCGGTCCAGGCCAACTCAGCGTATGAGTAGCACAGGGATCTGAGCAGTAAAGTGAGAAGCTGATGGCAGGTGTGGCGCTCCACCTCAGACGCCAAAATAATCTCCTTGGTCTAGCGCTAGTGAAAAGGGGATAGACTACCTCGCTGTCTAGCGGATACCGATATTAGGCCGCCCGGACAACTTTACTTACTTACTGTAAGCAATGTAAGACCTGAATGTCAGATAAAAAGAAAACTTCGTAAATAATGTCAATGATAGAAAAAATATGTAGAAACGCGTGTAGCCAAAGTATTAGACGCCCTGTCGGTCGCGGTTGTAGAATAGAATATCAACTTCTCTTCTAAAGTCAACCGACTGACACCATGAAAATAAAAGCACTATGCGCTACATACATACCCCCTCCTGACTTTCTCTCACCCCCTCACCCATTTACCTTTTCACTATAAAAGCAAAATTACCAGCACTTATGTCAATAAAGTTTCGAAAAAGCTTCATACAATGAGGCGAAATATTAACTGAATTCAACTGTCTGTGTTGCTATATCCACACTTTCCTGTTTTCTCAAGCAATGCACACACACACACACACACACACACACACACATATATATATATATATATATATATATATATATATATATATATATATATATATACGCAACATTTTATATGTGCGTTTGATTTCTCTATTTCATTTAAAAGCTATCAGGGGTTTACTTACTTAAACATAATTTTTTTCAGACGCAGAACAGAAACGAAGAAAAATAAAGGACAAATTCAAAAAAGAAAAAAGAAAACAAGCAAAAATCCAAAAGCAAGGACATAAAATACAATATTGAAAATTAAACTCTACAGTAGGAACTTAATCAAAACAATAAATACTTTGTCAGTCTCGCTGGTAAAAGAGACTCAAAACGGTTATTGAACTAGACAAGTAACTGACCCTGAAAGATAGACGACACAACAGGAAGATTAAAGACATTGCCCAAGGCCTTACACTCGATAGATAATGTGGAGAGACAATATGTTGCGTAATCAGAAGAATAGATACGTTGACAGTTTTTTTTTAGTAAGTGACTCAGAACAGTTATTGAACTAGACAAAAGAGGGACAGTGAAATAAGGACGACAGAACGGGAAGATTAAGAACATTTCACATGGTTTTACATATGATAGATTATGTGGGGAGACTATATGTTGCAAGAAATGAATAAGAAACCTCGCCATCACTGAGAATTGTGTGGATGAGGCATTTTAGAGACTCGAAGGATGTACAAAAAAAAAAAAGAGCAAAGTGAAAAAGTCTAATTACTCAAGCCAATAACAGCAACAAGGAAAAATAACCCAAGAACAAAGAAGAAAACAGGAATTATTACTTCAAGAAAACAAAAAATGGGAAGAAAATCATATACAAAACCACTTCAGAAAAGAAAAAAAAACATAAGTAAATAGCGCACTTGATGACAAGGACATGGCTACGCGGAGGAAAAGAATCGCTATTGATAGCCGCCCAGAATAATACCAGCAGAAGTAATTATGTAAAAGCTAGAATAGATAAGACTCAGGAGAATGGTAAACGTAGGCTATGTGGAGAAAAAGATGAAACGGTAAACCACATAATAAAAGAATGCAATTGATTGGCACAGAAGGAGTACAAGAGCAGGCACGACTGGGCGGGGAAGGTGATCAACAGGGAATTGTGCAAACAAGAAAATTTGACCATACTGACAAAGGCTTTATGTACAAGCCTGAATCTATTCTGGAAAATGAGACGAACAAAATTCGTTGTAATTTCAAAATAAAACCAAATCAATAAATTCCGAACGGAATACCCCATCTATTTTAATTCTGTGTCAACCTAATTTCCCCCACGGCTGTTCCACATTTTCTTGGTATTCATCTCAGAACTCATTCTGAAAGAAAAAAAAAACACAATATGAGTCTAACTAAAAATCATACATAAGTAAATAGGTAGATATTCTAGACAAATCAAGACATTAGGTTTATATGTTCCCAAAATTCACACTCAATTGTCCAATTGGACACATGGCCGAGTGGATAAGGCAGTTAGGTTAAGACAGTTCTAAGTGACAGTTATCTCTGGTACCCGAGTTCAATCCTGAGTGAAAGCAGTTAGAGAAATAATTAATTAACACACCTCCTACCCCAGCTATGGTTAGCGGAATCAGAACAGTATACCATCGTGGACTAAATAAAGGGTTAGGTCCAAAGTTCCGTGATGGCTCCCGAATACGACAAGAAAGTTCCCGAGTTCGAAAAGAAGGTTGCCGAGTCCGAGAAGGTTCCCGAGTCTGACAAGAAATACCTGAAGAAGGTCGGAGGGTATATCAGCCGAAACGATCTACAAATAACATTTTGGGGACAATAATCCGAATAACGCAGATAATACTAATCTTCAAGCCCTATCTCAAACATTCAAAGAAATAGAACTCATTCTATTCAAATAAAGTCCTATTATTATTGTAATCTGGGTCCTTCTGTTCAATTATAATGAACTAACCATCAGTTTTTTGTACTTTGCTTGGGTTTGGTGGGTGAGCCACTGTGAGCTGCTTAAAGAAGGCAAAGAGTTAAATTAATAAAAAGAAAAGAACTTGTTAATTAAGAGACTTCGTCATTCCACGAGACCAATGAGAATAAGTAGATGAATAGCAGGATCTTTTTAGAGAGCTGAAAAAACAGTGGAACATGATGATGACTGTATCTACTATTTAAAGCCTTTGGTATAATTACGAAAAACATAGATAAATAGACTGGAGAGGTGAGGAAATGTTCTGTCAATCAGACTTATGTGAAATGGGGAAAGGAAAAAGCGGAGGGAATCGAACTACCGAATCCGGAAAATATATAGACACTTGGAGAATTACAAGTTCTTGGAAATACTATAAGCGGATACCATCAAGCAAACATGTTAGGATCGCGTAGACATTAAAGTCAACGGTGCTTTGTAGCTGTCAGTTTCTCACGTATACTATTTTTAAACAAAGTGTCTCATTCTCTCTGTCTTTCTTTCTCTCTTTCTCTCTCTCTCTTTCTCTCTCTCTTTCTCTCTCTCTCTCCCTCTCTCTCTCTCTCTCTCTCTCTCTCTATATATTATATATATATATATATATATAATAGAGAGAGAGAGAGAGACAGAAGAGAGAGAGAGAGAGAAAGACAGAGACAGAGAGACAGAGAGAATTAGACACTTGGTTTGAAAATAGGTGAGAAAATGACAGCTACTAAGCACCGTTGACTTTTATATATATATATATATAAATAAATTTACATATAAAAAGTTTAGCTTTTATTTATTTATTTGGGGACAATATTACAACCAATGGTTTCCTGCTAAAGCATTCGTCAGGTAAACGAAATAGTTTTTTTTAAATGACAGAAATGGTGTAAATGGTTAAATGTGGGCGTTTTTTAACTATATTCTCGTGTTGCATGTTTACGTGTTTACATGATGCGCTTTCTGTTTGTACGTGTGTGTATTTTTGTTAGTGCACACACACATTTATATATATATATATATATATATATATATATATATGCGTGTGTGTGTGTTTGTAGATTCATAGTCTTTATATGTGAGGAGTGGAGGATTTGAATAAACCCGATTAAATGTGGTTGAGAATAAAGAAAAAGTGTGGATATAACAACACAGACTGCATAAATACAATTTACATTTCGCCTAATTTTGGATGAAAATTCTTCAGAGTTCTATTGACAGAAGTATATGTACATTCGCTTTTATAGTGAAAAAGGTGAATGGGTGAGGGGAGGGAAGGTCGGGTGGGGTTCTGTAGGGATTTTTATTTTTCAACGGGGTCAGTCGGTTGACTTAGAAGAGAAATGTGATATTATCATGTGTTTGTTGGTTGGACTTCATCGTGCATGTGGGTATTACCTTTTCATCTATGCAGTATCCACACATTTCATCTATTCTCAACCACAGTATTTATATGTGTACATAAAATATTCTTTGGGGTTAATATCTGCAATAATGAATACACATTAAAAGTAAACTTTTAAAAGTTCAAGATATTTACGTGATTTAATCACATCCATTCTTTTCTCCTATTTAAATATTAATCAAATGAATAACGTACACCGTTTTTCATCGCATTTAGTACAATAATTAATGTGCTTTACCTCCTATTTTTACGATGCTGTACTCATTATAAAAAAGATTTATAGAAATACTACCTTCCTCTTCGCCCAGAAGAAAATTGAATGAATCCCAATTATCTGACAACCAGAAGAGAATCATAGGTTTTGGTTCAATACCCTCCCTATTAGCCGGGGCTATAGAATACCCCGACTGCACCTATGCAGTGGGGTAATCCCCACAACCCAATTGCGAAACCTGTTGGTGGTGACCCGTATTGCTTGATGACAGAATTGTTAGCTGCCAAAAGAAGTCAACCTGCTTCACAAAATATAAAACCATCAATTAATTCTTGCGTGAATCAATTTCTCGAGAATATTCATATCAAAATCACTTATACTTTTTACCTTTATTTCTTACCTAAAAATACCTTCTAAAAATATAAGAGGAAATTAAATGAAAGATTACAACTCATTAGTTATAAAAAAAAATATTACTACTGACATTTCTAATAATAATCAAGCTGTGAATTATTTTTACTAGAATTTAATTTTTTCTAATTAATCTCTAATTTAATAATATACATGAAGTTAAGAAAAATATTTTAACCAAATTATTAATATAGATGAAGGGTAACAACTTATTCCAACCAAGTTATTAATACACATGAAGTTATGGAAAATTATTTCAACTAAATTATTAAAATACATGAAGTTGAGAAGATTATTTCAAACAATTTATTAATACACATGAAGTTAACAAATATTATTTGAACCAACTTATTAATACACAGGAAGTTCATAAAATTATTTCAACCAAGTTATTGATACACATAAAATTAAGAAAAATGATTTCAACCAAATTATTAATATACGTGAAGTTAAGAAAAATATTTCAACCAAATTATTATATACATGAAGTTAATAAAAACTATTTCAACCAAATTATTAATACAAATAAAATTAAGGAAAATTATTTTAATTAAATTATTAATATACATGAAGTTAAGAAAAATATTTCAACCAAGTTATTAATATACATGAAGTTAAGAAAATTATTTCAACCAAATTATTAATATACATGAAATTAAGAAAATTATTTCAACCAAATTATTAATATACATAAATCTAAGAAAATGACTTCAACCAAATTATTAATATACATGAAATTAAGAAAATTATTTAAACCAAATTATTAATATACATGAAGTTAAGAAAAATATTTCAACCAAATTATTAATATACATGAAGTTAATAAAAACTATTTCAACCAAATTATTAATACACATGAAGTTAAGAAAAATATTTCAACCAAGTTATTAATACACAAGAAGTTATTAAAAAAAGATGTAGCATTAGATAACACACAAGGGTTGATACGCCCTTAAACAGTAAGCAACCAACCAAAATTAGTTCAATACTCTACTATTGATTTATATACCCTATTCTGCTCACTTAAAAACAAAAAGAAAAAAAAAACTGCTTTCTGTATTCTGAAAATACGCCTTCACTTCTGGCAACGTCTTCTCAATTGGTATCCAAGGAATCGATTCACAAAACTAAATAATTAATCATTAAGTCATTTTCTTTTTCACTTGTCCAAGTGATTGGAATAATTCCATTAGAATATAAACCAACAATTTGTAGATAAATATCCTGACAGATAGTTTTTAATGTCAAGGGTCAACGGCGCGGCCAAAAATAAAAATAAAACATCAATTTTTGGAACGAAAGCTGTTTGACTCATTGATTCGCCGTTTGTACGCGAGAAACGAAACAGCATTAAATCACCAGTTACTTGACTTTTAAAAATAATCTCCAATTGTGATGCCAGTTGAATGACGTCACTTGGAACAATTCTCATTGGCTGAGAAGCGAAAGGTTTATTTCTCGACCAACCAATTATTTCAGTCGGTGACTCATTAGGAGAATATTTTGACGAATCGGAGAGAAGGGAGATTGACATTCAAGCTGGGATGAAATAAGCAACCAATTAAGAGACAGAGAGACAGAGAGAGACAGACAGAGACAGAGACAGAGAGACAGACAGACAGACAGACTGATAGACAGACATACAAAGTGTGTGTGAATGGGTTTATGTGAGTGAGGATGGGTGTGTGTGTATGTATGTCAGTGTGTGTTTGTGAGAAAGGAGAGACAGTGTGTGAGTGTGTGTCAGTAAGTGTATGTATGTAAGTGAGTATATAAGCGTGAGTGTGTGTGTATGTATGTGAGTGAGTATTTGTGTGTGTGAGAAAGGGAGAGATGGTGATGATAATGATGAGGCAGAGACAGTATGCGTGTGTATGTGAGTGAGTGTGTGTTTGAGTGTGTGTGCGTGAGTGAGTGAGTGAGTGTGTGTGTGTGTGTGTTTGTGCGTGTGTACATCAGTGTATATATGAGAGTGAGAGAGTGTGCCTATTTGCAATTGTTTTTGTGTTTATATACGTGAGAGTATGTGCGTGCGTGCGTGTGTACATCAGTGTGTATGTTAGAGTGAGAGAGTGTGCCTGTTTGTGAGTGTTTTTGTGTTTATATATGTGAGTGTATGTGTGTATTAGAGAGAGATGATTATAATGATGATTATTATTATGATGAGTAGGAGATGAGTCGAGACAGAGAGAAGGAGATAGAAATATTCATTAAGGCGCCTGATCATATAATTCATTGTCTTCTTTCTAGAAAATTTCAAGGTGAAAATGTTTAACTTTGTTGTAGAGGCTAATTAGCTTATTGAAGGCCAGCAGTGACACCTGGTATTGTCCGGGAAAAAATAACTTCTAATATGACGACCAAGTTATTCACTTTGTTATATAGGGAGATTCAGTAAAAAATGATATCATTTTGTCATTTAATAACTTGACCAATTCTCGTTCAAATGATCTCAAATTTAAACAGCATTTTTAGAAATAACTCCATATTCTATGTTCAATGTTTTATCTTCTTTCTTTTCAGAACTAACAAACTTAATAAATGACCTGCAAGAACTAATCAAAACCCTTAAAATTATTATAACCAATATAAAACTAACTCCAGCTGACAAATCAAAAAACATCCCTTCAACCATTAACCAAAAAAATGAAACACTAACGATCAAAAGCAGAAATCGATCAATCTCAAGAACCAGAGAAAAAAGAGAAAAACAAAAACCAACTCAACACACCCCTACAAAAACTAAAAACAAGTCCAGAAACATAGAAAGTATGGAAACAGAAATGGACTTGACACCAAAAATTGAAAATACGAATATTAAATAAAATACCCCAAACCCAAACTCACACACTAAGTAAACATGTATGGCTAAATACCGAAATACCCACAAAATCATCCAATGGAACTGTAATAGGGTCAAACAACTATCGGGTACAAGGAGGTCGCCAATGCAAAAACTTGCTTGGTAAGATCCAGCGACCTCCAAAATGCAATTCAGGGAACTCTAACGTCTGGATGTTACATAATTATGGATCCCTAATATCTTTTTAAGGTAGTATAGAAATCCTTATGGCGATCAGTACAGCTGATGGCCTTGAGAGTGAGTGACAGCGTTTGACCTCACTCTGACCTTGCGTTCTGGGGATGATCGTGAGAATCGGAAGGCAATAGAAGGCCCTTCCGGTTTAAGGAGTAAGCAACTCAGTTAGTGAGAGTTAGGACTTAGAAGCGAAGCTAGCAAGATGTGAGCCTCACTGCGTGATTGTCTAGTCTGGGGGTCTACGAATAAAGTAACATCATCGTAAATCGAAGTCTTGTTGTTATTACTAAAAGCTAACAATAGCACAAGGCTTCTGATAAGCAGTGATCCCCAACAGAACCAGACCCGGAATCCCAAGAAGACCAGACCAAGATAGAAGATATACCAGATCCGGCCAGAAGAATAGACGACAAGAATAAGAAGTAAAAGAGACGTATATAACATATAGATATATAGTGCCGGTAAAGAGGTATACAACATATATCTATTTGGTACCGTCAAAGAAAAGGCACTATGCAACATGGAAAGCTACCAAAGGAACTAAGAACCCTCGTAAAAGAAAAGGGTAGGTTTTCTTCAAATGAGGAAGGAATGAATGTCGATGAAGGATGTCTTAAACTACTACATCGGCACAATACAGTAAATTATCATAATCACCATAATGAAATGCCATTCACTTGAAAATAGAAGTTGTTCAAAGATTAAACATAGTTGTTTCAATAAACGCACCATCTAATTTATCAACTGCATATACTGTTGGTAAATTAGATGGTGCGTTCATTGAATATATTACTACAGGTACGTACATAATTCATTGACTATCAATGAATTATGTAACACAAATCTTTTCTTAGTCCGACACACAGGTCTGATTTTGCTAACTGCATATACTGTTAGCAAAATCAGACCTGTGTGTCGGACTAAGAAAAGATTTGTGTTACATAATTCATTGATAGTCAATGAATTATGTACATACCTGTAGAAAGATATTTTGAACCAAGGGTTTGTTAGATTCAGAATAGCGGGGTCCAGTGTAAAGTTACCTCGACGGTTAATGACGGGTAATAATCTTTTTGTTTGACTTCTCGAAAAGCGCGCTATTAGAGGCATGGGAAAATTAGTTTTAGTTTTAGTCAGATGCGAGCAGGCGCCCGACGAGAGAGGATGTCTCTCAGGGGTCGCAACTCACCGCGCGGTCGAATCCTGGGCTGGGTTGTTTAATAAATATATAAGAAAAATAACAAGTCTTGTTGATTATGTTATCTAAACAAGAAATGGTCATTCCAAAGAAATCAGCAGAAAGAAGTAAAAGCAACCCGGAGAACCAGCCCGAAAAAACAGCCCAAATAAGAGAAAATGGCGGCAGAGTTAGACGGGACCAATAAGCAGAGAGTAACAAGTTAGAACCCTCATCCCATCTACAACTCTGTCCGTCTGTCTCTCTGTCGCTCTTTGTAAGGAATGAGGATATCTTTTCAATAGCAAGTATCTGTTCTGTGTTTCATTTTTATTTTTAATGTTTTTAAAAAATATAATATGATTATTAGGAACCAGTAAGGAGAGAGTAACAAGTTAGAACCCTCATCGCATCTACAACTCTGTCTATCTATTTGTTTGTGTGCCTGTCTGTCCCTCTGTCCGGTTTATATACCTGATGTGTTATATGGTGTATATAAAATTTGTAAATAACTACTTCTTTGGGAAATTTGTATGGAATGAGGATGTTTTTTCAATAGCAAGTATCTGTTCTTTGTTTCAATTTTTTTTTAATGTATTTTTTTTCTTTTAATGTAATCTGATTATTTCATTGCACGTGTGTTATTTTAACACACCTCACGATTGGCGCTCTGTGACCCAGAACTTTCATTGAACAGATACGTGGGAAAATTCGAAACTGTCACCAAATAATAAAAATGAATCATTGACAGAATTAAATTAAAATTCCTTGGTAATTTGTTTAGTTTTTCTCTTTATAGCACGAATTATTCAACACGCATGTTTCCTTTCTTTTCCCCCATCTTCTCGTTATTTTTTTTTCCTTCGTCACTCAGTGCAAATTCCCTTAAATGTTTTAAAGGTTCATTTTCGATTTTTAATTCCAGGATTTGAAGAAAGGAAAAAAGTTGCCGAGAGGGAAAAACAAAAATTAGGCGAAGGGAATAATGTGAGATTAATATTAACAACTATCATATTCATCGAATCTTTCCAATGATTTGGCATCAAATTTGGGTCTATCCTCACTGGATGCGCCATAACAGTGACCTTGTGCCACATGCCTACATACGAGGTATATTCAAAATGTTATCACACTGAAGATGTATACTCCATCCGTAAAAAATTGAGGAATTATAACATTTAGAGGACGATTTTTAATTTTTAATTTTTATTTAGGTGAACAGACATACATACCAACTGCCCCTTATATATGTATTAGAAGCGGATACCCAACATCGACTGGGTAGATGGGTGGCATAAAACACCTGGTGTATTGATTTGTTTACTTTTGAGATTTCAATGCTATTTCTATGCATGTTTAATTTTTTAAATATCTTCGAATATAAATCAAATCTTCATTATTTTGCCTAATAAGTAGGAACCAGTGATATTCAATATATATATATATATATATATATATATATATATATATATATATATATATATATATATACTAGCAAATATATGCACCCTCCGGGTGCAAGTATCTAAATTTTAATGTAATAAAGTATTGTATTAGATTAGAAAGGCTAATGAAACTAAATAAGAATACAGATAAAAAGATTTGAAACAGAGGGAGTATAATAAAAGATTTGAAACAGAGGGAGTATAATAAAAAATGGAACAACTGAAACTTACTCTTCCATCACTCTCGTCTTTCATTGTTATTTTTTCTAAGTATTTAGTTATAAGAGGAAGTAAAGAATAAAAGGACAGTTATTTTATCTTGTTAATGGATTTCATTTAAGATTCATTGAAGATATTTTTGCTTATATTCATTAAAATAAAACCAAACAGTTAGAAATCAATAATACTAAGCACATATTTATTAAATTCGATTTTTTAATATTAATATGCAAATTAGCCTTCCCGTTCACACTGTAAACCGCTATTTTGTTGTATATATAAATATAATTGCATGTTGTCAGTATGTAGACATAGTTAACAGTATTAATAATGTAAGACAATTTTATTAATAGTTGAGGTTTAGATAAAAATAAAATCATGGAGAATGTGATGTCAATAACTAAGAGAATTGTGACTTGAGTAGGAATATAGTTTCGGTTACAGACAGAAAAACACACAATCTCCATTATAATAAGATATATGTATATATATATATATATATATTCACTTTGTCGTTAGTTGTATTTTCGTAGTTTCATACGGACATAAATATATAAATACATACTTAGCAACTGGCCTTTATATACGCATATAGATAGATAAATTGACTGACTGATCTAAAAATGTCAATACAATTTTTTTTTTGCCTAAAAATTAGGCCTATACACGTATTCTTCGTTGTTTTTTTGTTTTTTTTTCAAAACGTCCTATCGAATACGAATACTTTTTGAATGAATATCTATTCGAACGGATCTACCCTAAGATGTACCCCGGATGTAAATAAGTAAAGTCGTCGGGGCGGCCTAAAGTCGGTATCGGCCAGACATCGAGGGAATCTATCCCCTTTTCACTAGCGCTAGACCAAGTAGATTATTTTAGCATCTGAGGTGGAGCGCCACACCTACCATCAGTTCCTCATTTTACCGCACAGATCCCTGTGCTACTCATCCACTAAATTGGCGAGGGCCGGTATCGAACCAAGAACCTTGTGATTCCTAGCTGAACACTTAACACTACCCTTATATCTAATATCACGCAGTCGTAAAAAATTTCAAATAGATGTACTTGATCCATAGATAGGACCCTGGCGAAATTGGGGAATTATCACATTTATAGTATGATCTTTTAATCTTTTTTTTATTTAGACGTAAATAAACTAATAACAAATAAAACGCAAAACATGTTTTTATTTAAAATCTGAATGTTCTATCTTCATTAAATATCATCATCATCGTCGCACTAGTAGCCCAGATATCTATGGCAAACTCTCGAGGTCCTCTGCGCAGCATCCAGTGTCCGCATAGTTGGCCAATGTTTGTATTTGTTGGACAGCCTACAATGACGTTATCATATGCAGCTTTCCACAGGAGGACGTATTGATGAGTTTATCTTTGCTTCTTCATCACTGTCCAACATGTTTTTTCTTCTCACTCGGAGGGTTTGTGTGGTAGAGGGAAAGTGGTCATACAGCTGCTTTCTCACAGCTGTGTGTGTGGGGGGGCGTATTCTTACGATTTGTTTAAGATGGTACGCAACTTCCTTGTGCAACTTCCATCTAGCTTATTCACCAGACTTTTCGATGAATCAGTGTTACTGTACGGCTGCACCACTCATAAAATATACCTTAAGCAAAATAGACAGAATTATCTAAATTAAGAGTATAATTTTCTTTTATCGTTTAAATAGTGTTAAAACTTGAACATTCATGTATTTTTCTACATAATCGCCGGTAGGCGTCGTGGCACTTTATATATATCCATGTCATATCAGATCGCCGCCATGTCAATGAGGAAGCGTTGAACCTCACCGACGTTCCTACACCCCTTTCGGGCGTTTTTACAACCATGTATGACTAGCCATACACTTTCGCTAATAGGTAATGAATTTCAAACGGTTTAATGTTTTTTGCGTTGAATAACCGAATAATTGCACGAACTTCACACTTGGCAGCAGTGTAAACCATAAACGACTGCGTAAGACTGAAATGAACAAAGGTATCTATGCAAAGTATCCGTAAATGTTTTCCATTCAACTGAAATAGAAATCCATACTGAGTTCAGTAATTGTTTAATGCATTGAAAAAAGTTGACAATACATGACACATACGTTTGCGCTATTAGGTATAGTTACAGCACTAACGAACGTAATTTTATCTTAAGTTTTGGTTCTTTTGCTCAGTAATTATAATGAACCATCATCTTTTATGTACCATTTGACATATCAACTAGAATACAGTACTGTTCTGCTAATATATATCTTCTATTATTATACTAAAGCTGAGATAATTACCTTTTATTTCCTAAAGGCTTTTTTCCTATTTAGGTTAATGACACAAAATTTACTGAAATATACCTTGCTTTTAGGTTTACGTTATGTTTGAAAAAAGACAAGACTGAGCATCGCAACGAGACACTGCAGACGCAGATGCAAAAACAGGTGCAGGCGCAGGTGCACCAAACACGAGGGTGCTGCCAATAGCCGCACGAACAGTTTCCCCGCGTTCCCGGCGCTTTGGAGATCTTACTTTTGGGATTACTGTCGTATTCTAGCTCAGTCATTTCGCATGTGTTCGCGAGAGGAAAATAGAATGCACAGAAAACGGTGTTGTCTGTGTTCCACACGCCGTTTCATCTTAAGTAATTCGTCTATTCCTGCGCATGTCTTGTGTCTGCATACAGCCAGGCGCATGCGTGTAAATGAGCGTGTTGAAAGAGAGCGAAGATGATTGTCTTCGTTGCGCAGGCATTAATCGGCGCGGAAGGAGAAGGGAAAGCTAGAACGAAAAGTAGACCATAATGTCTACCCATTATTCACAGAAGAAGGAAGCCATTGGAATGCAAACCGCGATACAAGGCTTCCACAAATCCGTGCTCAGAGGCACACAAATATTATCAGGCAGCAACAGAACATGACTGTCGGAGATACCACTAATATCAATAAGTCACACCGAAGTGTTAGCTCAGTGGAGACAGCGGGCGTAATAAAGTCTAAGGTTCAACCGACTAATAACAGGTTAGAATATATATTTGTTGCATGCACATTAGATGTCAACCAGAGACCAGTAATAACTTCTCTTATATTCGTTCAACCTCTCACCGGAGAGTAGGATACGTTTACTGTATCAACTGCAGTTGGGTAAGAACATGTATATGACACTAAACTGGAAGCGCGTGGTGTAATGGTTAAAGTCATGGGAAATGGACTCGTCGCCCCGAGTTCAAATCCTGGATGTGGCAATTGCATTTCACTTAGCGCTAATACCCTTGGGAAAGGCATGGATCCTACTCTCTCACCAGATATGGATAAATAGTAGGGCAGACCAGACTCTTTAACCTTGGTTAGACAACCGGTCTAGGAGAAGGAAAACTCTGAATTCAAACCTGTTGAACTCCGCTTAAGAAATTGACTTTGTGTCGCATCCTGCTCGTGCGGAGGGGTTGGTAAATATATGTATGATTTCCCCAACCATATTGCTCTTATAGAAAACCCCAAAACCTTTGAATAGTCTACGTGATTGTAGGTTGAGGCTGAGAGTCTTAGTGTCCTGGGTATGCCGGTAAACTGCATCTAGTGGTGAAGTTCCAATTTTGGTGAATCCCAGAATGCGAAGTACCCCTTTATCTTCATAACTCCCAGGGTTCACTGACCCGGGTTGATGTGTTAAATAGAAAAATGAGTTTAAATATGTATTTAAAAAAAATTGAATTTAAAATATCGAATACTCATCAGGAATTAATAAAACAAAACGTCCTCGGCATAAAATAATCCGGAATAGGTTGACATACCATAAAAATCCAACCAATCAACCAACAAAAAGTTCAATCCTATATTGAGATTTCAAATTTGAACACGAGAGAAAGTTATTAAAACAAGTAGCATCCTTTATCATAATAAACCACCTATTGGTATTTCAATCCTTGCAAGTGTTTCCTAGCAACGGTATCTGATGATATTTCGCTGGAGTCTGAAAACCAGAAAATTGCTTAACTTCAGTGGTTTAAGCGTAACTTTGTGATACGACAGTCTGTGGTGCATAAATTGGCGCTAAGAAAATACCTATGTAAATGTGAGAGTAAACAAACAATATGTTTGAGATGGCGATAGCCGACAATTTTTGGGAGAATATATGCTTAATTGAAGTCATACCTAATTTGAAAATTAATTAGTTGATAATTAATGAATTAGGCGAATATATCTGTTCAAATGTAAGGCGTAAATCGACTTTTCTCGATTTGTTTACACCTTACATTTGAACAGATATATTCGCCTAATATTTCAAATTTGGTATGACTTCAATTAAGCACATATTGTCTATGTAAATATGTATATGCATGTCGGAGGTGCGTTTGTATATATGAGTGAGTCTGGGGCAGTGGGTCCGACAGTTAATTCAGGGCCGTGAGGCAGATACCAGCTAGATCGACTTCCAGAGGGACCCCCTTGGGGTGTCCACGGAACGCTGAACTGAGAGCAAATGAGCAGAAGAGATGAGTAAAAAAATAAACACGCTGAGTGTTACATTTACTTCTGACCAGATAAGTTTCAACCTATGTTCTGTCTTTGTGTTGTTTGTTTTATATTTCTTTTGTGACCGTCTCTCGGTCGGGATGCAGTTCGAAAGTAACACAGTTGACGAACAAGAAGGTGATATTGGGACAACGGCGATAACCATTACACAACGGGCAACTCAAGAACAGTAACATTAACATAATTAATTTAAGGACAAACAAAAAATCTAGGAAACAAAAATTGGAAGAAAATCAACTATATGAATATTTCAAGCGACAAAGGAGATAGCTGAACATGGCTAAGAAGGGGGAATCTCAAGAGATAAACTGAATCTTTTAAGAGAAGGACAAAATAATGGCTGAACTTGCACAAAGGTGTCAAAATTAGGGTGACCCAGAAAAAACAGAACCCACATTATTTATTAATTTTCCCATTAAACTAACCTTAAACCCCAACCCTAACCCTAACCCTAACCCCTAAGCCTAAGCCTTACCACTAAGTCTAACGCTAAACCCCCAAGTTAAAATTAACAGTTTTATTACAAAATTTGTGGGTTCTGTTTTTTTCGGTCGAATGATAATAAGGTTACAATTTGACCATCAGTCGGCCTAAAAGTATTCTTAATATTAGATAATCATAAATGCATTCAGGAACAGTTTAGCATTGGACAGGTTTGGCTCAGTCGGTAGAGCGTCCAGCTAGGAACCACAAGGTTCCGGGTTCGATAGCGTATGAGTAGCACATGGATCTTTACGGTAAAGTGAGGAGCAGATGGTAGGTTTGGCCATTACTCGCCGGTCCATTCTGACTCGGAATTGTAGTGCTTGTTAGATTTCCATCCATGGGTCAAATAGAACGGTTTAAATACTATTTGTATTCGAGAGGACCATGCGCCAAAAATAAAAATGAAACCTCTTAAAAAGCGACGGCCAAAATATGTAAACATGAGCGTGCAATCAATACGATTTTTTAACCTCTAGTCATAAAGTAATCCTAGATTGGTTGACATGCCGTTAAAATCAACCAAACATATTCATTTAAATTATACCATATACGGTTTTAAATAATTAGCACATTCATGAGTATATCCATCCGTTAAGAATATATCTATCTATCCATCTATATAAGAATGAATAGATAAATATATATACGTTTGTGAGTAGCAGTAACATCTCCTCCACAGAAAACGACATTAATGCACGCATAGGAAAAGCATGAGCCGCTATAAATAAATTATCGATCATATGGAGGTCCAATCTCACAGACAAGTTAAAGAGACAGTTCTTCCAGGCCGTTGTCGTGTCAGTGCTGCTGTATGGCTGCACCACCTGGACCCTAACTAAGCGACTAGAGAATAAACTAGAGGTGAGCTGCACAAGAATGCTGCGGGTGATCATGAACAAGACGTGGAAACAGCACCCTACCAGAAAGCAGCTGTACGGCCACCTACCACATATCACCCAAACCAACCGAGTGAGACGGGCAAGACACGCTGGACACTGCTGGAGAAGCAAGGACGAACTCATAAGCGACGTCATCCTGTAGAAGGTAGCACATGGACACGCCAGTGTGGGCCGACCAGCAAAGACGTACGTTGATCATCTGTGTGCGGATGCAGGATGCTGCATAGAGGACCTCCCGAGAATGATGAGCGATAGGGACGGATGGAGAGAGATTGTCATGGATATGCATGCTGAAAGCGCGACATGATGATGATGATATATATATATATATATATATATATATATATGTTGTGTGTGTGTGTGTGTGTGTGTGTGTGTACATATATTGCATAAATCCATACAATAATACATATACACGAACTAATATATATCTACTTATTCTTCTATGATAGCTCTATCACAGACATCGAGCACTTCCCTAATAATACCGCAAAATATTAGCTCACCACTAACTCATTAAGAAGATAGTCATAACCATACAGTATTGCAATTTATATATATATATATATATATATATATTATATATATATATATATAATATAGTATATATATATGCATAAATGGCGGATATGGGCACTTTTAAAGACATTGGATATATCATAATTATCATTGAGCTAAAACATACGTTGAATAAACTTACTTGATCCTAATAAAAATGTTTTAATAGCAGAAAGATAAAATCAAAAAGACAGCACAGCGTGAAATTTATTATTTCAATTCCATCATCAGGAATGTTTTTTTTTGTTTTTTTCATTTTTTTAATTTAAAAAAAATATGTATAAATGTTATGGTTACTTAAGAAAATAAAAGTTCGGATTTCTGCTTCGTGTTCAAGACAGCATACAGCATTCTTGTGTATCTCCCATCTAGATTTTTATCAAAACTTTTCGTTTCGTTAGAGTCCAGTTGGCACAGGCATAGAGTAGCAATGGCACGGGCACAGTTTATAAGAATCCTCCTTTTCTTTGATAAGTTAAAACGCGTATTCATCAGATATATATATATATATATATATATATATATATATATATATAATAACCTTGTTGGTAATCCTCGCGGTGAGAAAAAACCTAGCAAATAGTTTGATTGTAAAAATATACTACCAAACATCAACCGGAAGAAAAACATTTTTGTGAAAAAGAAAAGACGATAATCGTACCCAACAAATAAATCTATTAGCACAATATCTTTGCCAAAAGAAAAACAATTTATATGCATATATATATATATATTAGATATATATATGCATACAAACACGTCAGGAGACTATAGCTAATAAGTAAAAAGCGCTCAATACCTATGTAGAGCAAATAATAAAGATAAATCTAATGA
>CM042148.1:32253311-32258311 GCA_023376005.1 Doryteuthis pealeii | reverse complement strand
TCAGATGCCAAAACAATCTCCTTGGTCTAGCGCTATTGAAAAGCGGATAGACTCCCTCGCTGACTGGCTTTAGGCCGCCCCGACAACTTTACTTTACTTTTTACTTATATGTATATAATTGTTAACAACTCACTTCCAACCAAATATTCCCATAACTTTAAATGCAAATACTACTCAAAGTTAATCCGAAAGTATAAAACAAAACACAACCAAATGATTCATGCCCAGACCGTATACGAAAAAAAAAAGTAACAATAAATAAAAAAAAGAAAGCGATATTTCTTTATATACCAACATATATGATTACATACACGTTGCTATATAAACACACACGCACATACACATACTCTCGCACACAGACACATTGCTATACAAACACACGCACACACACGTATTCACACACACACAAGCACATGCACGTACTCTCCCCCCCTCTCTCACTCTCTCACACAGAAATTGCTATACAAACGCATACGCACATACACGTACTCTCTGTCTGTCTCTCTCTCTCTCTCACACACACATTGTTATATAAACACACACGCACATACACTTACTCACACATACATTGCTATATAAACTCACACGCACATACACATACTCTATCACACACACACATTGCTATACAAACACACGCACACACACGTACTCACACACACACAAGCACATGCACGTACTCTCTCTCTCTCTCTCTCTCTCCCTCTCTCTCTCACACACACACACACACACATTGTTATATAAACACACACGCACATACACTTACTCACACATACATTGCTATATAATCTCACACGCACACACACACATTACTATATAAACTCACACGCTCACACACACATTGCTATATAAACTCACACGCTCACACACGCATTGCTATATAAACACACACGCTTACACACATTGCTATATAAACACACACGCTTACACACATTGCTATATAAACACACACGCTCACACACGCATTGCTATATAAACACACAGGCACATACATGTACTTACACACACACGCACACACAGAGACATATATATATATATATATATATATATATATATATATATATATATATATATATATATATATATATATATATATATATATATATATATATATATCATTGAATATGTAGGAATTCATTTTTCGAATAGATTAAATCTATTACAGCCGAATCCAGTTTCGTTCCAATGTATAATTTTACATCATCTCATCCGTAACATTCATTTTAAAATGATTTATTAAATAAATTTTGTTGAAATGACTTTAAATCATTTCGGCTTATTTCACATGCTGCAGTTTCTCGATTTTCAGATTAAAATCTAAAGAAAATGCGCCCAACGCGTCTGGCCTGTATATACACATGTAGCGGAACGTGAACTTTTATACGCACATATTTACTATGCAAATATGCACCTGCACTGTCGATGATATTGTTGCAACCGGTTCCCAAAAAAGAAATATAGACTTCTGCATATGTATTTATGTGTGCATAAGTGTGTGGATTTAGTTAAATTAGAGATAAATAAGTAGATATTCTGATATGCGCTCACAATAATGCGAATAATTCGATGCAAAGACACACTCGCACGCACACAGACACAGAAACAGACACATACCCATACACACACACACACATATATATATACAATTATATATATAATAAATATATGCATATATATATATATATAAATATATGCAATATATATATTATAATTATATATATATATATAAATATATATATATATATATATATATATATATATATATATATATATATATATATATATATATATATATATATATGAGAGTAAGTAAATAAACAATGTGTTTATTTGATATGGCTTTTCGCCGACGATTTTTGGAGGATATGTGCTTAATTAAAGTCATACCTAATTTTGAAAATTAATTAGTTAATAATTAATGAATTTAGGCGGGCATATATGTTCAAATGTAAGGCTAAACAAATCGAGAAAATGTCAATCTCTGAATATATATATATATATACTTATTATGACTTATTAATTATTAATATATATATATATATATATTAATAATTAATAAGTCATCCACAGACACACACACATATATATATATATATATATATATATATATATATAAACATGCATATGTATGTATATATATTCACAGACGAAAAAAAAATAATATATACATATACATATACACTTACTCACATATTTATATATATGCAGGTACGGGCAGAAAAATAAAAATTCAACCTTTACATGGAACATGAGTATTTTAATTTCGGTATTGTAAATACTTAATGCATTCCTTATTGAGGAAACTGCGCCCGTATTGATCTGAATATGTTGTGGGTTTATTTTGTTTTTGTTTTTTAAATTTTAATCCAGCTATCGTACGTTTAGCTTGGGTGAACAGAAACACATGTTCAGGGTGTTACAATTTTATTTCCCTTATATATATATATATATATATATATATATATATATATATATATACATATATATATATATATATATATATATATATATATATATATATATATATATATATAGAGAGAGAGAGAGAGAGAGAGAGAGGGGAGAGAGAGAGAATATATATATAATGAAACATGTGATATGCACGTATTTTTGTGTACACCAGTATCCCATATTTTTGTGCTGAGCGTATGTGAATTTACATATATATGCACTAAACAATATTTTATACGTAAAAAAAAAAAAAATGAAAATTAACCCGAGCTTATAAACTTGTTTTAACCATAATTGCCTCTCTGCACGCACACACACACACACACAACACACACACACACACACATACACATATATATATATATATTTATAATGAGAGAGAGAGAGAGAGAGAGAGAAGAAATATAGGCACAAATGTATTGATCTTAGCTAAGTTGTGCGCCTGTAAAAATTTTCCATTCTTGAAGCGCAACAAGTTAATTTATTTCTAAGCTTCGGGCGATTCACTTTAATTCATTACTGTATACGTCCGCCATGGAAAAATAGTCCGCATCTCTGTCTCTTTCAAGTTACTACGACAACCACCTTCCGCCGGCTTAAAAAATATACGCGATTATTTCTTCTTTTGTTTTTTTTGCAAAAATTACGAAAAATCACGTTTGCTTTTTGCAAATCGGAAACAAAAGGCATGAAATGAACTTTTATTTCGCGAATGTGATACTTTTTTTTGTCTCTATTAGGAACTAATAAATATATAATACCTCTGAGCGCTCTGGTAAAGAAAGCAGGCGGGCGGGCGGGTGAACGTCGGTTGCTTCTCAGTCAGTCACCGTGTAGCTAGTTAATGTATGTGCAATTATAAAGAGACCTCTCCTCCAAGTTGGATACATTATTAATTACTGTTAACGCTACTGGGTTTACTATTAACATAATGACGTGACTGCGTACGGATAGGCTATACGATCTATACTGATGATGATGATGGTGATGGTGATGAAAATGATCTTGATGAAGATCATATTGATGATGATGACGATGTTGTTCATGATTATGATGATGATGTTTTCTTATGATTATCGCGTATATATTTTGTTGAAATAAATGTGTATGAATAAGCGGTCAGATTCTCATTTCTGTGAGAAAAAAAAACGTAGACATTATTCGGATATATTTGTGAGTTTGTGGTTGCGCGTATTTGGGAGTTTTTTATTCTTATACTAGAGAGGAAGTCTTTACAGATCTTACTTTTTGAGCATATATGTCTAATTTTGATTATAATATATATATATATATATATATATATATATATATATATATATATATGAAAAAAAACTTTAAATTTACTTCATGTAATAATTTATTTCAACAGCAAATTCAAAGTTTTTTTTCCTTTATTTATTTACTATATTACTCTACCCGTTCACACATCTGGAACAAGGCACATCTCGAGCTCCCACCGCGGGTGACCTGTATCATTACAATTGAAACCCACATGGAATGATCCTCATCAACATACACAAACAACACCATAGTTACCTTTTTTTCTTTACACTTGCACTATGATAGCCTTCAAAACCAAACACAAAAGCAATATAAACACAATGCTTCAAACAAATTATAAAACCCTTATATATATATATATATATATATATATAATATTATATATATATATATATGCAAGTGCGCTTATGCATCCAAATGTGCATATTAATTTTTACTAGTTTAGAATTTTATTCAGTTTTTCTATTTTGCCTAAATGAGAAAAAAATTATATTCAGAAATTTGGAACGCAATACTGAAAAGTATAAAAGTATGGGAAAAAACGACACATTAAAATTATGATGATAAGTATTAGTTTGTATTAACAATTTTGTATTGATATGTATGCACTTACATATATATACATACACACACACACATATATATATATATCTATATATATATATATATATATATATATACATATATACACACACACACAAATATATATATATACATATATAAATATATATTCATGTATACATGCATCGATACCTTCATGTTTATATACCTGTTGCATACTTGCATTGAATGACTATAAATCTATATATCAAATATATATATATATATATATATATACATATATATATATATATGTATATATACATAGGTGTGTGTGTGTATGCATATACCGTGGTACCTTGACCTACGAGTGTCCTAACCTATGAGTTTTCCGAATTACGAGCTATCAGTCTGTCGAATTTCTGCTTTGTGTTGTGAGCAAAAATTTGAAGTACGAGCGAGTTTCAGATATGCTTATGTTAATACTTTCACTAAAAACATCTAAGTTTCCAAATTTATTACGCCAAATGAAAAATATTATTAATAAAAGATAAAATGTTATAACATATTACAACATATTCATTTACATTCTATTTTATTATGTTTGTATATACTATAGGACTATTTTTCTTATTTAAAAATCGTATTAAAAATGCGGGCGATTTTTGTTGGTTGGAACGGATTAATGACATTTCAGTTTATTTCAATGGTAAAAATTGTGTTTAAAAAAA
>CM042148.1:32240811-32248311 GCA_023376005.1 Doryteuthis pealeii | reverse complement strand
TATTCTATGTCTTAATGATTTTGACTATAAATTAAATACTCATTGATAAACTTATGCAATCCCTGAGGGTATTATGACGTAAGCAGTGAGTTAGTTTCGGTTACACACAGTGAATCTCCATTATAAGAAGAATAAGTATTTGTTTTAGGATCAGAAATAAATTAAACGCATATAAAAGAAAATCGATGGATATAAGCTAGATTATCATTTAGAAATGAATAAAGAAGGAAACTGATTATATATGTATGTGAAAATAGCAGGGTTGGAGTAGAATTTGACAGTAAGGTAAAAGGAAAAGTGGACAAAAAATAATGACTCAAACAAGTAGAAATAGGAGAGAAAGTAGGACGAAATATTTATCTCCTACTTCTACTTGTTTGAGTCATTTTTCTTGTCCACTTTTCCTTTTACCTGACCTCATATATGTATGTATGTATGTATGTGTGTATCTATGTATGTATGTATCTCTCTCTCCCTCCCCCCTCTCTCTCTCTCTCTCTCTCTCACCCCTTTCTGTGTGTGAGCGTGTGTAAAAACAGTCTCTAGTAAAATCTACTTCTCTCTATATATATTTTTATATAAATGCGTCTAGATCTGATATATCTTACTGACTTTGGGTTATGGCTAAACTCCAAAGTTAACTTATAAAGGGCTAATATGATATCTAACAATGTATCTATCTATATAATCTGACCGTATATTTATCTATCTATCTATCTATCTATATCTAGTTGACCCTATATCTATCTACCTCTCTATCTATCTATATCTATCCGTCCGTATATCTATCTATCTCTATCTATCTATCTATCTATCTCTCTCTCTCTCTCTCTCTCTATATATATATATATATATATATATATATATATATCTCAATCTGACCATATCGATCTATCTATCTATCTATCCATCCATCCATCCATCCAAGCCTGTTCACACCTATGTATCTATCAACGAAATGTGATAAAAAATATCCATACTTAATATTCAATTTTCTTTCATTTTAAAACCAAAGATTTAAACGAAGTCTTTTGCTTAGCCGAGTTACTTATATAATGAAATATTGATGTATAGATGTCCAGACTGTTTCTAGACGCCTAGATCTCGTTTAGATTTGACAGTTCAAAAATTTCCGGTACTTTTTGATCAACAGTCATAATCTAAAATTTAAACGAAGACTTATGCTAAGCCGAAAAGTTCTATGATAAAATAATGATGTCTGGATGTCTAGACTGCTCTCTAGACGCCTAAAGTTTATTGAGATTAGACAGCACAAACATTCCGGTTACTTCCTGATCAACAGTCTTGATGGTACATTTTGATCAGCATTTTCTGGTAAAACATGTGATTTTGTTAGAGATGCACCCTTTCTATGCCATGGAACTAGTTCCCTTTGAATTTCTGACCATATGACCTTTAGGCACCCCTTTTGCTTTGCTGATTCATAAGTACATTTTTTTCATTTACACCGTCAACATCCGGTTGTTTGTTAGGGGTTAGGGTTAGGGGTTAGGGGTTAGGGTTAGGGTTAGGGGTTAGTTTTATAATTACAAAAAAAACTACTAAAAATCGTCTGTTAACAAACAACCGGATGTTGTCGGTGTAAGTGAAAGAATGTTCTTATGAATTAGCAAAGCAAAATGGGTGCCTAAAAGTCATATGGTCCGAATATTCATTATTTCCTAAAACATAAAAATTGATATCATGGATGAGATTTTTTGAACATAGCCGGCATAAAAAGAAATACAACACACAAAATCCCACTATGTCAAAAGAGAAGTCTCAGAAATGCTTCGACCAGTAGAAATTCATTGGAATAAGTGGATCGTATGACCTGTAGGCACCCCTTTTTGATCTCGATTAAGACAGAACAGGTTTTTCATTTACACCGTCAATATCCGGTTGTTTGTTAGGGGTTAGAGTTAGGGGTTAAGGGTTAGGGGTTAGGGTTAGGGGTTCGGGTTAGGGTTAGGGTAGGGGGGTAGTTTTATAATTTAAATTTTTTTTAAAAATCGTCTGTTAAAAAAGCCGGATATTGACGGTGTAAATAAAAAACATGTCCTTTCTTAATCGAGATCAAAAAGGGGTGCCTAAAGGTCATATGGTCCGAATAAGTGTTGAAAGCGAATCAAAATAAATAAATGAATAAATACGAATAAAGTTTCATTTATTGTAAATTCATGCCGGCAATCGTTTTCAGTATTGATAAAAATCGAACACCTATGGCATGTATGCATGTATATATATATACATGTATGTATGTATATATGCTTGTATGTATGTACGTATGTATGTAGCAAGCACCCCTGCTACGATCAGGATTTTACACAAGGTCGGTTTTTTTAACAGAGTAGGGCTGGTTTCAATTCAGACTATTTTTTTTCATTACTAGCTGCGTTACCCGAACTAAAAAAAACACACTCTGCTCTATTTCTTATCCATAGCTGAAGGATGAACAGATGGATTCATGACTCTCAAAAATTGAAACTATAAATTTCGTCCGGGGTTTGAACTCGTGTCGCCAGTTCCATTTCTACATCGATAGAAACCTTACACAAAATGCTCCTCCTAATATATGCATAAATTGCATATATGTATATACGCAAATATTGATTATATATATATATATATATATATATATATATATATATATATATATATATATATATATATATAGTTGGGTATATTAATAAAGATTTATATAAAATTATGCTGAAGTACATACAGGTGAGAAACTGACAATTTCTAAGCACCGTTGACTATGTATACGCTATGTCTACGCTAACCCAACACCTAACACACACACACACACACATACACACGCATGCGCGCACTCATACTGTATATATATATATATATATATATATATATATATATATATATATATATATGCATTTATGTATATATATAATGCATTTATATATATATGTATTTAAAAATGCCTTTATATATACATACTCTTTCTTTCTCTCTCTCTCTCTCTCTCTCTCTCTCTCTCTCTCTCACTCAATCACACACACACGCGCGCACATACACACATGTATATATATGTGTGTGTTTATATATATATATATATATATATATATATATATATATATATATGCATTAATGTATATATATAATGCATATATATATATATGTATTAATGTATATATATAATGCATTTATATGTATATTTATAAAAATGCATTTATATATGCATAATCTCTCTCTCAGTCACATGCATATATATATATATATATATATATATATATATATATATATATATATATATATATATATGCTCTCCTCCACCTTCTATATAATATTACACAGTTTCTATAAACACCATTAACGAGAAACAATTTTAAAATAAAAACAATATACGAAATTGTTGATTAAACACGAATTGACGCACATATACATTCATATTCAATTCATAAATTTTAAAAAATGTACCCACTCTATCAGTCGTAACAAGTGATATATAATATGAATATATAAACGACCATAATAATAAAAAAGCAATAAAAATAAGACCGAAAAAAGAAAATTAAATAATTACAATAATGAAGCAGTCAATAATGCATAATAAATGAATTAAAAGTGAACACTAATAAATAATAAATATCAAACACAATCTGTAAAATATAGCTAATTCAATTAAAGTATCATAAGTGATAATTAGAATTTGAAAAGTAATGAATATGAAGAAAAAAATATAGGTGCAAACAGGTATGATATTAAGCTAGTTTAATTTGCACAGGTATATAAAATTTCGACCAGAGTTAAAAAAAAAATATTAAAAAAAAGAATAGAAATTTAGACCACTGATTTATTGGATCAGTGTTCTAACCATTGGGCTAATGTTAAGAGTTATATAAAATACGAACGCGCATTTATTTTTAATACGATAATCGTTGAGAAAAATGAAGAAGAATCTTGTGCGCAAAGTTTGGTTGGGATTTGAAATGCAACAGGTGGAAATTCTTGTTTCGCCGCGACTGGTTTTCACAGCGAGGTGCGCGCGAAAATGACAGTTCACGGTGCGAAAAAGCGGACAGTAGACAAGAGTGCGCAGCCAGATTCATAAAATGGAGGACGACTGGTAGATTAAATTGTGTAAAAATCCTGATCTCACTGAGCCGGAAAATATCAGGTGACCTTGAAGGATAAAGGTGCACACGCACAATCATGGGGATAAACACGCGATAAACATGCAAGGGCGCGCGTCTGTGAAGTGCGCAAGCGCGCACAAACATACATTTGCAATAAATAAATAAATGAATAAATAAATAGATAGATAGATAGATAGATAGATAGATAAAATAAAAATCCATAAATAGATTCTTAGTATTGAAAAAAAAGGGGAGCTTAGAAGAAATTCAGATAAAAATGGTAGCATCGGAAAAATTAATATTGACCTAGAAAGAAATCATGAATATATATATATATATATAATATATATATATATATATATATATATATATATATATATTATGAGTGTATGCGTATATCATATTTATATATAAATATATGTATATGTATATATATAGGTGTGTGTATGTTTGTGTGCATACATTATATATATGTATATATATATATATATATATTGTGTGTGTGTGTGTGTGTGTGTGGTGTGTGTGTGTGTGTGTGTGTGTACATTAATAAATGTGTGGAAAATATTGAAATAAATATGACGGTATGTAGAAATGAAAATAAATTAATTGTAGCGTCTGAAAAATAAGCATTGATCTAGAATAAAATAAATTTTTTATATATAAATATATATATATATATATATATATATATATATATATATATATATATATATATATATATATACACTCGCACACGCATATGCACATATATATATATATATGTGTGTGTGTGTGTGTGTGTGTGTGTGTGTGTGTGTGTGCAGGATATCCATAAAGTCAGTTTGTGCTTTAAAATTTAAAATTATGTGCACAACGACATTATGGACAGCCTATATATATATATATATATATATATATATATATATATATATATATGTATGTGTATATATATATATATATATATATATATGTGTGTGTGTATATGTGTGTGTGTGTGTGTGTGTGTGTGTGTGTGTGATTATACCTCTGTGTGTATTTACATTACAAATATAGGCATTCAGCCGTACATACATGTGTATATATATAGCTAGTGTGTATGCGTGCGTGCGTGTGCGTACACTGTATATACGCACAATTTGTGTAATTGAATAAAATATTTCCTAGCTAATTATATCATTGTTGTCTTTCTAAATAATTGAAATAAAAAAAACAACTTAAGAACATACAATATCGTAAAAAGCAGACCTACTATCTCTTCCACCATTAGTTCAACTACCACAACAGCTGCTGCTGCAACTGCTACTGCTGAGGCTATTACTATTACTGCTGCTACTTCTGAAGATAATCCTGCGAGAGACCTTTGATCCATCACGTTTTAAATATTTACGGAGGTTAGCTTAGCACAAGGACACTGTAGTTGGGCTCACACTGGGAATCGAACTCACTCATTCACTGCACAAAGACAGACCTGAAGGAGTAGCATTTTAATTATTGCTCTATGGTAGACCAGTTATGCTCCCCGTTTTTCTTTTTCTTTTTTTTTTTTTCTCCCCGGGTAACTAAACCGGGGGGGGGGGTTATTGTAAATACGCATTACCATCGCAATTAAACGAGTGAGTCGGAAGTTCAAGACTAGATATGAAGTAATATGTTTCTGAATTTTCATTGAAAGATAATTTCGTGTTATACGTGTAGTGTCTATACCTGGGTTCGCGTATGCACCGACCGAAGTGCACACACGCGCGTACAATTATATGTACACACGCGTCCTGGAAGCGCACACGCATGCTAATAATTTTTTAAAGACTGTGTTGTTAGAACGCATAGACTTTATTCGCTTTCCTTAAATGTAGAAAAATAGTTTTATAGAGAGTGTATAATTTAGGTTTATCCAAAAATCGGCTGCTTAAATCAGTTAATGTTTTCTTTTTTTAAATTAATTAAATCGATTATTTAAGGTCAAACTTTTGTCTAAATCGATAAGTTGTAATATAATGACCATCAATAAGAAAGCAAAATAATATTACACATTTAATTCATTTTTAATACATTTAAAACGTATTTTTTGGTCAATTTCGATCGCGTTCGATCATTAACGCTCTTGAAATATGGCGTGTTTAAAAAATTCATGTAACAATAGCGATTTCAAAAAATTTACCAAAAATCAGGGAATTATCCAATTTTAATGAAGTTTTCAGTATTAATTTCACAATTAATGAATTATATAATGCATCAGTTATTTTATTTCAAAACTTTAACCAAGTATTTTTGCTATGAAAAATGAATATATAAAATTCATTTAAAATATGAAAATCCTGATGTTAAGTTTAAAATGTTATATTTTTAGATTATAGAAATAAATATTTATTTAATGCAAACCTCATTTTAGGTGCATAAAGTAATAAGTTCCGAAGAAAACTCTATTGAAAATATAGCCTCCCCCCCTTTAAGCAGAAAAAATGTCGATGTATTAGTTTTTCTTTTATAAGATAATAGCCAATTAAATAATTGTCGAAATGAGTAAAAAAGAAATATTAAAAAAAAAAAAATTTATATTTTTTTTACATTTTATTTTCCGATTTTCAGTACTTATTTTCTCATAGAAAATCCCCCTTAATTTTTTATTTTATTCACAACTTTTATCTTTTTATTTCTACTGTAATAAGTAATAAACGCTGACCAACTCGCCGAGATTTTACGCCCCAAAATAAGGGGGGGGGGCAAAATTAAGTGAGCCGAAAAAAATCAGACAGTTTTGAAATAGAATAAATAATGCATTATAGAGTTCATTCATTGATAAATCAACCCTGAAAATTTCATTAAAATCCGACAATTCCCTGATTTTTGGTAAATTATTTTCTGTAGGAGGCTAAATTCATTTTGTCAAAAACGGATTTTAAGTCAATTTTGGGTATACCTACTATAATTGTATTACATAAAAAAAGCTGTTTAATGTAGCAAAGCTGTTATATGAGCCAACAGCAATGTATTTTTATGATTATCATTATTGTTTTTTATCAATATAATTTAACACCTTGGGAGTTTTCTCACCGGTGATCTTTCACTCGAGTCTGGATGACAACATGTCTCCTTATGTCTCCAGGACTCTTCTAAGTATTCTCAACAATGCTGTGATCTGTCTGTCTGGTCTCAATTTTTCCCTGATTTGCAATTTTTCCAGTCTCCATTATTGTTATATTTTGAGTTTTTCACATCAGCGTTAGCTGATGGTATTTCACTGGTGTCTGAGTGACAACAAGTCTCCTCAGGTCTCCAGGACTCTTCTGAGTATTCTAGCCGATTGCATCAGTGCAGAAGTCTGGATGGTCTCAATTCTTCCTCTGATTTCTAGATCCTCCAGTCTTTTTTCCAAGTTTATTGGAACCGTTCCAAGTGCACCAACTACAATTGGTATCACTTT
>CM042148.1:32228311-32235811 GCA_023376005.1 Doryteuthis pealeii | reverse complement strand
CGGGTCACCGAGCCCATTTCTTACTGTAACACACTGAGCACATCATCGGTATACATACCAAAGGGTGTACCTTGGTTAGTCTGGGTGAATCGATCGTGTAAGCAAACTAGACGAAGAAGTCGGTAATAAAAAAATGTTTATTTTAAGTTTTTACTAGCCCTATTGTGCAATACAGGAAGTGGAATTAATAATTGGGATCATCTTTGTGGAGTGCAAGATATAATAAAGCACGAGTTCAAATTTGGTGTACGTAAGAAATAAGCGAGAAAATGTTCGGAAAAGTAAGCGTTAACTTGGAAGTTTAGTAAGGTCGGGGTCTGCGTTTTGGTTTCATTTGATTTGGTATCTTTGTTTAATGGCATATGAAACTTCGTGGGTTATTGAATGTCAAAGCCCAGGTTGTATGTATTTACCAACCTCTTCGCATGAACAGGATATGACACAATATCTATATTTAAATTTCGTATTTCATTATATTCATCATTTACAGCTAGGGTTGGGGATAGGGCTAGGATTAAGGTTAGGTATAAATACCACATTAGGAGAAGAAGAGAAGAAGAAAGAAGAAGAAGAAGAAGAAGTGTGAAATGTTCTCGATTCTTCTTCTTTTCTTCTTCTTCTTCTTCTTCTTCTTCTTCTTCTAATGCTAAATTTGACCCTAACCCTAACATTAGCCGTAAATGATGAATGAAAAACCCCCCGAAAAAATCGAGGAAATTTCACTTTTTTTCGTCTTCTTCTTTCTTTTTTCTTATCCTAATGCTGTATTTAAACCTAACCTAACCTAAACAGGTTTGAATTCAAAGCTTTCCTTTATCATGCTAAGCCATTCTTATAATTCACCCATAGCATGATCGGTGTCATTCTTGTAGAATAATAGAGGTCGTACTTTTTAACTCATAGCAGGGAGATAAATTGGGTTTATACCTTTCCCAAGGATATAAGTCCGAAAGTGAATGTAATAGAGCAACTAGATTTCAAACACGCTTACTACGATGAAGCAGTCGAGCACGTTATCCACTACCTACTTCTCCCCCGTGTATTTACTTTTTGATGTTTAGTTATTTCTACTTTCTCTGCATATGATTAGGTGCCAATGATATAGAATTAAAATGTATATAATTATTGTATCGTTGAGGTGATAAAAGATACACAGAGAAATAGTATGCTTGAGGTATAATTTATTCAGCACATGTATCTGGTGCTAACAGATACTTGTTATATAAAACCAAGAAGTAGAACAATTCACAAAGACAAACTTACAAGAATGAGGAGGGTCAAATGTGTAGCCAAACGCATTGATTTTGTCCGAATATAATTTTCCCCGTCTATCACTGCTACGTCGACTCTTATCAGGCTATGTAGGAAGCGCGTGGTGTAATGGTTAAAGTCATGGGAAATGGACTCGTTGCTCCGAGTTCAAATCCTGGACGTGGTAATTGCCTTTCACTTAGTGCTAATACCCCTGGGAAAGGTATGAATACTACTCCATGGGTAAATAGCAGGGCAGACTGGGCTCTTTAACCATGGTTAGGCAATCGGACTAGGAGAAGGAAAACTCTGAATTCAAACCTGTTAAACTCCGCTTAAGAAATTGACCTTGTGTCGCATCCTGCTCGTGCGGAGGGGTTGGTAAATGTATATATAAGGCTATGAGCCTGTCCATCCTGTAGGGATGTTAACTTCTCTACAACAATAATCACCAAGCATTTGTTTATGCACTTGTTTTTTTTTTGTTTTGGGGGGTTTTTCTTTGTCTACGCATTCATTGACGTTTCTGCCAGTGCATAATCTGCACAGCAAATGTGCATGCTTACCGGGATTGCAAGGTTATTACTTGTTAAATAGTACATGAACTGAGTCGGCGTATGCCACCAGATGTTATTGAAATAGAGCGTATCAAATAGATATCAAGTCCTTTCTTATAGCACAGATCCACATGACTTTCTATCTCTCACTACGCGTCCCTATCAGTCATCGCTCCAGGCAAAGCCTTGCTGACAACACAGAATCCCATGAATATCTCTCTCTCTCTCTCTCTCTCTCTCTCTCTCTCTCTCTCTCTCTCTGCCTCTCTTTCTCCAGCCACTGGTTACTATCGGTCATCGTGCCTGACAAGTTCTCAGCATGAGCTCCATTGTCTTCACATACCTGTTGTATCTATTTTCTGACCTCCCACCATGAACATAAAATCCGATTATTGTGGGGAACCACGCACAAACAGAAGCCCATGCAGTGGCCAGTGTAAAAACTGCATTTAAGCCCTCGGCGTTTCTGTTTTGATCTGCTTCAATCACCGGGCAATAAATCCAGCCATGCCACTTGTAGACAAAGAGGCAGGTGTTGCTTGGGTGGGGGGGACAATTACCTCTGGGATTCATGCTAATATTATATATCTTATAGGCCCAATGGCCGAAGGCACTGGACACAGGGTCCGGTGTATGTAAATGGTTGCTAGTCAGCTAACACTAGTGTTCCCTGTGTACGAGTTCAAAGCTGAACGCCACTTATGAGTCTGTTCTTACTTCTCTAACGCGGTCCTGTGCTAAATTTTCCCAGCTGGAAGGGGTATTGCTAAAGTACCTGAGATGATTCTTGCAGACATCCTTAAAACGCAGCTGGGGGCAACCAATCTGACACTTACCAGGCAAAAACCCTGCATAGAGGATGTCCTTCGGGATTCGTCCATCATCCATCCAGTAGAGAACACAAGCTGAGAAGTTGAGCTCTCTGAGAAGTTGAGCTCTCTCTCTCTCTAGAACAACTGTTAGCGATTATTTATTATTTGGATTTTTCGGACTTTTGTCTTCATCTTTATTGTTACAGACATAACGTTTCGGCCGATATGTGCTGGTTTCTACAGGAGAATGTCGCTCATGAGTTCGTCCATGCTTCTCCAGCAGTGTCCTGCATGCCTTGTTCGTCTCACTCGGATGATTTGTTTGATAAAAGGTGAGAGGTCGTATAAGTGCTTTTTTGTGAGGTGTGGCTTCGAGTATTTGTACAAAATAATTATACAAGAGTGAACCAATAAGTCTTTAGCCGGACACAATTATTAGCTGATTTTTTTTATCTATAAATTTCACTGTATAATACTGGAACTGTTATTGATATTCAGCACTGATACATAGTTATTAGCTGTTTTGATCTGAAAATCTCCCTGAATAATGCTCGATCTGTAATATTCAGCACATACACGTAATTATTGGCTGAGTTTTTTTTTTACCTGTGATTTTCTCGATCTGTTATTAATATTCAGTACAGAATTAATATCCACCATTGAGAAGGAATGGGATTATACAGAGAAGGAGGGATTTGTTACGCGCGCGCACACACACACACACACACACACACACACACACACACACACGCATATATATAATATATATATATATATATATATATATATATATATATATATATATATATATATATATATATATATATAACGCCTCTAGATATGGGGGAGGTGTCACAAAATCCTTATAAGTGAACACGTCATAGGCAATAGATACGGTGAACCGAGATCAAATCCGAGTTGAGCCTGTTTACATTTCATATATATATATATTTACCAACCCATGCCCACGAGCAGAATGTGAAACTAGGTCAATTTCTTAAGTGAACTTTATCACGTTTGAATTCAGAGTTTATATATATATATATATATATATATATATATATATATATATATATGTGTGTGTGTGTGTGGTGTGTGTGTGTGTGTGTGTGTGTGTATATATATATGTGTGTCTGTGTGTGTGTGATGTAGTACTTACCGTTGTAGCAAATGGACTCGGTCATGCGAGTTCAAATCTTAGACGGGTCTGTTTGCATTTGACATTGCCCTAATACGCTTAGGAAAGGTATGAATCAGTTATTCACCCTCCTGCTATGAGTAAATAGGAGGGACTGCGCTCTTTGACCTTCGTTAGGCAACCAGTCTAGAAAAAGGAAACGTCTGAATCCAAACATGATAAATTCGGCTTAAGAAATTGACCTTGTGTTTCATCCTACTCGTGCAGAGGGTTGGTATATATATATATATATAATATATATATATATATATATATATCATTGACAATTCAGTCTCGAAAGACTATGATAAAAGTTTTTGTGTGCCCCTGAGGTTGCAGCGCCTCCTGTGACTATGAAGTCCTATGTTTGAGAAACATTCTCGACCACAAATTTTGCATTTGTAGGTTGTCCCTGTAGATGATGATGTTCCGATGCTTTGTTGCCGTTGCTTTCTTATGGACCTCTTAGCTTCATGATGTTGTATCAGGGTGAATTCTGACGTATACAGTCCTCTATGGAGATTTTGCCGTCACCGAGGGCGGTCTTGAGCCAAAATATATATATATATATATATATATATATATATATGAATGATCTAATGAATATGCATACACCTGGGTCCTCCCTCACAGTAATATGATTGGCTGGTGTCAGACATAAATACAGAGCTATGTAGAGGTACAATGCCTACGACTACGACGTCGCACCAGTACTATAACATACCTGCTCGATTGTACCACTCTGTTACGGTGTCCTCACCACTCTGCTACTTCTAATAAATATATCCCTTCCCGGGACATAACAACATATATATATATATACATATACGTATATATATATATATAATATATATATATATATATATATATACATATATATATATATATATATATACATATATATATATAAGAGAGTTTCATAATTTGCTTGAAGCATTGTGTATGTATTGGTTAGGAGGTTGATTTAGAAGGCTATCACAATGCAGTTTGGAATAAATAAAAAATAATAATAAAAAATACAGGTCAACACACAACACGATTGTTACCGTATTATTATTTTTTATTTATTCCAAACTGCATTGTGATAGCCTTCTAAATCAACCTCCTATATATATATTATATATATATATATATATATATATATATATATACATATATATATCAAGGCATATATTAACATGATTAATGAATGTTTTAATGAAAAATAGATCTTTGTAATTGTAATCAGATGCACAATGTCTGTGCCCAAATTGTTTGGATGCACGAATATAGTTCACGGAGCATCGCTCGCGTCTCACCCGCCTTTGTGCATGTGTGTGCGTTTAGAGTTTGATAACCAGCTGCTTCTACATAAGCTTAAGACTGCGTGCTGCGTATCCGTGGTGCGTATCAATGAACACGCATGCGTACGCGCCTGCGCTCGCTGGGTAATTACCCATGTGATCTGCAAAAGGCATAGTTGCCGGAGAAAATGTAATCGTCTTATCAACCCCGTGGATCATGAACACAGCTGTGCTTATGTAATTTCCATTACAAACCTACCATATATATATATATATATATATATATATATATTATATATTTGTGTGCGAGTCTCTCTCTCTCTCTCTCTCTCTCTATATATATATATATATATGATAAGTGAAAACCAATTAGGGGGTGTTTATATATTTATCATGACGTTTAGCTTGGTATGAGCTTCATCAGATAAGGATTTAGCTTTGTTTAGTTTTAGGCAAAATATTGTGGAAATTTACCACCGTCTCTGAGGGTATCACCACAACGTAAACAGGAACGTTAAAAGCTGGAACACTAAGCATGTTTAAAATTGTGATTTTTACTCTCATTTAAGTTACAAATTAAAGGCTGTGAAATAATTTCATATTTATTCCCTTATATATATACATATATATATACACATATATATATATATACATATATGAAAGTACGTAAATAAACATAGTGTTTATTTGATATGGCTTTTAGCCGACAATTTTTTGAGGATATGTAACTCAAAACCTCGACTGTAACACGAAACCTGCTTGGCAGTCGAGGTTTCGAGTTACACACGGAGCAGTCTCCCATATCTATAACTTTGCTGATGAGACCTAATAGGTCGAAATGTACATTCAGGGATTGACATTTTCTCGATCTGTTTAGCCTTATATTTGAACATATATGCCCGCCTAAATTCATTTAATTATTAACTAATTAATTTAAAAAAATTAGGTATGACTTCAATTAAGCACATATCCTCCAAATATATATATATATATATATATATATATATATATATTTGCAGGGGATATTTGTGACCTCGTTTCGTGCTTTTAGGCATTTATCAGAGAGACTCTGTCAGATGAATGCATAAAGTGCATGAAACCTGGGGTCACCATATATATATATATATATATATATATATATATATATATATATATATATATATATATATAATTAATTGATAGTTCTCCACTAATACTATCGCAAAAACATGGTCAACCACTAACTCGTGATGACCATATCTCATTACTATTACTATACACACACACACACACTCGCACACACATACATACGCACACACACACATATATATATGCATAACATTACACACACACACATTACACACACACATACACATATAAGTTCTCTATATATATACACTGGCCCCACCCATTTTATGGAATACATGTCTAATTAAAGCAATCATATAAATAAATATATTAAATAATTTTGCTTTAAAAGTTGATAGCTTTTAAAGATTCCCATAGACATACCAGTCTGTCCTACTATTTACCCAGAGCTGGAGGTAGAATAGTTGGAGACATATCCCTCAGAAGTCTATGAACGCTATGTGAAATGCAAACAATCTCGTCCAGCAACACACACACACACACATATATATATATATTTATATATGGTACTCGCCTGTCAGCTTGACAGTCCGGTTTCAAATCACGCACAGGGCGGTCTTCCTATCTATAGCTCTGCTGATGAGGCCTAGTAGGCCGAAATGTACATACAGAGATTGATTTTTCTCGATTTGTTTAGCCTTACATTTAAATAGGCATTCCCGCCTAATTAATTAATTATTAATTAATTAATTTTCAAAATTAGGTACGACTTCAATTAAGCACATATTCTCCAAAAAATTTTCGGCAAAAAACCCATATCCAAACACATCGTGTTTACATACTTATCATATATATATATATATATATATATATATATATATATATATATAGTGTATTTTGGAAACAAGTTCTTATTTTAGCAGGCTATGTTAAAGACCACGGAATATTTTTTTGTTTATGATTTTCAAGTGAAGACGTTCAAGTCTTCTTGTTGTTTTCCGGAGATCGGGATCTAGATGGCTGAGAAAATAGCCTATATTTTTTACCCCAGCGCTTTCAACCATTTCACTGGTCGTCTTCATTAGGTGGTGTTAGTTGTGATGATTGTTTGTTTCGGGTTCTAGTAAAGAATGTGGTAGTAGTAATATATTTGATCGTTTAACCACAATCTGTGTTTAAATCGAACCCGGAAACCGCTCAACTTCATTTATCCCTGAATATGGCACTTTTTAGTGCCGAAATATTTGGGATTAAAATTTTGGTGCACTGATTAAGAGATTGCCCTCTATATCAAGAAACTAGCACGAAAATTTGAAAGGATCGAGAATTAAAAAAAAACAACAAACAAACAG
>CM042148.1:32218311-32223311 GCA_023376005.1 Doryteuthis pealeii | reverse complement strand
TGCATATAATATCAGTTATGTGCATATTCTTTTACAAATACGTAGCTTATCATAAATAGATATGTGAAATCAGAAATATATATATATATATATATATATATATATATATATATATATGATGAAATGATATTGAGATTAGGTGAATATGATTGCTAGTACACATGAATAAACATTATTTAATCTGTCCATAGTTAGCTTTGTATGAGATAATTATATTTCAACAGTTGTGTTTTCTTTGCTTAGAAAATTAAGGGTTAGGGTTAGGGTTAAGGTTATATTAGATATCTTCTTGGGTTATTTAATGTCAAAGCCATCCTTGTAGAAGTGAGAGTGGTGGTACGATTTAAACCCATAGTTGCAGGTAGAAAGGGGTTCCTACCCTTTCCAAAGGTATTTGTCCGAATGTGAACGTCCAGCGCGACTGGAGTTCTGGTTACTTTCCCTATGTTTCAATAATTATGAGAAGATAAATAAGTATTTCTGTATGGGACAACATTTGCCAAAGATATAAACATCCCGAAAAATATATGCGTCTTTTATTTCTTTTTATTTGATAAATGTTTATTTTGGGCTAGACATTCAAATGTTTTTATTTTTATTGTTAATAATGGTTTATTGATTTTAACGGCATGCCGACCTGTCTAGGGTTGTTTTATGCCTTGAATGTTACGGAATCACTTTCATATTTGGATTTATGTGTAGTTGTTTCTGTAGATTTAAAAAGTTTTTTTTTAATTTTTGCACACGGTCCTATCGAATACGAATAATTTTAAATCTTTGCCTAATTTAAACTGCTCACAGCGGCTCTCCGATTACTGCGGTCCTACTGATAACTACGCAGGCAATGCACAGAAACCGATGGGTAGTTCGATACATTTGAGCAGAAGGACTCAGATTACAATAATGATAGGACTATTTGAATAGAATGACTTCTGACGTGAGTTAATAGGGAACTTTGAAGAATCACATCAAAATTATTCACATCAAGCCTCATTTCAAAATACAGACATTAAGATCTAGACTTGTTGTGCAAAATGAATTGCATGTATCTTTGTCAAAAATATCACCAGGAATTGACAATTTGTGCCAAGCACACCCCTCTCACTAAATGTCATTACTCACTGTAAATATTTGATGAAATTTTTATTAGATATTTTTTTATAAATTTCCTTTATTTATTCATATGGGGGTTCACAAGATTTCATTTTTATTTATAAAGGATTCTCGAGATAGAACCTGAAATAAAAATGGGTCCCTGCTCCAAAATGTTTGAAAACCCCTGCATTAAATATCATTACTCAGTACAAATATTTGATGGAATTTTATTAGATATTTTTGATAATTTCATTTTTATTTATAAGATTTAATTTTATTTATCAGGGGATTCAAAGAATTTGAAAACCACTTCAAAAAGAAGAAAAACTTAATAAATAATAAGTTGATGACTTACAGTCAAAGCCCTGTCGGTGCGGTTTTAGAATACGCCCACTGCACTTCTGCAGAGGGGTAAGAAATAAAAAGGAGGGTCTCCTTAGGTAAAAAAAAAAAATTGTGATACTGTAAAAAGTACCTGGTCGCTCTAATTGAGTGGGGGTGGAGTCATTTCTAAAATGAGTTACCAGGTAATTTAATCATACTATATCTTTTAGACAGAAACAAAATAAATCCAATTATTCAATTAGATTTTCATACGGCCTAATTGAATTAGCTAACTTTATTAAATTCTAAACTGACTTGATTAGTTAAGTCAAAAGTTAAAGTTAATAAAAAATAACATGATGACGTGCATTAAAAAATTTGAAATAAATGATTGTTATATATGATGTAGATATATAAATAGATTATTTATATCATATCGAAATCTAGGTAAAAATGTTAAGCATAAGTATCAAGAACATTTTAGAATATCACGATTTTTCAGCATATATGTTTAAGAATCCTAGCTACAAGTAGGGTTGGAGAATGGGGTGCTTAAATGCCTGACAAAATAAAATTTGGAAGAAAAGGAAAAAGAATTACAAATAATAACACATAAATTAAAGTTAGTTAGGCCAGCATGGAAAAAAAAGGCTTACAGTATTTTAGAAATTACGGCATTTTCAACGTCTATTATAGCTTTTGACACATAAAATTGTTTCCCCTGATCATAACATCCTGTGTTTGTTATATTTTTTGAATATTTTCTTCTCATATATATATATATATATATATATATATATAGTTTTTTTCCGTAGTTAGGGTCTTTCCATGTGTGGTTTAACCAAGCTGATGCAGGTAGACCATAAGGAGAGCTCAATGTACCTAATACCAGTGAGTAGAAGGACAGAGCAAGATATTTAGTAAATGAAGAAAAACTCTAAACTTGCTTTATTAGAATAATTTATTTCAACCGTATTAATACGGCATCTTCAGGTAATCACAAAAACATGACTTACTGAGAATTTCCCAAAGTAAGATGTTACTTTGGGAAATTCTCAGTAAGAGTCATGTTTTTGTGATTACCTGAAGATGCCGTATTAATACGGTTGAAATAAATTATTGTAATGAAGCAAGTTTAGGTTTTCTTCATTTACTATATATATATATATATAATATATATATATATATATATATATATATATATATATATATATATACGAATTTGATAACCAGGATTTACATTTTTGCATTTACTCTTTGGATTTGGACGGTCTCATTTTTAACCAGGGGTTGTTTCAAGATGATAACAGTCGTACAATTAAGGAAAACGAGCATTAATGTATATTCATAAAGTAGTCACAAAATATTGCTCGCATAATAGGAACGATTGACGAGTTAGTGTAACGTCTCAATTCATCTAACTACGGGAGGAGCTGGATCAACTGTAAGTAAGAGATCACGAAAGATGCTTGGTTTGGCGGGAGTTTTAGCTTTGTAGTGGAATTGTTATTCAACAGTTCAAATGGCTAAAATGTTCAAGAATCCTAGATACTTGCCATATAGTAGGGTGTGGGGAATGGAGGTAGGAGGAGGGTACGTGCTTAAATGTCTGAGAAAATAAAATTTGGAAGAAAAGGAAAAGAATTACAAATAATAATACATGAATCAATATATACATCTGGTACCTAACCTTTGACCTCCACCGAATCAACAGTATAGTTATTGAAACGATAACACTCACATAATATTTTTAAAAATAACATTATCATTTTACAATTTAAATTGAACTCTTTATCTAAAGAATATGGCTGGCTTCTGATTTAAGTCGGAAAATTAACACGGAAAGTTTTTTGGTGGTACCAATGATAGTTAAACTACATTCTATGAATTAACATTTTGCGAATTGTGTTACGGTTTTAGGGGATTAAGGTTGTTTTTAATTATGTATTGCTTAACAAAAAACCAAATTACTATACATTTAATTAACCATTGAAATTAATTATTGAATCTATTATTGAGGCAGTGGTTTGTGTTAGTATTGCAAAGTATAATTTCAATTAAACTTAGATTAAAAAAATATTTTTCAACATTAAATGTATAGTGATTTGTTTTTTTTGTTGTTTATTTTTTTAAGCAATACGTAATTAAAAACAAACTTAATCCCCTAAAACCGTAACCCAATTCGCAAAATGTTAATTCATAGACTGCAGTTAAACTATCATTGGGCCCCACCAAAAAACTTCCCGTGTTAATTTTCCGACCTAAATCAGAAGTCAGCCAAGAATATACGGTATAAGTGCATCTTTATATATACTAGCAAATATATGCACCCTCCGGGTGCAAGTATTTAAGTTTTAATGTAATGAAATATCGTATTAAATTAGAACGTCTAATAAGAATGCAGATAAAAAGATTTGAAACAGAGTGGGGGTATAATAGAAAAATAGAAATGAAACTTACTCTTCCATCACTCCTGTCTTCCATTGCTGAATTTTATTTATTTAACTATTTAGTTAAATTAGGAAATAAAGAATAAAATTACACTTATTTTTTCTTGTTAATGGATTTCATTTAAGATTCATTGAAGAGATTTTTGCTTATATTCATTAAAATAAAACCAAACAATTAGAAATCAATAATACTAAGCACATATTTAATAAAATCCCGTTTTTAATATCAATATGCAAATTAGCCTTCCCATTCACACTGTAAACCGCTATTTTTTGTATATATAAATACAATTGCATGTTATTTGTATGTAGATATGGACAACACTAATAAAAAGGTGAAGCAATTTTATTAATAATTGAGGTTTAAATATAAATAAAATCATGGAGAATGTGATACAAATAACGAAGGGAATTATGATTTGGATAGTAATATAGTTTCGGTTACAGACAGACAAACACACAATCTCCATTATAATAAGATTCTTTTGATCTAGCATGTTTTATATCAAATCTTCTGCACGACAGGATGTGACACAAGTCAATGTTTTAAAGCGAGGTTTAATAGGCTGGAATTCAGGGATTTATTTCTCCGATACCGCTTACCATATCAAGGTTAAAGGACTCAATCTATCCTAAAATGCATCCATAGCTGGAGAGAAAATAGTTGAATGCATACCTTTCCCACGGGTATTAATACTATGCGAAATGGAAACAGCCTCGTTCAGGATTTGAACATAGTTAGCCGTCTATATTTCCTATGATAGTAACCATTACACGACGAGCAGCTCCTATTATTCATATATGTATTCAGAAACATCAAACTCACTATTCAGTAGTAATGGAAGTACGAGACTAGTCTGCTAACCATTACACCACGATGTACCACTAAAATGGTGTATGAAACTAAACTGCTTTTGACAGTGAGGTTCGAGATAAAAAAAAAAAAGATCTGGGTTGTGCGGAGTAACCTTTCATTGCCATTACTCCCAGGTCCACTCTGACCCGACGTGGTAATGCTTCTTAGATTCCTATCTATGGATCAAATAGATATGTTAAAAAATTATTCGTATTAGTACTATGCGAAATGCAAGCAGCCTCGTCCACGATTTGAACTTAGTTCGCCGTGTCCGT
>CM042148.1:32210811-32213311 GCA_023376005.1 Doryteuthis pealeii | reverse complement strand
TTTGGTATATTATATATATATATATATATATATATATATATATATATATATGAAATAAAATGGAAATTAATCCGACAGTGTGAATATGATATATTGAAATAACAAAGGATGTTTACAAATGCATGGGCTCATCAGGAGAGAATGTGCAAACCGTTTCGGGGCCTTCCTCTCTACGGTTTTAAAAAGCAACATCGGCCTCCTCACTGATGTGAGGACCCTCGCAATATCTGCATCGATATATATATATAGAGAGAGATATATAGATACTCAGAAAATATAGGTTAATAATATCAATATTTAATTTGATGCAAACAATAGTTGTTTCTCCTATAATACTTATATCCTTGTTGGTCTATATGTAATAAACATACCTGTGTTTTGAAAAATTATATTGGATTCAATGATTTGTGTTTACTGAATGCCGAGCAAACTCATTAATAATATACTAGCAAATATATGCACCCTCCGAGTGTAAGCATTTAAGTTTTAATATAATAAAATATCATATTAAATTAGAAAGGCTAACGAAACTGAATAAGAATGCAGATAAAAGATTTGGAACATTGAAAAATAGAACAACTTTGAAAGTAACTCTTCCATCATTTTTCATTACTCCCCTCTTTCATTGGTAAATTTTCCTAATTTAACTATTTAGTTAAAATAGGAAGTAAAGAATAATATTAGTTATTTCTTCTTGTTAATGTATTTCTTTTAAGATTTATCCCGAGATTTTTGCTCCTATTCAAAAAGATAAAACCAAACAATTAGAAATCAATAATACTAAGCATATATTTATTAAAATCAAATTTTTAAGATCAATATGCAAATCAGCCTTCCCATTCACACTATAATCCGCTATTTTGTTGTATATATAAATACAATTGCATGTTCTGTGTATGTAGATATGGTCAACAGTCTTAATGATGTAAAACAATTTATATCAGTAAAATAAGGTTAAATAAAGATAAAATCATGGAGAATGTGATGTAAATAACGAAGGGAATTGTGATTTGTATAGTTTTCTGTTACAGACTGACAAACACACAATCTCCATTATAATAAGATGTTTATGCAAAAATCGAACTGAAGAAACAAATAAACGCAGACAGAATTAGAAAGAGGCAAATTGTTAGGACTTCCTGACTGAAGGTAGTGGTGAACAAGCTCTACTGCCACACCATTAGCTACCGTAGCGAGTTCGATTCTCAGTAGTGTGCTCCTGCGTTGTTCTATCGTCAAAAACTTGGGGAAAAAAGAGAAATAAATTTAAGAGTATATAGAGAGATGTATATCGTCGAAGGAAAACGATACGGTGACCCGAGTTCAAATCCTGGAAGAATCTATTTGCATTTCTCACTGCGGTAATATTCTTGGGAAAGGTATGAATATAATTATTCCTCCGTAGATATCTTGACAGGCTGATTGAGCTCATTAACCATGGTATGACCACCAGTCTCTGAGCAGAAAACCTGAATTCAAACCTTATAAACTCCGCTTAAAAATTGACCTTGTGTCGGACCTTGATTGTGCAGAGGGGTTGGTGAATATATATTCAGAGGTGCAAAGAGAAAATATATGAGAGACGTTTGGAGATAAATAAATGTTTAGACAGCGGGAGGGGGGGATATAAGCGGAACATTTTAAAAAGTCTACTAAAAAAGAAATAAAAAAAGAAAGAAAGAAAGAAAGACAGTGAATAGAGAGAAGGAACAAAATCTAATATTCAAATGAAAACGAAAGTGAAAGTAATCGTACACGGATAGGCTCTCCTTCTCTTAACTCCATATATAGAAGACATATTCTACTGACCCACCATAGTCCCTCTCCTTAAAAAAAAAGAATGATTTAAACAAAAAAAAACATCCGTTTATAACATTCATCTATAAAGAAAATTAGTTAGCACATGATAAACAATACGCAGCTTCAATGCATTTTCGATCAGCGTTTAGCATAAAAGCTACTGTGTAAAAACACTGAGTTGCAGGACAGGGTGAGGGGGGTGAATGGTAACGAGCAACTCATAGGCACTATTATGCATCTGGCAAAATAGAAAAGAAAATAAAAAATGGAGAAAAAAAAAGAAACATCTCTTTTTGGTTTAATGGTCTGTTGCGTCTGTGTTAAATATACCAGAAGCAAATTGCTTTGAAAAAAAATAAACAAAGAAAAAGATACGTATCAAATATGCCCCATCGTAATTTTTCTTATATTATTTGCATGATTTAATATTTACAATCCTGAAGACAAAAGAGAACACACACACACACACACACACACACACACACACACATATGTATATATATATATATGTGTGTGTGTGTGGGTGCTGCGTATGTATGTATAAATATAGAGAGCGAGAGAGAGAGAGACAGACAGACAGACAGACAAAGAGAAAGAGAGAAAGAGAGAAAGAGATATATATGCATATATATATATATATATATATATATATATATATATATATATATATATATATATTCGTGTGTGTATGGGTGTGTAA
>CM042148.1:32203311-32205811 GCA_023376005.1 Doryteuthis pealeii | reverse complement strand
CGAGATCGAACTCCAGTCGCGCTATTACATTTACTTTCGGACTAATACCCATTGGAAAGGTATGAACTATCTTACCTCCTAAGTTATGGGTTAAATAGTATCACTACCTCTCAGTCGGTAGCTTGTCCGACTAGGAACCACAATGTTCCTGGTTCGTTACCGGCCTTCGCCAACTCATTTTATAAGTAGCACTGGGATCTGTGCGATAAACTAAGGAGCTGATGGTAGGTGTGGCGCTCCACCTCAGACACCAAGACAATCACCTTGGTCAAGCAATAGTGAAAAGGAGATAGACTCCCTCGCTCTCTGGGTGATACCGACTTTAGGTCACTCTGAAGACTTTACTATTTTTTAACAGTTTTACTACAAGATGGATTTGGCATTAAATGACCCGTAAGGCTTGATATGCCATTTAACAAAGAAGCCACACAAAACCTAACTGATTTTTAGATGATATCCTCCTGGGAGGCTACACATTATTTCCCTGGTTTCCCGTTTTTTCTAATGTTTTTTAAACTTATTCAGATCTTTAAATCAGTGGTTCTCAAGCGGGGATCGTATAAATTTTTCTGATACAGTGAAGTAAAAAGTATTTAGTTATAAAAATACAGTTTGATTTTTAAACATCGGGTAGCAACGGGGGTGGGGGAGATCTCCATAGTAAAACAGGAATCAAAGGGGTCCATGGTTAAAAAAAGGTTGGGAACCACTGTTTTAAATTATCTTTGTAATTATTACTATTTCATTCATTGAGAGTATTTCGCACAGTTTTAACAGGTGGGTTTTCACTAGGGTCTAAGTGACAACAAGTCTCCCCAGCTTTCAAAACCCTCCTAATTATTCTAGCTGATATTAACAATGATGTGTTTTTCTTTAACTTATTATTATTATTATTATTATTATTATTATGTAAAGGGAACGACCATCTTTTGGTTAATTTTCAACTAATCGTAAACCAAAATTAAATGTCTTCGTATGTTCAAACAAACACACACACACACACACACACACACACACACACACACACATATATATATATATATATATATATATATATATATATATATATATATCAAACAAATATTCTTGAACACAACTGAATAAAAAATTGTTTTGAAGTTTTTTTTTCTTTGTCTTTTCAATTTTTCAAATAATTTTCTTAATATTATCACCCCAAAAATAATTGATAAAAAATCCAAAAGAGTTATCATTATAAGTAGTTTCGGTTATATATATATATATATATATATATATATATATATATATATTATATATAGTTGCGTTAAGGTAGCGTTAACATGGGGTCAACACCTGGTAACTGATAGTTTCTCGTCTATGAGATCTTCAGACAAGGTCGCATAGACGAGAAACTGTCAGTAACCAGGTGTTGACTCCATGTCTTTAAAACCTTAACTCAACGCTCTATGAATTATATTGAGCACGATTATATGCTTATAGATATACCACCCATATTATCTACAATATATATATATATATATATATATATCAGAGAGAGAGAGAGAGAGAGAGAGAGAGAGAGAGAGAGAGAGAGAGAGAGAGAGAGAGAGAGAGACGCGATAGTTATTTGGTGCTTTTATCTTGGGACACAATAGTACGTGCACAGTAGTAGGGAACTCAGTGGTGATCGGTTCTCTCTCTCTCTCTCTCTCTCTCTCTCTCTCTCTCTCTCTCTCTCTCTCTCTCTCTCTGTATGTGTATATTTTTATGTTTTATTTCCTATTGTTCTCTAACTGCGCTTTTATAACCTGCTCAATTTAAACATTGTCTAAATACCTTTCCCAAGTAGAAACAATTTTCAAATCGTATTTTCGCATTTTTTTTCAAAAAGACGCGCCAGCATACTATCGCTTCACTATATTAAGAACAAATATGTTCGGAAAATTTTTCACGTACCAAAACAATCTATCATTTTTCAGAACGTTAAGTTTGGGTGATTGTCAGATCCTAGGCTTGACCTTCATCGTTTAGGATACAGTGCGATTTTGGGGGTCAGACTTTTTTTTTTTAAAGAAAAGTGCGTCGTATATATCGTAAATCACTTTGTGCTATTTGAACGAAGTCTAAAAACAAAAGGCATACTTAGTCCTTGGTGAAGATCGAACTATCCATCTTTGCTTTTGTATACAGCACGACTAGATATTACTTGGGCTGCTTATTTATAGAAACTGACGTCCACACATTTTGTCTACATGTGTGCGTACGTATGCTAATGTATCTTTTTTCTGTATAGACGGATCAGTACAGCTCTCTCTCTCTCTCTCTCTCTCTCTCTCTCTCTCTCTCTCTCTCTCTCTCTGCATATATATATATATGTGTGTGTGTGTGTGTGTGTGTGTGTGTGTGTGTGTGTGTGTGTACATTTTTAGCACATTTTCAAGTCTGAGTAATTTTCTTTACATATATATATATACATGATTAACTAATAATTAAACTCTGTTAAATTTGTGTGGTACAAAGCTCTAGGCATTGTTTTTTTAAT
>CM042148.1:32193311-32198311 GCA_023376005.1 Doryteuthis pealeii | reverse complement strand
ATATATATTATATATTACATTGTATTATATATACTAAAGAAAAAAGCGATATAACACACACACACACACACACACACACACATATATATATATATATATATGTATGTATGTATGTATGTATGTGAGTGCGTACGTGCATGTATCTGTTAAGGAGAGAGAGAACGTGTTTATATATATATTATATTATATTGTATTAGGTATACTAAAGAAAAAAGTGAAATAACACACACACACACACACACACACACACACACACACACACACGCACACACACATATATATATATATGTGTGTGTGTGTGTGTGTGTGTGTGTGTGTGTGTGTGTCTTTGTGCTTCTATCTGTTAATGAGAGAGATAAAGTGTTTATATATATATATATATTATATATTACATTGTATTATATATATATTAAAGAAAAAAGTGAAATAACATGTATATATATATATATATAATATATATATATATATATATATGTTGTGTGTGTGTGTGTGTGTTGTGTGTGTGTGTGTATTATTTTCTTATTTTCTTTCAAATGTATCCTTCTTCTTTTTGCTATTTTCTAATCTTCCCTTGTTGGATTCATTCCTCTATTTTTTTTCTTCCTTCATTTTCATTTTTTCTCTCATTAATTTTCCCAAATTAATTATCGATCTCTGCATTTCGAAATACTTTTTAATTGCAATAACACTTTTATTCTTTCTTTTTCCCTTTTCTCTTTTATTCATTCATTTTGAATAAATGAATGAATTCTATCAATTTTCTATTTCACGTTCTTTTGTTTTGTTTTCATTCATTCATTCACTCATTCTTTTCTTTTATTCTTTCGTTTTTCGTTTTCTCTTTCATTCATTTGTCCATGCATTATTTCTTTCAATTTCCTTTTTTTGTTCCTAATTCATTTAGTGTTTTGTTCTTTCTTTCTTTCTTCCTTTTTTCTGTCTTTATTCTTTCGTTCTTACGTTCTTTCAGTTTTCTTTTTCTCTTTCATTCATTTGTCCATGCATTATTTCTTTCAATTTCCTTTTTTTGTTCCTAATTCATTCAGTGTTTTGTTCTTTCTTTCTTTCTTCCTTTTTTCTGTCTTTATTCTTTCGTTCTTACGTTCTTTCAGTTTTCTTTTTCTCTTTCATTCATTTGTCCATGCATTATTTCTTTCAATTTCCTTTTTTTGTTCCTAATTCATTCAGTGTTTTGTTCTTTCTTTCTTTCTTCCTTTTTTCTGTCTTTATTCTTTCGTTCTTACGTTCTTTCAGTTTTCTTTTTCTCTTTCATTCATTTGTCCATGCATTATTTATTTTACTTTATTTTTGTTTCCTTATTTCATTCTTTCTTTCTTTCTTGTTTCATTCTTTCTTTCCTTCTTTTTTCTTTATTTCTGTTTCGTTTTTTTTTCATTCATTCATTCATTCATTCATTCATGTATACTTCCTGTCAATTTATTTTTCTCTTTCTTCATTTTTTATCCCCCCCCTTCCTTCTTTTTTTTTTCGTAATCCACTTTCTATCATTATTTTGTTTCCCGCTTTTTCCTCTTTTTCCTTATTTATTTTTCTATCTATACATCTATCTTAGAATTCCTTATCTATCTATCTATCTATCTATCTATCTATCTATCTATCTATACGATTGTATTATTTCTTTCCTGTTTTTGTATCTTTGATTTTTCAAAATTCCGTTTATACATCCAGCTTATTTCTTTCTTTCATCCTATTTATTTTTCCTCTTTTATAAATTCATTCATTCGTTCTTTCAATTTTCGCTTTCTTCTTCCTTTCTTCTTCCTCTTCTCATGTATTCCATCCTTCGTTACTTCCTTCCTTTAATTCTTCATTTCCGTATTTCCTTCTTTCTAACACATTTTTCATTCATTTCTTCTCATTCATTTTACTTTTATCTATTTCCGCCTCTTTTCTTATTCATTCTTAGTTAATTCTATTTCATTCACTCCTTATCTATTTCTTTCACCTTTTTCTTCTTCTCTAAACGTTCACTGTTCTCAACGATTCATAAATTCATTCTTTATTTTTATTCATTTATCTATCTATTTCAATTATTGAATCCTTTCTTTCCTTGATTCGTCCTTTTAGATTTCATTCTTCCTCACACTTTTATTCCGACCTTCCTTCATTATTTCTTTTATGCGCTTATCTCTGTCTTCCAGTCTGCTTCATCCGTCCCTTTTTTTCTTTTCATTACCTTTATTCATTCGTTCATCTTCTCTTTTCTTATCTTCTCTCCTTCCACAGCAATCGGAGAGAAAAGACTAAGAAATCACCTCGCTGATCATGAAGTACTGTTTCTTCCTCTTTCTTTTTGCCACTAGTTGCTTTCTTCCCAATGCACATCAACGCTTCAGTCGATTTCAGAGCCACGACATACCTCCTCTCTACTGCTACTGTATTTCTGCAAAGAACTTTCAGATGCAGCTCAATTGTTAAGATATTGGACCAGATACAGTGAGAGCGTAAATTACATTTTTAACCAGTATCACCTTAATACCAAACTAAACTATCGCGTCTTTGGTTATCGTGATTCATTGGTGCGTTAGGATAAATCTTTGCTTGTTAGATATTTTTAAAAAGTATACTAAATTTGATAATATATATTAAATTAATAGCAGTACATACGTAAATAAAAATTGGTATACACTGGACAAAGCATGATAAGAGTATAGACATTTGCAGAAGCAACAGTTGGAAAAATTGCGCACATATATACAAGCACTCATATATATATATATATATATAATATATATATATATATATATATATATATATATATATATGTGTGTGTGTGTGTGTGTGTGTGTGTGTGGTGTGTGTTAAATTGATGACATGGTGTGCTATATTCATAGGTAATAGTGCTCAATAATTTTGATAGACCATGTATATCTAAGTTACGATAGCGTGGACATCAAGTCAAAGGTGCGCGGTTACTGACGGTTTCTCGCCTATGCGATTTTCAAACCAAGCTATATATATATATTATATATATATATATATATATATATATGTGTGGTGTGTGTGTGTGTGTTTTGTGTGTGGGATTATTTCAGTCATTAGTATGCAAATTCTTGCATATAAATATAACTATACAATTACACAGATGTATGCTCACAGTCACATAAAATCACTCACACATTCAATCTCAAGCAAAAATATGTATACATATGTTAGAGAATGTCTGTAGTCATTTCAATCACCAGTATACAATATATTGCATATAATGGTATACACGTACATGTGTACAGTCACATACCCCCGTATATATATATATATATATATAATATATATTATATATTATATGTATATATATATATATATATGAATGTGTAGATAATCAGATATTTAACGTATGTGTGCGTATGTATATTTACCAACCCTTTCGCACGAGCTGGATATGACACAAGGCCAATTTCTTAAGCGGAGTTCAACAGGTTTGAATTCAGAGTTTTCATTCTCGGTTGCCTAACCAAGGTTAAAGAGCCCAGTCGGCACTACTATTCATCCATAACTGGAGGAAGAGTAGGATTCATACCTTTCCCAAGGTTATTAGCGCTAAGTGAAATGTAATCACCACATCCAGGATTTGAACTCAGGGCGACGTTTCCATTTCCCACGACTTTAACCATTACACCACGTGCTTCGTATGTGTGCATATACGTGTGTGTATATGTGTTTGTGGTAATTTCAATCACCAGTATGCAATACCGTGCATATAATGATGTACAATTATATACGCGCACATGTACAGTAACACATACAGTCAAGCGCACTTGCAAATTATATATTATATATAGGTATATATGTATGTGTGTGTGTTCTGTATGCATACATTTGCATATATATATATATATATATATATATACGAATGTGTATGTATGTATGTACTCAGATATTAATATATACTCAGTCGCTAGAGTGTTTGGCAAGGAATCACAAGGTTCTTGGTTCGATACCGGCCCTCGCAAACTCAGCGTATGAGTAGCACAGGGATCTGTGCGGTAAAGTGAGGAGCTGTTGGTAAGTGTGGCGCTCCACCTCAGATGCTAAAATAATCTTGATCTAACGCTATTGAAAACGGGATAGACTCCCTCTGGCTGATACCGACTCAAGGCCATCCCGACGACTTACTTTATTATATATAATATATATATATATATATATATATATATATATATATATATCGAATGTGTATGTATGTAATCAGATATTAACATAGACTTATATATAAATTTACGTACGCGTCTATTTCTCTAGATGTACATGCGTTCATAAACCTACATATAGTCTGTGTATGAATATATCTCCAGGCATGCACGTACATACACATATTCACCCACACACACATACAAACACGCACACTCACGCACAAATACACACACGTTTGAAAGATGTCTTTATAGAATAAAAATAAAGAATAGATAAAATAGAAAACCAAGAATGAAATCATACATAAAGCTTCATAACTGTACAATGGTAACTCACATGGTGTAGTAGTAGTTAGCAAGCTGGATTATAAAACCATTGTTAATGAGTTCGATACTCATTGAATGCTCCATACGTGTGGCTTTTTTTTTCCATATCTAAGCTAAGCTTTGTAAATAACTTTCTACATGATTGTACGCATCTATTTATTGGGAAACATATTCAATCATCGTAAGTAATTATATATTTGAAATGTTTATATTTATAGGAGTTATTTCCTAGTTGAGTAACGTGAGTGACCCAGAAAAAACAGAACCTAATTTTTTATTTATTTTCCCATTAAACTAACCCTGAATCCCAACTCCAACCCTAACCCTAACCCTAAACCCAAACCCTAACCCTAACCCTTGTTGGACTTAAACCCTAACCCTAACCCTTGTTGGACTTCAAAAAAAATTAAAATTAAAATTAACAGTTTTATTACAAAATTTGTGGGTTGTGTTTTTTCTGGGTCACCCTTTAATATGTTACTCAACTAGGGGGGTAAGGATTAGGGTTTAGGGTTAGGGTTT
>CM042148.1:32153311-32188311 GCA_023376005.1 Doryteuthis pealeii | reverse complement strand
CCGGCAACTACAGCAACATACTTGTAGGAACGTGTATATTTTCTTCGTCATTAATTCTCTCGTTCCCGTAATAGCCACTACGTCAGTATATCATAATTATCATGCAACAAATCATCATCATCATAAGCATCATCAACACGCACTGAGCAACTTTTAATTGTTTCTCAAACTGAAAGTTCACTTCAAGGTAAAATTGGAAAACTGGAGGTCTCTGTGGTGCAGTAGTAACGTACCGCACTGCAACATCCGAATAAGATAGTTTGAACTCCAGTCGGGCTAATATGTTCACTTTCGGGCTGATAACTTGAGAAAGGCATGAACTCTTATTCCCCTCAGCGATGGGTTAAATAGTACCACTACAGTTCTTCAACAAGGATGCATTTGGTTTTTGATTTCTACATAAGTTGATACGCCATTAACACGTCGACTACGTATTGGTATACATATGTTTGGTCTAGTTTGGTTTGATTTACGGCATATCAATCTCAGTGGGTCATTTAGTGCCGATAAAATTTTGAAATAAATTCATTAACAGATACCCAATTCTTTTTATACATATTTACCAACCCCTCCGCACGAGTAGGATGCGACACAAGGTCAATTTCTTAAGCGGAGTTTAACAGGTTTGAATTCAGAGTTTTCCTTCTCCTAGACCGTTGCCTAACCAAGGTTAAAGAGCCCAATCTGCCCTACTATTTATCCATAGCTGGAGGGAGAGTAGGATTCATAACTTTCCCAAGGGTACTAGCGCTAAGTGAAATGCAATTTTCACGTCCAGGATTTGAACTCGGGGTGACGAGTCCTTTTCCCATGACTTTAACCATCACACCACGCGCTTCCTCCAATTCCTTTTATGAATACATTTTTCTATTTAACCCATATATGGAACCCTAATAGGTACTACCACTCCTGGTCAGAGTGGACCAGGGAGCAATGGTGATGAAGGGGTGCTCCACATTCCCCAGACCTCCAAAACTGTAACCTCACCATTATATAGAGTTTAACGTCATTCCCAGGGCATGAAGACCCTCAGCCACCGCCTTCTAGCACCCATATGATAAAAAGGGGTCGGGGGTTGTCATAAGGGCAATAGGGTTGGGGCAATCATATAGGTACTAGGGCTTGACGTGACCAGCCGTTTGATCTCCGACCGCCCGTCTAGCCTAAGTAAGGGTCTAAGTGGAGTATTGCATGTCATAGACTGCTTATCCAACAGGATTCCGTCTTTAAGCATCACGGGTTGTCACCCACGGCCAACAGGTTCTTACCCCTCTACAGAGGTGCAATCGGTGTATTCTAAAGCCCCAGCCGACAGGGCTAGGTATACATATGTACCACTATGTATATTACTGATGTACGTAGTGGTACATATATGAACCATTGCGAATATTTCATTTTCTTTTTTTAAAACAATATTTAGAATAAATACATTCATAATAACATAGCAGTGTCTACACCCCCCCATATATATATATATATTTACCAAGCCCTCCGCACGAGCAGGATGTGACACAAGGTCAATTTCTTAAGCGGAGTTCAACAGGTTTGAATTCGGAGTTTTCCTTTACCTAACCAAGGTTAAAGAACCCAGTCTATTTATACATAGCTGGAGGGAGAGTAGGATTCACACCTTTCCCAATGGTATTAACGCTAAGGGAAATGCACTTACCACATCCAGGATTTGGACTCGGGCGACGAGTCCATTTCCCATATACTACTGAAAGAATGTGGAAACGATGAAAAATTATGTTATAACTAGAACTTTTATTCAAAAAGTGATACATTCATAAAATAGAAATAGGAATGCATTCACAGCTAAATGAATATATATATATATATATATATATATATATATATATATATATATATATATATATAACTGATTACAAAAGATTTTTATATTACATATTTCTATTATATTCTATAAACTAGATACAAATCATAAATAAATCATAGATACATACGTGTGCCAAATACGTATCACTACTTAACAAAATGTGCCACTGCCATACATGTGTGGGTATTGTGTTATAGCACAGAGGTGTGGTATATTATTGGCCCACTACGTGTACCAGCAATACTTTCAAAACTGATGCAATAAAGGAAATGTAGCAACATTGGTGAGGAGAAACTGTCATTTGAGAAAACTTAGTCAACGTGAAAAAAACAAACAAAAAACAAAACAAAAAACAAAAAAAAACAAAAAAGAAAATACGGTAGAACACTTGACTAGCAATCGCATGGTTCCTGGTTCGATACCGGCTCTCGCGAACTCAGCGTATGAATAGCACAGGAATCTGCGCGGTAAAGTGAGGAGTTGACGGTAGCTGTGTTTCTCCACCTCAGACGCAAAAACAATCTCCTTGTTCTAGCGCTAATTAAAACGGAATAGACCCCATCGCTGTCTAGCTGATACCGACATTAGGCCACCCCGACGACTTTATTTCTATAACCAGCGTTTGTTGGTTATGTAATTATTTATTCCCTAGAATATTTAGATAACGCACACATATTGCTTGCCATACCGGTTGTTTAAAAGTGCAAAAAGTGCGTACCTCTCTAGGGGCGCCACAGGCACCGGACAATAAACCTGACCCTGCTCCTTTAAGACTAGTGTCACGTTCTTTTTCGGGGGACGACCTTCTAGGGTGCGCGATTACTATTTTTGACTATTACTAAAAACTTCCCTTATACAAGTAATTTCTACCATTACGTGTATAAAGGACCCCCCCCCAAATAGATAAAGAACCAAACCATATGAGTAATACTTATAAATAAGTGTACCCCGCTAACATTTTTTTAATAAAAAAATTCATTTTCTTTTAAAGCAAAAGATACCAGGATTTTACTCTTTCTTGTTGAATATAAGCGAACACCCTTTTGTGGGTGGGAGTCTCACCGCCATGCTTGTAATGCAGTTGGTGTATTCTAAGGCATGAGTCCATCAGTTCCCTCCTCCAACTCAGGCTATGAGTAGGATAGACTGGGATCTCTACCCAAGCTATGGGTGAAATAGTGTCACTACTGTTGCTCTCCAAGGATGTCTTTAAACCAAATATATTATTAACCATTATTATTATTTGTGATGCAGTTGATGAATTCTAAGGCATGAATCCATCAGTTCCCCCCTCCAACTCAGGCTATAAGTAATCAGTAGTATAGACTGGGCTCTCTAGACATGGTAGTTCAACCATTCTTTGAGAAGGAAAGATCTGAATTACCACTCTGTAGAAGCCCAATTACAGCTTGCTTGCTACCTTTGTCTTCCAATTTGACGGTAATTGGGCTTCTACAAACCTTGAATTGGAGAATGTCGAGAACAATAAAAGAAAACTAGTTTCACACCTTATTAGAAGATCAGTTTCAGAGGTGTTTTGACTAATCAAACATTTACTGAAATACGTGCGTTGAATGTCAATTGGACTATCTTGAAGTAAATTAATTGTTTCATTCAGTCATTTTTTCTTTATTCCTTACTACTTCCTTCAACTCGATACTTTCTAAAGAACACTCGGATTTAAGTAGCGGACTGAGAATTTATTTTCATTACATATTTATAGTTTAACTTTAATCAATTCCTTGGATATTACGGTAATAAATTAATTATCATTTCTAATAATATTCTTATTTATTGTATTCGAATTCTCTTCAATATATATAATATATATATATATAATATATATATATATATATATATTACGAGAGCGTTGTTTGTGCCTCTCGTGCCAAACTGTAAACTATTCCCTCTTTCTTTCATAAATATAGTTGCTCTTGAGGATGACCGTTTATTAAAAGTGTCGAACAGATATCTGTCAGCATACTAATATTATCATTTGTTTTTCTATAAATTTTCTATCATACTGTAGGATTTTATCCATTTATTATAAACTTTATATATATATATATATATATATATATATATAATATATATAATATGTGTGTGTGTGTGTGTGTGTGTGTGTGGTGTGTGTGTGTGTGTAAACATTTTTTTGACTGAAATGATTTCCGTACACATAAGATATTCTTCTGTAAATTGCATCTGCTTTGCTCTACTCATTCATCAAAATTAGGACAGACCTCTTTCTAACTTGTTGCATTCTAATTTGCCGTTCTTTTTGAGTGCCTCAAAACAAATACTTTTGTGAGACTGAAATAATTTTAGCTGTAAACCAGTTCCAAACGGTGTAGAGTTTACATTCATCGGAGAAATTCTGAAAACAAATATATTGTGTTATTTTTTTTTTGCCATATGACCTTTAGGCACCCTTTTTTGATCTCGATTCAGAAGGACATGTTTTTCATTTACACCGTCAATATCCGGTTGTTTGTTAACAGACGATTTTTAGAGTTTTTTTTTAAATTATAAAACTGACCCCTAACTCTAACCCCTAAACCTAACCCCTAACAAACAACCAGATATTGACGGTGTAAATGAAAAAAATGTCCTTCTGAATCGGGATAAAAAAGGGTGCCTAAAGCTCATATGGTTCTTTTTTTTAAAAATGTGTTCTGTTCTTTGAATGACCCTCTGATTCTCTTTTTAATTGTTGCCTTTTTGTTGCTACTGCTGCAGAGAGTTTCTGTATGGTTATTTTCCGTATTAATGTAAACCCCTCGTAGAGTTATGGTTAGGAGGTTCATCTCGCCGACAAATTTCAACTAAGTATTGGATTTGATCCTCACTACCTTTTAATGGTGACATTGTGCCAAACTTAATTTATTTTTTAAGGTGCGTCAAATGTTCTAACGTTTAACGAACTCAGCTAATATTAGCAACTTTAATTCTCACATAATTCTCGCTTTGTCCAAAATTAAGCTAAGCCGCTTCTTTATTGGCTTGTTGAATGTTTTTAGTTTTTCAGCATATCAACCCTTTTCAGGTCATTTAATGTATATACAAAAACATTTTTATTCGGGTTACTTACTGTACCTACAGTTAATTAAGTCAAGAATCTCCAAGAAAAATACACGGTGTAAGGAAAAGGTCCCGGGTGACGAATTATAATAAAGGTAGTTTTATTGTTTGCAACGGCGTTGCCTCGGGTTAAAAAAGACTTGAAATAGAGAGGGAGAAGCGAAATTATCTCAGCAGAGATCCTGGCTCATCTGTACGCTTTGATTGGATGTCCGGCTTTGTCTATTGGATGAGTATGCGTGTTGCTTTTATAAGGATTCAGCCTCTTTGTCTATCAGAATCGCCAAAGGATCATTAATCACGTAAGCCCCATTTGACCGTGATCAGCCAAGTTCACTCTTTATCTTCAGTGCTGACGCACCTCGCATCATTAGAGACATACATACACACATTAATTATGTTATGCACACACTGACACAGACACAAACACAGACAGACAGACAGACAGACACAGACACAGACACATCACACAGACACACACACACACACACACACACACACAACACACACACACACAAATCGAAAGTGAGACTGCAAGTACTGAGAAGGAAATTCTGCAGGGCTTACAATACGCTGTCTGTATCTCCTGCAGCAAAGATGTTAGACCCACCCCCTAAAAATGTCAGTTGGTGCCATACATTCCCTTCAAATTTTGCTTTTCTGCTCTGGATAATGAAATTTAGAAATTAAACTATTTTCTCTATTAAAACAGACAAACTTACACAACTTCATTTATATAAGGCTTGAATAAGACAACATATTAAAATTTACATGTATTTATACTAAAGTTATACAAAAAGTTCTTGAAAAGTATAGAAAATGGTCAGTATTCTCTTTCAAACTTTGCTATGTAAAAACAAGCTCTAGTTCTGGAAATCTCGTGAGTATAGTGTATCCATTTATTGCCATTACTCCCAAGTCCACTTTGAGCCGGAATGGTAGTAATTTATTAGGTTCCAAACAATAGGTAAAATAGATCTGTTTAACAATTATATATATATTCGATAGGACCGTGTGCAAGAAATAAAATCTTTTGGAAACAAATACACACAAAATATTAACGAGAACCTACAATGAAAGCGATTCCCTAACCTCTAGGCACAAACATGCACACGTCATTAAAATTAATGAAACAATTAATCAATCATGAGACAGAAATGAACAATGAATGAAACGTTAATTTCTTTTGCAAATGATCCCCATGGCGTACAACGCGTTTATTCAATCGATCAATGCAACCCGCAAGCTCCTCTTTTGATAGGGTAAAAAGATACAACGCTGTATTTTATTGTAATGTTTTTTTTCTTTCGCTTCCTCAGATCTCACCCTTGAAATGAAAGTTCAGTTTATGAAACAATAGAGTGTCACGTGAGGCTCGGGTGTTGGCACTTCCGCATTTCGGAGTTTTGAAGAAGAAAAATATTAAAACGCATCTTTGGTTGATGGCTTGGTGGATTTTATAGAATGTCAAGCCTCGGTTATTTTTATGCCGAATATATATATATATATAAATATAAATAAATAAATAAATATATATATTATATATATATATATATATATATATATATAAATAGTAGACTTATAATGGCTGAAAAATGGCATTTTTGGGGGCATCTTTGAAACCCCATATCTCCCCCAATTCTCAACAGAATTTAACCATCTTTTTACTATGTGATAATCCTCATCAGAAAATCCTATTAAATAGGCTCTTTAATTTTGCACGAAATTGGCCATTTTCAGGTACTCACCAGTGGGGGGGGGGGGGTATCAGGCCTCAAATCTCAACTTTTTTCTCCAATCAGTAAATTCTACGCATCAGAATCCATGAGAAAAAAAACAATAAAATCGATAACTTAAATTATCCATCAAAAATACGTTGACTTATAATGGCTGAAAAATTGCATTTTGGGGGCATCTTTGAAGCTATATATTTTTCCTTCATTATTATTGTTTACTTTTCTTTTAAAACTCATTTTTAACATATTTAAACTCATTTTTTAAGTATATTTATCACATAGAGGTACTATCGCGCCGGGTTTTGTTTTGTTTTGTTTTATTTGTTTTGGTTTGTTTTACGGCATATCAACCTCAGTCGATCATTTAATTCAGATAAAGTTTTGAAATAAATTAATTCTTAATGAATACTCAATTTTTTAAAATAAAAACATTTTTCTATTTAACCCATAGATGAGATCCTAACAGGTACTACCACTCCAAGTCCGAGTGGACCAGGCAGCAATGGTGATGAAGGGGTGTTCCACATTCCCCAAACCTCCAGAACTTGAACCTCACCATCAGATAGTGTTTAACGTCATTCCCAGGACATGTAGACCCGCAGTCACCGCCTTCTAGCACCCATATGATAAAAAAGGGTTGGGGCTTGCCATAAGGGCAATAGGGTTGGGGAAATCATATAGGTGCTAGGGCTTGACGTTACCAGCCGATTGATCGGAGGGGGCCTCTCCGACCGCCCGTCTCACCCAAGAAAGGGCCAAAGTGGAGTATTGCAAGTCATGGACTGCTCAAACACCTGGGTTCTATCCTTAAGCATAACGGGTCACCACCCATGCCCAACAGGTGGCCCCATTGAGGGAGTCTTACCCCTCTGCAGAGGTGCAGTCGGTGCATTCTAACGCTCCAGCCGACAGGGCGGATCTCACCGGGACAGAGCGGACATGGGGGTAATCGCTATAAAGAAGTACACTACAATCCCCAGACACCCAGACTTAGAATCTCACAACTAGTTGCAGTTTAACGTCATGCCCAGGACACCGAGTTTGTCAAAAGAGCAATTTAAAGAATACAGTCAGGACAAACAAATAAAAAGCATGATTGATAGGGTCGGGTCTCACCGACTGGCCATCCAGCCGACGTGGGGTGTTGCATGTCATAGGACCACTAACTATCTTAGTCAACAGACTGTCGAGCCATACAACGATCCTGACCTCAGGCATTATATTATATTTACCAACCCCTCCGCATGAGCAGTGATGCGACAGACAATTTCTTAAAGCGGAAGTTTTGATCAGGTTTGATTTCAGAGTTTCCTTCTCATAGACCGGTTGCCTAACCATGGTATAAAGAGCCCAGTCTGCCCTATATTTACCATTAGCTGGAAGGAGAGTAGAATTATTACCTTCCCAGGGTATAGCGCTGAGTGAAATGCAATTACCACGATATCCAGGATTTGAACTCGGGGAGACAAGTCCATTTCCCATGACTTTAACCATTACACCACCCGCTTCACCCATAGCTGGAGGGAGAGTAGGATTCATACCTTTCCCAACGGTATTAGCGCTAAGTGAAATGCAATTTACCACGTCCAGGATTTGAACTCGGGGCGACGAGTCCATTTCCCAAGACACCATTACACCACGCACTTCCAGGCATTATAGGTCGTTATCCATCGCAAATGGGCGTCCCTTTTGGGGGGAGGGGGGTAGCCCTCTGCAGAGGTGCAGTCGTAGTATTCTACAGCCACAACCGAACGGGCTAGCAGCGAACATGAACTAAATATTTTCCGGGCTTTTGCAGTACGATTTTGTAAAGCGTACCACAAGGATCTGTACATATACACAGTACATGTAGAACTTTCAATTATCTGTCTTTTATTCAGACCCACTGGACTAGAGAGTGTATTGCCTTCAGTTGCCATGGAGAAAATGCCGCCAAAAATCTCACAGCACTCAAATGGTCGTAAAGTTCACTGAATCTTTACAGCATAATCCCAAAACCAATTCTCTTCTAGCATTTTTGACATGTAAATTCTTTGACATCTTCTTTATATGCTGATTGAAATCCAAATCTGACGTCATGACCATGCCACCTCATCAAGAAAGAAGATACTTCAGCCATTATATATATTTACCCCCCCCCCCGCACGAGCAGGATGCGACACAAGGTCAATTTCTTAAGCGAAGTTTATCAGGTTTATCAGGTTTGAATTCAGAGTTTTCCTTCTCCTAGACCGGTCGTTTAACTAAGGTTAAAGAGACCAGTCTGTCCTACTATTTACCCATAGCTAGAATGAGAGTAGGATTGATACCTTTCCCAAGGGTATTAGTGCTAAGTGAAATGCAATTATCACGTCCAAGATTTGAACTCGGGGCAACGAGTCCATTTCCCATGACTTTAACCATTACACCACGCGCTTACTGACAAGGTCATATACTTAGCTTCTCTTGGTAAAAGGCCAGAAGTAAGAAGCACTCAGGATTTGAACTCACTAATGATCTGATTACCTAGCACAATTAGCTTTACATTGCACAGTTTGGTTATTGTGTAATAGGCGTCCAATCGTGATGTAATGGTTACCAAGCTACTCTCACAAATCCATTACTACATTGCTGGGTGCCCAATACTTGTGATCCTATACCAATTCCTACCTGTAGTGTGAATAATTAAAAATAGAAAATGTATTTTTTAGTATTATTTGTATTATTCGGACTATTGTCCTCATCTTTATTGTTATCTGTATAACGTTTCGGCCGATGTGCCCTACGGCTTTTTTCATGTATTTCTTGTCGGTCACGAGAAATTTCTTGGACTCTGGAACCTTCTTTTCGGACTCGGGAACCTTCTATTTGAACTCGGGAACCTTCTTGTCATAATCGGGAGCCATCACGGAACTTTGAACCTAACCCTTTATTCAGTCCACGTAAGTATCCTGTTCTCATTCCGCTAACCCTAGTTGGGGTAGAGGTGTTAAGCTGTGTTAATTATTATTCTATGTTACTGCTGTTTTGAACCTGCATTCATGAGATAACTGTCACTTAGAACTGTCTTAACCTGTCTTAACTTAACTCCTTTATCCACTATGGTTTATGTCCAATTGGAGGGAACATCGGCCGAAACGTTGTACTGATAACAATGAAAATGAGGACAATAATCCGAATAATACAAATAATACTAATCAAGCGTCATCTAAAAAATTCTGTGAAATTGTTTTTTTTTCCATTGTTTAATATATTAAAAAAAAACTAACATAACGAAGTGGATATTACCAATAATTTTTTCAAGCAATTAAACCTACACATAATTTCGTTCACATATTTTATATTTCGTATATATACTTCTTTTATATTTGTTCCTTTACATACTTAAATAAAACTCTCTTATACTTAAATATGTTATTTGTTATGTAAATATATAGCTTTCAATTACCTACGTCATGCTGAATTCACTTTAATAAATTCTTCATACTCAACACAATGCCTAACACAAAATCGGAACATCACTGTTAATAAGAATATGGCGAAGACCACAAATAATTAGACAGTAAATCCCTATATATATATATATATATATATATTATATATATATAATATATATGGGTGGAAAATATGGAAATAGATTCGAGGATATGTAGAAATGTAAATGAGGAGAAAAACATTATTTCAAATAAATAAGATAAATTCATTCTTTGGAATACTTTGTATTTTTTCATTTACATTTACAGACAGAGGGACAGACACACACGCACTCTCTCTCTCTCTCTCTCTCTCTCTCTCTCTCTCTCACACACACAAACACACACAACACCACCACTATATATATATATATATATATATAATATATATAATGAAGTGGATAAACAATCTGTTTGCGATGGTGATAGCCGACAATTTTGGGGAGATTATGAGCTTAATTGAAGTCATACCTAATTTGAAGATTGCTTAATTGAAGTCATACCTAATTTGAAAATTAATTAATTATAATTAAATGAATTAGGCGTGCATATCGGTTTAAATGTAAGGCATAAACAAATCGAGAAAAAGTCAATATCTGTATGTACATTTCAGCCTATTAGGCCTCATCAGCAGAGTTATAGACAGGACAGTGCTTTGTGCGTGATTTGAACCCTACCTGCCAGGCTGGCAGGCGGGACTTTAACCATTACACTAGCTGGGTTATCCGGATTTTCGCTTTTATTTTAAAACTGATATATATATCGCACTTATATATATCGCACTTATATATATATAATATATATATATATATATATATATATATATATTTAATATATATATGTAATAGTGTTATAAAGTTGACTGGCGATATTAAATTAAATACTTAAGATTAATCAGGATGATTTATTAAAAGTTAAGTTATAGTCCTTTGTAAGGAAAGGTAAAAAAAAATATATAATAATAATGATATTAAAAATCGCACCTGGTGAACCGCAATCTTTATACTGGGTTTCATCAAAGGTCAAAACAAAATTACTAAACAAAGAAATTTGAAAAGTTCAATTTTAAATTTTAATTTAGATAAATCAAACATTCGTTTATTTGGATTATAAGTTCATTTTAGTGCTAACTTTTGGAAGAGTACTTGTAAGATTACAACTAAGTCTGGCACAAGACCATTTACACAAAAATAAAAATATTACCGAGTGGTGCATCAATCAAAGAAAAGTGGGGTGGAGATTTTTCTTTCACCCTCCCCGAGATGTGCAACACAGGGCCATGATTTTGATTGGCTGACCAATCAAACGCGACCTCGGGAGGTTTTCTACTTCCCCCCGATGACTACACTATGAGCCCATTGGTCCGAGCTTTCTATTGACTGGCCAATCAGAGCCGTATGTTCAGGGGTATGGATCCCATAAAAGAAGACCCAAAAAGGGAACAAAGCAGATCAAAAGCCGGTTCCATAGCTACGAGACTTAGGGCCTTCGCCACTGCGTCCCGCAGCCTTGCCGACCAAAGTCCTGAACTTGACCATTACAGCCAGAAGTAATTAGCTGTATATCGCCAGTCAACTCACTAACTCCGACTTCGACATCAAAACCCCTTTGTTGTTGTACATGGTTTTGGTCACTGTATGATGAATAAATCTAATGTTATATACAATTGTTAATAAGCGTTTCGTAGTTATTGCGAATATTCACCCGTTGACAGCATTGGTAAATTTAGTTATCTTCAGACCCGGTCCTAACCGAGAAACTCTGAACCAGCTTTTCTTCAACTTTCCTGTGGGTCAAACAAAACAGCGTGGACACAGGAAGTCCGAATGAGCAGGTTCATCAACCTATAAGTGAACCGCAGCGCAACACGAACTCATAGGACCGTATATATATATATATATATATATATATATATATATATATATATATATATAAAGGTTTTACATATCTATTTATTCGGTGACAAAGGAACATTCACGACCATATTGGTTTCATGCGAGGCAATCATCAGGTGAAGATGTTACAAATGCAAGGAAAATCGAAATATTGCAAAAGATTTCAGAAAATTCAATAGACATAGGATGTGTATGATTGGATTAGTAAAAACCTTAGTGTCACGTGTCCTATATTCTTCTTTTAGTGCGTTTGCCATATCATGGTTAAAGAGCCCAGCCTAACTTACTATCTACCCATTTCTAAGGGAGCCCAGTTGTATCCAGACTTTTCCCATGTGTATTAGCGCTTATGAGAAATGCAAACTGCCTCATTCAAGATACAAACCCAGGTACCGAGTACACTTCCTAAGACAATAGCAGATACGCTACGATTCTTCTTATCGTCATCATCCTCATCATCAGGTTTTTAGGACTTCATTGAGTGTACTAGCTTCGTGTATAGTTGGTTGTTAATGATTTCTGTTATTATTTTCTGTGAGTTACTTTAAGTGTTCTTTCCCCTCCTGACATCTATCTGCTTGCGTGGCTGCTTTTAGATTTGATCTTGAGACGATTTTCTTTCCAATAACTTGCTATACTAATAGTGATGGTATATCTTCTACAGAATTTCAGATTTTATTGTTTTCTAGTTCTTTTTTGTAAGTTTTAGTTATGCCTGGGTTTTCTTAAGATATTGCACATTGCTGTTGGTTGGGTTTGTTTTATTATGTAAGGATGATTTAAAAAAATATTAATTCGCTTTACTCTAAATACTTTTGGGGACTGTATATTTGGCCCTTTGTTTGGTTGGTATATATTCGGCTGCTGTCAAAGTGATGGATAATCTCTTATTTTTTCTTGGGTATATCTTCTAAGACTCCCACTTCTTATAAATCCTCTCGTCTATGCTGGCCATGTTGGGTTCTCTGGTCTCTCTTTATCTGGGTCAGTCGACATCTCAGTTGGTATCGGGCCGTACCTCCACATTCATCTTTCATTTTCAATTAAGAACACTAATGCATAATTCTGTTTTTGATGTCTTTATTACTCGAGACCCAATATTTCAACGCACGTGGAAAAGAATTAACCCAAACAAGACGCAAGTTCGCCTTTAGTCCCGAAGAGCGCCTTAATTCATCTCTCTAATTTTCCCAAAGATTTCAGTCACGTGATATTTGCAATGAATGAGCATATCACGTCATAGATCAATCAGGGTAAAAAACCGTCAGTTAAAAATGGTTTCTTCAAAATAAATAGGTTAACTTTTAAATTTAGATATTCTACACTACATTATAAAATGAATAGGATACCCAATTCGATAAGTAACGAAGGTTTTTAATATTGATAATTTGGAGTTTGTCTTCCAATATTTAATTGGACTATACAATATTTTTGTTCCATAGGAAATCACACTATTTTGAATAATGTAACTCTCCGTTAGATACATAAATAGGAAAAGACTATAAATGTTTGCTGATCGTTATTGTATTGAAATTATTTTGAAAGCGACGATCATAACAATGGCAAAAATGGCGATTATTAAATTATGATTTATAAGAAAATCTTCTCGCGGTGACATTGGCACTAAGGACAAGAGGATTCATTATTAGCGTCGATTTTACGATAACTTGAATTGTAATGAGGGTGAGCGTTATTAAAATTAACCGCGATTTCAAGTCAACATCAACATTGCTAACAATAACGACTGGGTTAATTATGTACGCAGTAAATCATATAACCGATAACAATAACACATCCATTACCATCATCATTATCATCATTGTCATAAACGTCATCAGCATATTTAACCGAAGATGAAGGTGAAGACTGAACATTTTTCAACAACATGATAATAATCTTTTTCATAAAGAAGAAGAAGAAGAAGAAGAAGAAGAAGAAGAAGAAGAGGCAAAAGGAAATGAGAATATCGTATTAAGATTCTGCAGATGCTGATAATGATGATGATGATACAAAGGTAAAAAATAAGATTTTTTTTTTGTTTTTACCTTATATCAATATTTTCTGGGTTATTTAAAGTCGAATTAAGGTCATTTTGATAAATAAAAAAGACTGAAGTTGCTAACAGTTGCTTTAGGGGTCCCCCAATTAAGTATTGAATAGGCTCATCGCTGCTTAACTGAAGAAGAAGAAGAAGAAGAAAAGAAAAGAAGAAGAAAGAAGAAGAAGAAGAAGAAGAAGAAGAAGAAGAAGAAGAAGAAGAAACAGGGAAGGATAGAAAAGGAAATGGGAATATCGCATTGAGATTCTGCTACTGCTCCTGTGATGATGATGATGATGATGATGATGATGATGATGATGATTAAAATAAATAATAATCCGGTTAAGAAGAAAAAAAATCTTGTATGGTCTGAAGAAAAAAGAATGGAAAAAGAAAGAAGATTAAGAAGAAAGAAGAAAGTAAATATATAAAATGAAAATGTGTTAACGATAAAGATAATGATATTAAAGAGAAAATAAAATCTGACTTTGGCAAAAGAAAAGGAAAGAAAGAAAGAAAGAAGAAAGAATGGTTGCAAATATGGTAACCATTTATGATAATGATAAAAAAAAAAGAATAATAAAAAAAAACAGTTTCGGAAGAAATAAATTGGACATTGACTACATAAATGAGAAAGAAATGAATGAATAATGAAGTAAAGTCTTATAAAAAGAAAAAAGAAAAAAGAAAGAGGACGAAGAAAAGAAGAGAATACTTAGATGGAAAACTCGTACTGATATGATGGCAATGATAAAAAAAACCTGAATTGATTAAATAATAATTAAATAATAATGATATTAAGAAAAAAATAAAACTCACCATTGACTAAAGAAAACAGTAAGAAAATAGATTTAAAAAAAATGTTCATACTGACACAACGATAATAATAATAAAAATAATCGGAATTATTTTTTTTTAAATACGTAAATTAGATGCTAATGCAAATAGTACGTAATCAAAGCATAGACTTACATTGAAGGGTAAAAAAATTAAAAGACTTTGATACCATGACATTTAGACAAATTGATTGATCGAATCGATTTATCGAAACGAAAATACTTTGTTGTAAACAAAGTAAGAAAAATATCAGGAATAGTTTGTTAGAAGGAAAGGGAGGTGTATCAATACATTTTCAGACGTTCAGAAATATGTGTAACTTGAAGGTTAAGATTAGACCGATGAGAAACAGAGAACTGGGAATACTTCCAGAGCATTTTTGTAAAGAAACTTGAATATCGAAAGAAAAATTAAATGATTCTATTTACGGTACTATTGTTATAAATATTGGGAGGAATCCAGATGATAATACTGTACTTAACAATAATGACGTTAAAAATAACAACAACAACAACAACAACAATAATAATAATAATAATAATAATAATAATAATAATAAAGAAAGAACTTGTCAACTGGTGGATTTTATAGTTCCAGCAGATCACAGGGTGAAGCTAAAGGGAAATTAAGAAATGGACAAATATCTGGACCTTGCCAGAGAACTGAAAAAGTTATGAAATATGAAAGTCAAAGTGTTACCAATTGTAGGAAGGATTGAAACCATTCAGAACACTGCACTGCTGCAATCTGCCAGAATACTCAGAAGAGTCCTGGAGACCTGAGGAGACTTGCTGTCACTCAGACTCCAGTGAAAGACCATCAGCTAATGCTGATGTGAAAACTCAAAAGGAGTAAATAATAATAATAAAAGTAAAGTTGTCGGGGTGGCCTAAAGTCGGTATCAGCCAAACAACGAGGGAGTATATCCCCTTTTCACTAGCGCTAGACCAAGGAGATTGTTTTGGCATCTGAGGTGGAGCACTACACCTACCATTAGCTCCTTACTTTACCGCACAGATCTCTGTGCTACTCATACGCTGATTTAGCGAGAGCCCGTATCGAACCAGGAACCTAGAGTTTCTTAGTCGAACACTCTACCGACTGAGCTAATAATAATAATACAGAAGGGTCTTGTTTTCACTCAGACTCCAGGGAAATACCATCTGCTAATGCTGGTGCGAAAAACTAATAATAATAATAATAATAATAATAATAATAATAGCGCAAGTGTTTGGAAAAGAGTTTGGGTGAATTGGAAATCAGAGGAAATATCGAAACCATCGAAAACAACAGCATTGTTAAGATCTGCTAGAATACTCAGAAGATTGTTGGATACCTGAAGAGACTCGCTGTTACATAGCCTCCAGTGAATCATTAGCTAAGATGGGTGAGAAAAACTCTCATGGAGTCAAATAATAATAATAATAATAATAATAATAATAATAATAATAATAATAATAATATTCATTAAAAGTTAACAGAGCCCTAGATAAGCTACAACAACAACTTTACCAAGAACAACAGCAACTGTAGTAGTAGTAGTAGTAGTAGTAGTAATAATAATAATAATAATAATAATAATAATAAAGAAATCAGAAATGGAAAGAAAAGCAATTATATGTATACGTCAAGCGACAATCTGTGGAGATTGCATATGAGAACACTAGAATACGGCAAAGACAGGGGGGTCACAAGAGAGAAACTAAATGTCTTAAAATAGCAGTATGAAATAATGCCACAAGGGCCAATTATATGAAAACGAAAATAGTTAAGACACAACCGAATAGCAAGTGTAGGTTATGTGGAGACAAAGATTAAAACAGTTAATCACGTAATAAGGGAATGTAGCAAAATAGTACGAAAGTAGTACAAGACTAGACACAACTAGGTTAGAAAGGTGATCTACTGGGAATTAAAATTTGACAATAGTACCAAATGGTATATGCACAAACCAGAATCCATTCAAGGGAATAAAATGTGTACAATTCTCTGTGACGTTGTGATAAAAAGGGATCCCCAAATCCAGGCCTTAAGATCAGGCCTAGGGTTAATTAACAAGTAAGGAACTTGTCTTCAAGTGGATTTTACCGTTCCAGTGACAAAAAAAAACAAAAAAAAAACCACAACTGAGGTGGTCACTACTAGAGTAGGCTCAGTCCTAATTAGTCCACCCTGTCGGCTGGGGCGTTAGAATGCACCGACTGCGCCTCTACAGAGGAGTAAGACTCCCCCAATGGGGCCACCTGTTGGCCGTGGGTGGCGACCCGTGATGCTTAAAGATAAACCCCAGGTGGATGAGCATTTCATAACTGGCAATACTCCACTTTGGCCCTATCTTGGGCTAGACGGGCGATCGGAAAGGCCCCCTCCGAACAATCGGCTGGTCACGTCAAGCCCTAACACCTATATGATTTTCCCAACCCTGTTGCCCTTAAGGCAAGCCCCAACCCCTTTTTATCTTATGCTAGAAGGCGTTGACTGAGGGTCTTTATGTCCTGGGAATGACGTTAAACTCTATTTGAAGGTGAGGTTCCAGTTTTGGAGGTGTAGAGAATGTGGAGCACGCCTTCATCACGATTGCTTCCTGGTCCACTCTGACCCGGAGTGGTAGTACCTGTTAGGGTCCCATCTATGGGTTAAATAGAAAAACATGAGTTTATAAACAAAATTGAATTATGCATTAAGAATGAATTTATTTCACATCTTTGTCGGCATTAAATTACCCACCGAAGTTGATATACCGTAAAACAAACCAAACCAAAACCTAATTAGTGATCATCCACCACACATTACTACAACAACCAGCATTACGTTTTTTTTTTTTGTTTTGCTTTGTTTTATGTGACATTGTTTATATTGTGTAATGTGTGTGAAAATAAACTATTGTCTTCTTCTTCTTCTTCTTCTTTTTTTTCTTCTTCTTCTTCTTCTTCTTCTTCTTCTTCTTCTTCTTCTTCTTCTTCTTCTTCTTCTACATGGAGGGAAAGTAAAGGAAAATGAAAAGATAAACAAATACTTGGATTCTCTGGTACTTTGAGATAAAAAAAAAAAGGATAAACAAATCCAGGTCTGCAGACCAGGCCTGGGCTTAATTAACAAGAAAAGAACTTGTCCCAGTTGGTTTTACCGTTCCAGCGGTACATAGAATGAAAATAAAGGGAAGCGAAAAGATAAACAATTTTTTGGGTCTTGCAAGAGAACTGAAAAGGCCGAGGAACGTGAAGATGGTGGTTATGCCAATCGTATTTGGTGCCAATAGATCGGTCCTGAAATTCCTGGAAAAGAGACGGGGAAAACTGGAGATCTGAGAGAGGATCGAAACCATCCAAACCACAGCAGAATATTTAGTGATGTCAGAAATTCTTTTCTTTGTTTGGTTTCGGTTTCTTTCCTTTGTTTAATCGCATACCAACATTCGTAGGTTATTTAATGCCAAATCCATTCTTTCTAGAAGAACAGTAGTGGTACTGTTTAACCCATAGCTGGGGGTTTATAATTTTTTCAAGGGTATTAATCCAAAACTGAATGCAATAGCATCACTTGTGTTCGAACTCCCTTACTAATATATCGCAGCCCGGCACGTAAGCCACTATACATTAATGAAAGAATTGCTGTCACTCAAACTTCATTGAAAAACTACCAGTTTGAACTGGTGGGAAAATTTTTTAAAGAATCATCTCATAGCAATTAGAATATATCCATCCTCTTTGAAACGTATTAAAAAACCCAGAAAAATAATAATAATAATAATAATAATAATAATAATAATAATAATAATAATAATAATAATAATAATAATAATAATAAGAAGAAGAAGAAGAAGAAGAAGAAGAAGAAGAAGAATTTTTTGCCGCTCCGGACAAATACTTGGACCTTACCAGAGAACTGAGAAACCTATGGAACATGAAGGTGAATGTCGTACCAATTGTAATTGGTGCTCTAGGAACGGTCACCAAAGGTCTGGAAAAGAATTTGGGTGAATTGGAAATCAGAGGTAGAATCGAGACCATCCAAACTACAGCACTGTTAAGATCAGCTAGAATACTCAGAAGAGTCCTGGAAACCTGATGATACTTGCTGTCACCCAGTCTCCAGTGAACCAACCACTACGACAGGTGTGAAAAACTATAATAATAATAATAATAATAATAATAATAATAATAATAATAATAATAGACCTGAGGAGACTTGCTGTCACTCAGACTCCAGTGAAAGACCATCAGCTAACACTGATGTGAAAACTCAAAATAATAATAATAATAATCTGAAGAGTTCTGGAGACCTGAGGAGAATTACTCTCACCCAACCTCCAGTGAACTATCGGCTACGACAGGTGTGAAAAACTATAATAATAATAATAATAATAATAATAATAATAATAATAATAATTGGAAATTTCCAGAAAGTTGAAAAAGCCGCGGAACATGAAGGTGAAAATGATGCCAATAATATGCGGAGAACTCGGAACAATCATTAACATTAACTCTCAAAGAGAGTGGGGGAACTGGAAATCTATAGAAGACCGTATAGATCACAAAACTGCTTTAATCGACTAGAATATGAAATCCTCTATTTCAAAATGATGTGAAAAACTTGCAATGAATTAGATAATGATCAGTGTCGATTGGGAAAAAGAAATATAAAGGGAATATATACGCCACCATCGCATGGTGTGTAAAAGTCTCCACGGGAATCTCCTCTGTAAAGAATACAGTATCCCAGTAAGAGACAAATAATACTAACACGAAGCAGAAAAGAACAATGGAGAACAGAGAAGTCTTTTGGGACTTAAGCGTTTTACACTACGAGACTGGTCGTACTTTCCATCATCGTGGATCTGATCTATTCTTTTTTTTAAAAAGAACGACACATGAGATGATCTTATCCCATAAGATCACCTGGTGAAAATGAAAGAAACAGAGAAAAATTTACAAACTATGCTAAACTAAAGTTTGAGTACTGGCATCGTCATTGGTTCTCTGGATACCGTTCCCAAGAGATCAAAGATATTCTTAAAGATAGATAAGTGTCTCATTGGCACTCTCTAAAGTCCTTGCAATTGCGTTTATTTTAAGGGAAAAAAATGCTTAGAATCTAAAATCACCACGATGAGATGCTTTAACATCACGATTAAGTACTGATAAATTAAACACGTAAATGGATAGATATAAGTAGAAAGAGATAGAAAGGAAGACAGAAAGAAAGAAAGAATAAAAGAAAGAGATAAAGAAAGAAAAAATTAATTATGACTTAGTCAGGCATTAAATATGTCGTCGGGGTGGCCTAAAGTCGGTAGTATAGGGATCGGCCCCTATATTTTTACGGAATGTGGAATTGACCAAATTAAAATAATTAAGTTTTCTTAAATAACTAGATTTACAATGGTATGTCATGAGTTGAGAATTAAGTAAACAAAAGAGAATCGAATGAATATTAGTTTAGAAATATTTTAGAAACAATAGAAACAATGGTTTAAATTCATCCGATAATTTACGTCACCAGAATTCCACATGTACCAAAATCATTCGATATTGCATCATTGCAAATCACCTGATATTTGAGGAATATTTTAGCTTAAGGAACACGTAGACAATGAATAATTAAAATTATAAAAAGGCCCATAGAGCTGGAAAAACTTCAGATAAGGAGACACAGAGACAGTGAGGAGCTTTTGCTCTTCCTGACTCAACAGAGTTGGAGAGGATGCTCCTAACTCGACAGTGGGAACGTCCGAAAACATCAAATACGACTCAACAGGTCCGTCTATCTTTTCGTCTCCTATTTCTCTCTCTCTCTCTCTCTCTCGATCAACAACAACAACTTTCAATCACAAGTTCCAATCACAGACAAACTACTAATATGTTGACACAAGCAATCACACTAATATAAACACCATGTCACACACAACTATACACAGACACAATCAGACTGCAACACCACTGAAAGAACAATGAAACTATATTAATTGTATTTATGTATATAAAGTTTGTTTCCTTTATCAATGTCTTCTTCTTTTGTTACCTATGGAAACTACATTTCCGTAGTCCTTATACATATAAATTGTGGGGACCCATAACTCGGATCTTCAACTCCTCAACCATTCACACCCCAAACAAAATGGGTCCCTACAGTAGATAGATAGTTAGATTTATTGGATACTAGCAGCGGCTACCTAGCGTCGACTGGGTAGGGGGGATATTTTTAAAGTTTTTCCGCAGATCCATTATTACTGAATCATGAATTGAACCCTCGTGGGATGACCCATTTAAATCCCTATGTAAAAAAATAGACCTTGCATTGATCCAGCTACTCTGAAAAGAAATGTTAATGTCTACTATATATTTATATTTTATTTTTTTAATTATCTTCACGAATATAAATCAAATATCTATTATTTTTGCTCAAAAACCAAGCCCTTGTGATATTGAATGTGTATATATATCTTATTATAATGGAGATTGTGTGTTTTTCTGTCTGTAACCGAAACTACATTACTACTCAAGTCACAATTCCCTTAGTTCTTTACGTCACATTCTCCATGATTCTATTTTTATTCAAACCTCAATTAATAATACAACTGTTTGACATTATTAATACTGTTGGCCTTACCTAAATACTAATAACATGCAATTGTATTTATATATACAACAACATACCAGTTTTCAGTGTAAACGTAAAGCTAATTTGCATATTGATATTAAAAAAAACCGATTTTTAAAAATGTGCTTGGTATTATTGATTTCTAATTGTTTGGTTTTATCTTAATGAATATGAGTAAAAAATCTCTTCAATAAATCCTAAAAGAAATTCATTAACAAGAAGAAATAACTGTAATTCTATTCCTTACTTCCTATTTTAACTAAATTGTTAAATTAGGAAAATTTAGCCTTGAAAAACGGAAGTGATGAAAGAGTAAGTTTCAGTTGTTCTATTTTCCGATTATACCCCCTCCGTTTCAAATCTTTTTATTTGAATTCTTAATTAGTTTCATTAGCCTTTCTGATTTAATCTAATATTTTATTACATTTAAACTTAAATACTTGCACCCGGAGGGTGCATATATTAGCTAGTTTACTTAATCGTTAATTGTTTTATTTTCGACGTTTACTCTGGACATACACATACACACAACTGCCCTTTATATATGTAAATATAATAGCCGACGAAATAGTTAGAAACAGGACTTGAAAACCTGAAATTTGTGTTATTATAGTTTTATCTTCTGTGTTATGTTTCGTTCTTTATGATACGAACATTTTCTGGCACAGCTGGGAAGCTTTTGAATCGCTGAAAACGATAAAATGCTGTTTATTTATCAGATGAGAACGTGTTGGGACATTATGTGAGTGCATTGTGAACATTAAGCGTTTTAAAGACATTCTGTAACTTAATCTCTTAAACTAAAAATGTTTTAATTTGCGTCATTATGATGTCTGTTTGATATAGCTGTTTTATCTGCCATGACGATGTTGATAAAGTTTAAAAACCTTATAAAATGTTAGCAGAGATACTCGGCGTTGCTCGGAATTTAAAAAGTTAAAATTAAAAACAATATCTTGTCGATATTTACATATTTTTTTTATATATATTTTTATTATATTTTTATTCTTTATATATTCTTGTTTTGAGTTGTTTATTTTTATCATTATTCTTGTTTGTATTTTTCTTTATCTTTTATTTCTTTTTTTCTTCTGATTTATATTTGATAAAATTGCTTTATTTTTTATCCATTCTTGTTTTTGGCTACGTTAAATTTTAACTGATTTAATGGTGCGAAAATGTAAACATTGTTTTCGTTCATAATTTTCATTATTTCCGTAAGCTGAAAAAAAATTTGAGCATCAGGACTTTTTTTTTTTTTTAATGTTTCTTCTTTTGAACGGTCCAACAATTTTGAAGATAATATTAACCCTTATTCAAGTTCCATTGTGTTAAATATTGGGGGGGGGGGTAAATTTGACACGGCAAATTTGACATCCCTATAGACAGCTCTATCATTCTGACCTTGTTAAGCACTTTGAGAAACTGAAAAAAGTAAGTCTTTACTCAACCGGGTAGGATGTGACACAAGATCAGGTATAGGGCATCCAGGAGGATCAAACTATTCTTCAGTAGTAATGGAAAGTTATTCAAAAGTTATATACAAAAACTGAAATGTGACCACAGTAAAGAAAAGAAAGGTACAATTTCAAGTTATAGCATTTTATTTTTTTAAAAATCATTGACTCATACCATTATGATAAGAAATACTAATACAATTGGTAAATCTACAATATTTCTTAAATATTAGTCTAGTGTAACACGGACATTCACTATTCATTCATGTTTAAAACACATTATTTTTATCTTACATTTTAATTCTTTATAACGTATATATTTATACACATATATGCGGGTGCATAGAGCCGGGTTAGCTCAGTCGGTAGAGCGTTTGGCTAGAAACCACAAGTTTCTTCGTTCCTAGTTCGATCCTGGCCCTCGCCAACTCAGCGTAAGAGTAGCACAGGGATCTGTTCGGTAAAGTAAGGAGCTGATGTTAGGTGTAGCGCTCCACCTCAGACGCAAAAACAATCTCCTGGGACTAGCGCTAGTGAAAAGGGGATAGACTCCCTCGCTGACTGGCTCATACCGACATTAGGTTGCCCCCACGATGTATATATATATATATATATATATATATATATATGAGAGAGAGAAAGGGTGAGAGAGAGAGAGAGAGAATATTGAGTTATCAATTATAGACCATGTATATATAAGATACCTTAGCAATCACATGAAATCAATGGCGCTTAGTAATTGAGAGGCTCTCACCTATGCGTATTTTAAACCAGGTTTGAAAATCGTATAGACAACAAACTGTCAGTTTCCAAGCACTAATGACTTCATATCTTCATTACCCTAACTTATATATATATATATATATATATATATATATATATATATATTATTTGAAAAAATTAATAATTTCGATGTACATATTTGTTATACGTGTCTCTTGACTCTCTTCAAGCAAAACTGTTGTTGCTTGTAGAGGGTCAATATGATACTCAACACGTGCAGCAAATTTATACATCGGATTACATAGAAATAAGAAACAAATACCAAATTTTAAATCACTTTCGGACTTTTTCTTTATCAAAATATTGACTTTTCCTTTTCTGGATCTAAAACAATCTCTCTCCTTCTCTCTCTTCATATATATATATAATATATATATATATATATATATATATATATATATATATATATATGTGTGTGTGTGTGTGTGTGTGTGTGTGTGTGTGTGTATGTATATATATATATATATATATATATATATATATTAGCACGAAGACATACACACGAGAGAACACAGACTGATATATATATATATATATATAGAGAGAGAGAGAGAGAGAGAGAGAGACAGAGACAGACAGACAGACAGACAGACAGAAGCAGAGAGAGAGACAGAGAGAGAAAGAGATAGTTTGTATAAACCCAGAAAAGCCAAATGAGATACATCAGGAGACACAAATACGCACGAGCTCACCCTCTTCTCTCTCTCTCTCTCTCTCTTTCTCACACACACATACACACACACAGACACTCACACACACATTTAATGAAATAGAAATGACAACGAATGTATTATTCAGAATAACAAAGAATATGTAGTCCCTAATAATGGAGATTGACGTACGGCAATCAAATCAGATGAAAAGAGGAAGCTGTCGAGCAGGTAACATATGATCAGAAAAAGTAATTGCTGTTGAATGAAGTGGATATAAGGGAGATTATAACGAGCAAAGACGAGATGAATCCATAAAGAATTCCTCAAGTTGGAATTCATGATAAAAATGGAATTTGCCTCATAATGGATGCGAGAATAATTGCCTTATAAAGAGGATTGACAAAGATGATGAGGAACTCAATATGGATGGGTCGTGTTAATGGAAGACAGGAAACGGAACGAGGGGGTTAAATGGGACGGAGAGTAGGAGTGGGAGTAGGAGGATTATTGGCGAGAAAGGAATTAGCGTAAAGATGCAATGATGAGAAGTGGTAGGGAAAGATGAAGACAAAGCGACGTATAAGAAAATATGAGAAAGAAGAAAAGAAGAAGAAGAAGAAGAAGAAGAAGAAGAAGAAGAAGAAGAAGAAGAAGAAGAAAGTAAAAGGGGTTGACGATAAGCAAAAGAAGTCTAATTAAGAGAATGTAGAGGTGTGGGAGTAAAACATCTTACATATAAAGATATTTGAAAATTTCATAAGCATTGACATTCCTAATTACATTCCCGTGATAACGTCCTAGACAGTTCCCCAGTATTACTTTCTTAAAAATAAAATACATTGTATAGCATAATCTAATTAGGCTCATAGAAGGTCAAAGGTGATAAATATATAAGCAATAAGAAAAAAAATTTTTAAACGTCTTTATATATATATTATATATATATATATATATATATATATATTACATTTTTAATTGAAGGCACTTACAACGCATGTATCGCATAAAATTCGATACTTTTTCTTATAGAAAATGAACTTGAAAAGTGTAATCACAGCAAAGGATCGCTCGGTGTGTAGAATATCGTACAGACTGTTTCGACTTTATTAATGCGATATTATTAATGCGACTTTATTATGCGATACATGCGTTGTAATTGCCTTCAATTAAAAATGTAATATATACTTTATTCAGCAACGCTTCTAAATAAACAAACATCCAAAAATCTTATATATATATATATATATATATATATATATATATATAATCCAAATATTGAGTGAAGAAAAATCTTCCTTACGTCTTAGTAGTTTTTTAATTGTCATAATTTGCAGAGCTCAATGTATGCTCTTATTGTCAGAGTCACAGAGCAAAATTATATTAGGAAAAATAACAAAGAATGTTAAGAATGAAACCATTATAGACTATTTCATGGAACCTAGAGGAATTATCCTTCTGTTCCCATCATCAGACGCAAAATGAGGATTCATTTATTATTCTTAATTCAGTTGAAAACAGATATATTTATTTACGTCCAGATCCTTCTGTGTAGCCACTCCTGAAGGTAATTTAACAGCCGCTCATGAATTAAATTCTTAACCAGCTGATCGTCTGTTGTTTGTCATTATTTAATGGTAGGGTTCATTGGTAAATTAATTTATTCGAATTTCTAACCAGACACCTTTTTGTGTTTGGATTTTTTAACGACTTGTTGACTTAATTTATTGAAAGACACAGTGGTTATGTACTTGGAAATACAAGTAATACTTCATTATCATATGTGCATGCAACCATACGTAGCGTTATAAAACGAATCAATACTGAAACTTTAGTATATTTTTTATTTGATATTTCAATTTTAAATGAAGACGTGTGTCGCTGAATAACTTATATAATAAAGTGATGTTGTTTAGATATCTATACTGCAGTCTCAACAGTCTATCAGAATAATTTTCATATATTGAGTGGATAACTATGCGCATTTATTAAACTATGTAAAACAATTTTTGTTCCTGGATTGATATCTAATGTTATATGAGATTTTGAAAATGTATACTTAAGTTTAGTCGGATACTATATAATCCAGACAAGACAGAGAACATACAATTAATAACTACATATGTGTATACTAGTAATATCTAAAAATATTTATACACCTAACAACATTTTTTATAAAAAGTTGATAATCTTCTAAACCAAAGAATACATTATTTCCCTGTTTGTAGCTGACCATTTATATAACCAAACAGATTGTATTAGATATTATTAATCACCAAACTTTACTGCACAGATATATTCGGTGGATATTTATGTGCATTTATCAAACTATGTAACACAATTTTTGTCCGCCCTGTCGGCTGGGGCGTTAGAATGCACCGACTGCACCTCTGCAGAGGAGTAACACTCCCCCCAATGGGGCCACCTGTTGGCCGTGGGTGGCGACCCGTGATGCTTAAGGATAGAGCCCAGGTGGATGAACAGTTCATGACATGCAATACTCCACTTTGGCCCTATCTTGGGCTAGACGGGCGGTCGGAGAGGCCCCCTCCGATCAATCGGCTGGTCAGGTCAAGCCATAGCACCTATATGATTTTCCCAACTATAATGCCCTTATGGCAATACCCAACCCCTTTTTATCATATGGGTGCTAGAAGGCGGTGGCTGCGGGTCTACATGTCCTGGGAATGACGTTAAACTCTATCTGATGGTGAGGTTCCAGTTCTGGAGGTTTGGGGAATGTGGAGCATACCTTCATCACCATTGCTCCCTGTTCCACTCTGACCCGGGGTGGTAGTGCCTGTTAGGGTCCCATCTATGGGTTAAATAGAAAAATGTATTTATAAAAAATTGTATTATCCATTAAGAATTGATTTATTTCAAAACTTTATCGGCATTAAATGACCCACTGAGGTTGATATGTCGTAAAACAAAACAAACCAAACAATTTTTGTTCCTGGATTGCTGATCTAGTATACTTATCGAAGATAACCATTATTCCTTTCAAACTTTGATTTCATGCCCTGAATAACCCTATGTTGCATAGATTATCAAATCCACCATATTTGTGTAAATTCTTTCAAAGATGCAAGTGGTTGAATCTCCAGCTCAATATCTCTATATACCGAGACACTGAGGTAAACTTTTAATTATTGTTAAAATTAATTTTTTAAAGTTTTACATTCAAATTACTTGTGTTTCGTATATTTATACAAAAGTTTGAAATTCTGATTCTACTATAACCATTTGGAACTAAAAATGAAAGAATAATTAGCAAATCACGGTGGGCTCTGGCATCATAAATCTCAGAAGTAGCCCCCTCTTCCATGAACCTGTCGTCACAGCTATGACTCTGTCTCTTTCTTCCACTCCCTTTCTCTGTTTTTTTTTTTTTTTTTTTTTTTTTCTTTATATCTATCTATATATCCCCCTCATTTAAAAGCAAGAATAGATAATTCCCTACCGAATCCACCATATCTGTGTAATTCTTTCAAAGATGCAAGTGGTTGAATCTCCAGCTCAATATCTCTATATACCGAGACACTGAGGTAAACTTTTAATTATTGTTAAAATTAATTTTTTAAAGTTTTACATTCAAATTACTTGTGTTTCGTATATTTATACAAAAGTTTGAAATTCTGATTCTACTATAACCATTTGGAACTAAAAATGAAAGAATAATTAGCAAATCACGGTGGGCTCTGGCATCATAAATCTCAGAAGTAGCCCCCTCTTCCATGAACCTGTCGTCACAGCTATGACTCTGTCTCTTTCTTCCACTCCCTTTCTCTGTTTTGTTTTGTTTTTTTTTTTTTCTTTATATCTATCTATATATCCCCCTCATTTAAAAGCAAGAATAGATAATTCCCTACCAAATCCACCATATTTGTGTAATTCTTTCAAAGATGCAAGTGGTTGAATCTCCAGCTCAATATCTCTATATACCGAGACACTGAGGTAAACTTTTAATTATTGTTAAAATTAATTTTTTAAAGTTTTACATTCAAATTACTTGTGTTTCGTATATTTATACAAAAGTTTGAAATTCTGATTCTACTATAACCATTTGGAACTAAAAATGAAAGAATAATTAGCAAATCACGGTGGGCTCTGGCATCATAAATCTCAGAAGTAGCCCCCTCTTCCATGAACCTGTCGTCACAGCTATGACTGTCTCTCCCTTTCTCTGCTACTTGATCCAACCTCATTAACGATAAACTGGGAGGGGACAGGTGGACTTATACTAAGTTAAAACTTATATCCTGCGACTTTTCTCCCCCTCTTCATTTCCTTCTCTCCCCTCTCATTTCCTTCTCTCCCCCCCCCCTCGTACAAAATTCTACTTGCCACCCGGCACGTAAAACCAAACCATGGGTAGCAGCATGGTGGATGTGAGATGCGGCGGAAGAGCCTAAATAGGCCAACGGTGTATATCATAAGATGCTGGGCGGATGAACCCTGAATGGGTCAACGGCCAGGATCAACAAGTTCAGTTAGGTAACTACTGCTCCTCATCTCTAAGACCGGCGCCTATTGATGAGTCAAACAGCTACCGATAGATATCGATGACCTTGACCCAACCGAAACCATTCATGACATTACACAAAGTTCAAAAATCATGTAGCAACGTACCCTCTGCTATAAAAAATGGTACGCGATCTGCTGAGGCTCGAGCACCGGCCCAGTGTTCGATAAATACCTTACGGAGCTCAAAAAACACGACACATTTAAATCACATCATTCTCAGCACAGACAAGCAAGGCATACAACCTAGAGCAGACATAACCCTAACCGCACTATCTAATAAGAAAGACACAGAACCCAAATCCAATACAAACCTACTTAGATGTAAAAAATCTCTCAAGCTAGCAACATTTAACGTTAGAACACTAAAAACGATAGGTCAACTCCCTGAACTCACGGCGTCCGCAGCCGAAAAGAATATAGACATCATATGTGTACAAGAACACAGACTTTACCATGGTGATATAGAAATAAAATACCATGAATCTGGAAATGGCTGGACGTTTGTGTCAGCATCTGCATGGAAAAACTCTGTCAATGCCACTATAGGAGGTGTAGGAATGCTTCTTAGCCCTCGAGCACTAAAATCACTTAACAGCATAGAAAAAATTCAACCTAGAATCATGAGCGCCACGTTTAATGGCAATCCCTGCCTGACTATAGTCTCATGTTACAGCCCCACAAATGTTAGCGATGAAACAAACATCGAAACATTTTACAATGGGCTATCCTCTCTATGTCGGCACACCCCCAAACATAATGTATTGATCATTGGGGGAGACATGAATGCACAGGTAGGAAGAAACGAAAACAATAGATTCAGCTTACATAACACCCCAAACAGGAACGGTGATCTCTTAGCGGAGTTCTCCCTTGAGAACAGGCTTGTTTGTCTAAACACCAAATTCCAAAAACGGAAGGGCAAACTATGGACATACACGTACCCAAATAGCACAAAAGCGCAACTAGACTACATCCTAATAAACAAAAAATGGATAAATAGCACAATGAACTGCGAAGCATATTCCTCCTTTGAAGGAGTATCCTCCGATCACAGAATAGTCACAGCAAAATTACGATTAAGCCTACGTAGAAACAAAAAACAAACAAGTAAACACATACGATACGACTGGTCGACACTTGCTAACAGCGATATAGGCAATCGCTACGCTGTAGCAGTAAGAAATAAATTCAATATCCTCCAGGAGTCATCTGAAAGCTTCACACCAAACGAAGAATACGAAAACTTTGTTAGTGCACACCTAGAAGCAGCAGCCGAGTGCGTACCAACCAAACAAAGTGCTAAACACACTGTTCCTTGGGAGACTGAAGCAGTTAGACAAAGGAGAAACGATGTAAAAAAAAGCAGCCCAACGCAATAAAATAAAACCAACTAACACCAATCTACACAACCTTAAGAAAGCCCATATAGAACTAACCAAAGTATACAAAAAAGAACAAATAGAATATATCCAAGCACAAATAAGTAATATCAGACAATCAGTGGAAGACAGACAATCGAGATTAGCCTGGCAAACAGTGAACGAAATTAGCGGTAGGAAAGGTACCTCTAGATCAAAGCTAAAGGCAACCAGCCAAAAAGATAGACTTCAGAAATGGAAAGACCACTTCCAGAAACTTCTGGGGAACCCACCTAAAATCATAGAAAATAACATCCAAAAAATCATAGATAGACAATTAGATATCAAACTAGGGGATTTTTCAATAGAAGAACTCAACGAAGTCCTAAAAAAACTAAAAGGCAGAAAAGCTGCAGGACTTGACGAAATACCCCCGATGTATGGAAGTCAGGTAAGTTCAATGACATACTTCTTAGGCTATGCAACGCAGTATATAGGCAAAACAGAATAGATAAATGGACGAAAGGATGCATTGTCCCATTCCCCAAAAAAGGAGACCTAGGAATAGCTAAAAACTACAGAGGCATAACCCTTACTGCCATTGCAGCTAAGATATATAATGCCCTTCTTCTTAATCGAATCCGACCCGAGATAGAGAAAGTCCTCAGGAAAAACCAAAATGGCTTCCGCAGAAATAGGTCCACAACCTCTCAAATCCTGACTGTACGACGCATCATAGAAGGGGTTCGAGCAAAGAATTTGGAGGCAACATTACTATTCGTAGATTTCTCCAAAGCATTTGATTCTATACATAGACGGAAAATGGAACAAATACTACTGGCATATGGTCTCCCCAAAGAAACTACTGACGCTATAATGATGCTCTACAAAGATACTAAAGCAATGGTACGCTCACCTGATGGCGATACGGATTTTTTTGACATCGTCGCCGGAGTCCTACAAGGTGATACATTGGCACCATATATATTTATAATATGCCTAGACTATGTACTCCGAACATCTTTAGATACCATAAAAGAAAAAGGTTTTACACTAAGAAAAGCAAGAAGCAGGAGATATCCTGCACAAACAGTCACAGATGCAGACTATGCTGATGACCTCGCACTTCTTGCAGATACACCGGCACAGGCTGAGACACTACTGCATAGCCTGGAGGAGGCAGCAAAAAGCATCGGCCTGCATGTGAACTCTGCCAAAACAGAGTTCATGAGCTTTAGAAAGAAAGGAGACATCTCCACGTTAGACGGTAAGCCCCTTAAGCCAGTAGAACAATTCACGTACCTGGGTAGTAATATCTCATCCACAGATAACGATATTAACACACGAATAGGAAAGGCATGGATGGCCACAAACAAATTGTCTGTCATATGGAAGTCTGATCTCACTGACAAGCTAAAGCGACATCTCTTCCAGGCTGTAGTCATATCAGTACTACTGTATGGCTGCACTACCTGGACCCTAACGAGGCGCCTCGAAAATAAGCTAGATGGGAGCTGCACAAGAATGCTGCGAGCAGTTCTGAACAAGTCGTGGAAACAGCATCCCACAAGGGAGCAGCTGTATGGTCACCTGCCCCCTATCTCACAGACTATCCGAGTGAGACGGACTAGGCATGCAGGGCACTGCTGGAGAAGCAAGGATGAACTCATAAGTGATGTTCTCCTGTGGAAGCCAACACATGGACATGCCAGTGTGGGCCGCCCAGCAAGGACTTATATCGACCAGCTATGTAAAGATGCTGGCTGCAGCGAAGAGGAACTCCCTGTGGCGATGAATGATAGGGAGGGTTGGTGAGAGATCGTCTTGGATATCCGTGCTGCCTGCGCGACATGATGATGATGAGGATGTCTTATTTCTTATATAGTTCTATTGTATATAGATGGTCCACTCTAGCTGATAATCGTAACATATTATTGCGTTATTGGTAAATGAAGTTAGCATGCACAAAATTTCATTGTAACATTTTCACAATAAACATATCAATTGATATGTACTACTATCTAATTTTACATGAGATTTTGAAAATGTATACTTAAGTTTAGCCAAACACTATATAATACAGACAAGACCGACAACATACAGTTAGTAAAAATAGTAATATCTAAAGATATTTATACACCTAACAACATTTTTTTAATAAAAAGTTGATAATCTTCTAAACTAAAGAATACATTATTTCCCTGCTTCTTGTTGAGCATTTATATAACCAAACAGATTGTATTAGATATTATTAATCACCAAACTTTACGGCACAGACACACACAAGGACAAAGGGCACCAGAGAGAGAACTACGACAAAATTCCATAAATCCCTGAAGAGATTTTAAGCTTTGGTCGATACCTACCTGCCTGCCTGTCCCTCATTCAATGGTTGGTTCATTGTTTAGTTGTTTGGATTTAACGGCATGCCAACCTTTGGGTTATTTTATGCCAAATACATTTTGTTTGATTGATTCTAGTTGGGTATTCATTTTTTTTAACTCAATTTTTAAACACATTTTTAAAATCATTTTTTTCTTCTATTTAACCCATAGATGGGGCGTTAACAGGTATTACCGCTTCCGGTCAGAGTGGACATGTGCGTAATGGCGATAGAGTTTGGTCGCATTGGAGGAGGGGTGATTTTACGCTTCTGCAGAGGTGCAGCCGTTGTATTATACGACCCCAACTGACATCCCTCATTGGTCTCATCCGACACGAACATACCTGCAGTCACCCTGGATCATCCCCTTTATATTCATTCATTAAGCCAAGCCATGATGATGATGATGATGATGATGATGATGATGATGAAGCATTATAAAAGTTGTGACAAATGTAGACTAACATTTTTTTTTTAAATTAGGAACTTTTTACTTGTGAAAATGTCATTTGAGAAAAGATAATTTAATTGTGGAAATGTGACGTCTGACCGTAGTGGAAGAAAATATATTAGCCATGATACATTTCATCTCAATTCCTAATTATGAACATCCTACTCGTGGTGAACGGGTTTGGTAAATACAAAATAACGTCCTATCGTGGTGTGATAGTGTGACGGAGAACGAGAAAGGAATGGGAGCAAGACATTGTCTTGCCTGCCGGGATCGAACCTGCGTCCTCCCGCATGCGAAAACAGATGCGATGTAGGAACTGGAAGGATGCGAGGTTTGACTGACGTGCCCGGATGTTTGGCTAATATGCCCATAAAATAACAAGTGAGTCAAGCGCTGGGCAGTCAGCAGTCAGCAGCAGCAGAAGCAGAAGCAGTCCACGACGAAGCGCTTTTCAGTAAAGAAATGGATTTTAGTCGAACAGAAACGAAACAAAAAAGTAAATGTGATTTTGAACTGCTAAAGATTATTTCGACTACGACGACGGATTTTTCCAACTACTAGACGAAGAATGTGTTGACCAACAGAGGGTCTGACTTGTGAGAAGACGGAGAACTCGCTTGTTTTTGGTTCTCCCTTGGCGGGAGCTTGTTGATTCAAAGTTCTATTTCGCCCCATATATTTCCCCCCTTCTATAGATAGTTAGCAAACTAGACTCGCAGATCCATAACTGCTGAATAGCGAATTCGATCCCTTCTAGATAGTCCATATTTGTGACCTTGGCTGGATGAATACCTACTTTAGAGAGACTCAATTGGGAAATCTAAGACTAAGCAAAACTTAATAAATAAGAAGAAAAGGAGAAGTTAAGCAATGATGAGCCAGTTCAGTATTTAGATGGGTGACAACTTAAAATAACAAGCACTGTTATCAATCATAGGCCATCTTGCCAGACTAAAAAAAAGCATAATAAATAACAACAAATAAAGTTAAGCAATGATGAACCTATTCAGTACATAGATGGGTGACCTCTTAGAAATAGTAAGTGCTGTAAACAATCTCATTTCACAGATTAATCAAAGCTTAGTAGATAATAAGAAAAGAAGAAGTTAAGCAATGATCTATCCGGATATAGGAAAAAGGTAAACGCTTTGTTAAATTGTGTAATAAGGATTATTGTAGGAGTAAATTGTAGGATGATTCTGTTGGGTTCATAAAACTCGAATTACTTAATAATATAAACATAAACTACTTAATACTATAAATAAGTAGATAATAATGGTTATTTCCTAGTTGAGTAACATGATATTACAGGGTGACACAGAAAAAACAGAACCCAGATTATTTATTTATTTTCCATTAAAATAACCCTAAACCCTAACCGTACCCCTAAACCCTAACAAACTTGTTGGACTTTAAAAAAAAATTATAAATTAAAATTAACAGATTTATTAAAAAAATTGTGGGTTTTGTTTTTTCTGGGTCACCCTGTAATATCAAGTTACTCAACTAGGGGGGTAGGGTTAGGGTTTAGGGTTAGTGTTAGGGTTGGGGTTTAGGGTTATGGTTTAGGGTTAGGGTTGGGGTTTAGGGTTAGATTTAGGGTTAGGGTTAGGGTTTAGTGTTAGGGTTAGGGTTTAGGGTTAGATTTAGGGTTAGGGTTAGGGTTTAGTTTAGGGTTAGGGTTCGGGTATGTGTTAGTTTAATGGGAAAATAAATAAATAATTTGGGTTCTGTTCTTTCTGGGTCAACCTGTAATATCATGTTACTCAACTAGGAAATAACCATAATAATATTATATACCAAACATAGTTTGTTTATCTCCTTTGTTTTCTTTTTTCTTTTCCCTTTTCCTTCTACTTTTCTCAAAAATACAGACAATTACTAATTTTCTCGTCTTTTAATCAAGGGTATCTCT
>CM042148.1:32138311-32148311 GCA_023376005.1 Doryteuthis pealeii | reverse complement strand
CAACTCTCATCTCCAACATTCAGAGAAATACAGTGATGGCTTTTGCAATAAATATGCCGTGAAATTTGAATAGCCTTTAAGCAAGGAAACCAAACCAAGCCATAGAACTGAGGAAGACAACCATACTTTTCCTTTGTGATTGATATAGATTTATCTATTGAATTTGATATTAAATTCGACAGAAATATATTAACAGTTACGTTGGAGTCCCCACGTTTTTATAACGAAAGGGAAATGGGGTTATTCATTGACTATCATAGACGTCTCATCTTGTTCAGTTCTCTTCGTATAATCTTTACTGTATTCGTTTCACTTCCTAATTGTTCGTCCTTCCTGTCCTCTTGTTCATCCTAATTTATAAATTCATATGCATGACGTATGCAAAATAAATATGACACTAACTGGATTAAGTGCGCCGCTTCTATCTAATTCCTATTGACTTTCACTCAGATGAATTCCCCTGGGGTGATGCGATGCTAGGTCCTGTCCCCACCCACAAGGGATTCTACATCAGTAACCGTTGGGACATGGGGAGCTAGAAGGAAAGAGAGCAAAAAAAAAGAAAAAGAAAGAAAGAAAAATAAATAATGAGGGTATTTCTTTGTTTTCTCTTTTTCGTTTTTATTCATTTCCTTCTTTTTCTATTTTTTTTTTCATTATCGTTTATATTAATTTTCAGCTTTTTGATCATTTTATCTTCTACGTTTTTTGTTTTTTTTGTGATTTTTCTTCTTTTTAGATTATATTTATTTTCATCTTTATTCATATTGGTTTCTGCTATGTTCACTTTTTTCATTTTTCATTTAATTCTTCTTCTTCTTCTTTCTTCTTCTTCTTCTTCTTCTTCTTCTTCTTCTTCTTCTTCTTCTTTCAGTAACCGTTGGGACATGGAGCTATAAGGAAGAGAGCAAAAAAAAAAAAAAAAAAAATGAAGAAGAAAGAAAGAAAAATAAATGAGGTTCTTCTTTCACTTTGTTTCTCTTTCTCTTTTTCGTCTTTATTTATTTCCTTCTTTTTCTATTTTTTCATTCGTTTATATTAATTTTCAGCTTTTTGATCATTTTATCATCTACGTTTTTTTTCTTCTTTTTAGATTATATTTATTTTCCTCGTTTAATTCTTCTTCTTCTTCTTCTTCTTCTTCTTCTTCTTCTTCTTCTTCTTCTTCTTCTTCTTCTTCTTCTTCTTCTTTCACATTGCCTTTTCTTTTTCAATTCCCGCTGTCACCTATAATCTCCATTTTGTCCAGACTCTTTTCAAAACCCGGGAAGCTGAGAAAAGATGATAAAATGCTGAGGGTGGCAGTGTTTTAAAAACGAATAAAGTAATCAATTAATGTACATATATACGAGAAAGAGTCTCTCTGCTTTCTACTGGGAACTTCATATATTTATATGTAAATGCAATCATGTGATTGCCTTGTGATGTCTAATGCATATACGAGTGTTAATATTGCGAGCACTTACAATCAATACGCATTTGCATGTATAATATTATCACCCTTTTTTGCGCATGCGTGATCAGTGTGTCTCACTGTGAATATATTTGTATCTGTATCTCCGTTGCGTTGGTTTAGTTTGCTTTATTAATTCAACGACTTATCAAATTCTCATGGGTTATTTAATACCGAAATTTTATTAATTTCTAAATGCTAATGAAAATAATAATTTTAAGATCCTCTTACAATTTGGTTGCAATATATCCATGGAAATCTCTCTCTTTTAAAAATCTTCTCATATCAATCTTGAAATTTTCATATTTTTTTCCATTGTTTTGTGTTTTTAATTGCACTTTTTATTTTATTTACCATTTTTTATAGTTATGATATCAAGTATTCCAATTCAATACTAACAATTTACACATAATTATTTGGTTCAATGTAACTATTCTCATTTAATAATAATAATAATAATAATAATAATAATAATAATAATAATAATAATAATAATAATAAAAGCTCGGGAATATGAGTGTGAAAGTGATAACAATTGTAGTTGGTGCACTTAGAACAGTCACAAAAAGTTTGGAAAAAAGACCTGAGGAACTGGAAAGACCACCTATTAATTCTCGTGCTAAAACGTACTACTACTACTACTACTACTACTACTAATAATAATAATAATAATAATAATAATAATAATAATCCGATCCAGCACCAACATCTTGCAAAGGATTATACCGTTTCAACTAACTGATACTTATCCATAGCAAACAATTACAGCCTTAAGCGACTTCTTCTAATACAAAAATCCTGCATACAACTATATAGTATTAAGTCTTCCATCTAATACAAATAATCTTTAAACATATTTGGTTTGACCCCTTTATGGGACCCCAAACGCAACACCAATCCAGCTCAGAGTGAAACTAGGACCAACGGTAAAGAAGTGATTTAGCTGGATACTGTATAACTCGGACAAAGCCTGAAATAAAATTCGCGAATATATATGTATATACTAGTACTCCTCATACATACCTATACACCTAACAATATTTTTATGAAAAGTTAATTTTCTTCCTACCCCAAAATTCAGTATTATTGTGTTTTAGTTGAATATTAGATAACCAAAATGGATAGTATTAGATATTATTAATTACCAAAATTTACAGCACTGACACTCTCTGACTAGAAAAGAAAAATGCAGCTTGAACCACAAATGAAATTTAATAAATACAAAATTATATGAAGGTTTTTTGCTTTTAAATATTTTTTTCGTAAAACTGTACGTTATATATTTTTAAATATATACTAGAATGAAACAAACTATATATAAATCAATCATACCGGGCATGTATTTATCAAAGCTTGTTTAAAAAATCACTTGGACCATCCTTTTTATCGTACTACATATAGAGCATATCTAATCTAATTATAATGGAGATTGTGTGTTTTTCTGTCTGTAACCGAAACTATATTACTACTCAAGTCACAATTCCCTTAGTTATTTACGTCACATTCTCCATGATTCTATTTCTATTTAAACCTCAATTAATAATAAAACTGTTTGACATTATTAATACTGTTGGCCTTACCTAAATACTAATAACATGCAATTGTATTTATATATACAACAAAATACCAGTTTTCAGTGTAAACGTAAAGCTAATTTGCATATTGATATTAAAAAAACTGATTTTAATAAAAATGTGCTTGGTATTATTGATTTCTAATTGTTTGGTTTTATCTTAATGAATATGATTAAAAATCTCTTCAATGAATCTTAAATAAAATTCATTAACAAGAAGAAATAACTGTAATTTTATTCTTTACTTCCTATTTTAATTAATAGTTAAATTAGGAAAATTTAGCATTGAAAAACGAAAGTGATGAAAGAGTAAGTTTCAGTTGTTCTATTTTCCGATTATACCCCCTCCGTTTCAAATCTTTTTATTTGAATTCTTAATTAGTTTCATTAGCCTTTCCGATTTAATCTAATATTTTATTACATCTAAACTTAAATACTTGCACCCGGAGGGTGCATATATTTGCTAGTATAAATAATACAGCTTTCTATTATTTTGTGTAATAATGATACTGAGTATAAATTAACTACTCGTTGATAAAGTTATTTAATTCCTGACATTGCTGTCATGTAAGCAGTGACGTAGTTTCGGCTACAGACAAATAAAGACTGAATCTTTATTATATATATAAATAATACAGCTTTCCATTATTTTGCGTAATAATGATATTGAGTATAAATTTACTCGTTGATAAAGTTATTTAATTCCTGACATTACTGTGATGTAAGCAGTGACGTAGTTTCGGTTACAGAAAATAAAAAAAACTGAATCTCCATTATATATAGATGTATCAGAAATATGTGCGTAACTGTAAGACTCAATGAATCACAAACGAATAGACAATTACATTCACACAGAGACACACAGACACGTATGTTCAGAAGTTCGTAGATGTTGCAGTATTTTTACTCATTGACCCTGTACAATCTTTTGTGATACTCTCTGTCAACTTTTGTGGCGCTCTTAATGAAACTCTCTTTACACATTAACCTGTGACACTCTTGTAACACAATCTGTGACACTCACTTAACTCATTAATCTGTGAACTCTCTTTGGTCACTCTCTGTGACACTCTCTTTACTCATTAACCTGTACACTCACATGTGACACTCTGTGACACTCTATTGCGATACTCCTCATGACACTCTTTACTCATTATCCAGTAGACTCCCTTTTGATACTCTGTAGCTCTCTTTTAGACACTATCTTTACTCATTAACCTGTAGGCACTTAGCCAAACACTAATCACTGTAGGAAAAGGGACAGGTGATCCGAGTTCAAATATTTGACGAGACTGCTTGCATTTTGCTTCATGTTAATTGTTGGAATATTTTGTGTATATAAGGTGTGCTCCAATTCCACACCTGGGTTTATAGACTAGCCAAGGTCACGTGACCTATTCCTACGGCCAATCACTAGCCATACTGCGTGGCTGATACACTACTTCAACACTGATACTTGCCACTGTTCTCTTGCAATGATCAAACTGAATGACCTAATCTATACGGTAGCAAAACAAGTCGGCAATAAAATTGGTATCCTAATACACAAACCAAATAATAACACAAATGAGACTTTAAATTAGTGAAATGTATGCCTGAAAGAATATGACTTACGATCATTGACGAAGGAACTGAGGACTCTTTACCAGAAGAACCAAAGGATTCATAATCAGAGGACTACCAAGGACCCAATTCCACTGGACAAGCGCTCTGGCTTAAGGCCTACAGGATGGCCCCAAAGACTGTAACACTAATACCCATCAATAAGGCATGAACCCATCTTTTATCTTCCAGTTACGAGTAATTAATAGGGTGGATTGGTTTCTTTAGCCTTGTAAAGACAACTTGGAGAAAAGAAATTTAAATTCAAATCAGCTTTACGGAACTTTACCTTGTGTCATATCCTGCACGTAACTCATTAACCTATACTTATTCGGGTACATTTGTAGAAAATAATGAATAATATGAAAACATGCACAACAGACGTCAGGGAATGTTTCATATCTTTTGATATGCTAATGGGAATGTATTGTCTGAATAATAAATTCTATTGACAATAAATGTCTAAATTTCATTAGAGTTTATGATATTTTGGGTCTGTCCCTCGAGTCAGATTACGAAATGTTATAACACAGAGTGCGACATGCGAAGTTGTAAATAATCCATTGTAGTAAACTGTGCCACAAGTCGTAGCAGCTGAATAAGTTGGGAAATGTGTACCAAAAATATATTGAATATATAGAGGCGTGGGCTTAATGGTTACTGTCGTAGTGAATTGGCTCGTCGAACCAAGTTCAAATCCTAGGCATCGCTGTTTGCATTCTACATAGCGCTAATATTTAGGAACGGTATGAATTGAACTATCCTCGCTCCAGTTGTGGATAAGTAGTAGGGAGAACTGGGCTCATTTAAATAGAAAAGGGAACTGAAACGATCACAGACCAATCGGTCTCCAAATTCTCAAAATAACATGTGCGGGTATGTAAATATATATGTGAATATTCATATATATATATATATATATATCTTATTATAATGGAGATTGAGTGTTTTTCTGTCTGTAACCGAAACTATATTACTACTCAAGTCACAATTCCCTTAGTTATTTACGTCACATTCACCGTGATTTTATTTTTATCTAAACCCCAATTATCAATAAAATTGTTTTGCATCATTATTACTATTTGTCATATCTACATACGAATAATATGCAATTGTATTTATACATACAACAAAATAGCGGTTTACAGTGTGAACGGGAAGGCTAATTTGCATATTGATATTAAAAATTTTTGATTTTTAAATAAATATGTGTTTAGCATTATTTGATTTCTAATTATTTGGTTTTAACTTAAGAATGGCCGATTTTCATCCCGATGCTAATCTTTGCCCCGCTTGTATAATAAATGGAAATAAATCCAACAGTATGATTGAAAATAGATAGAAAACAAATGATAATAATAGTACGCTATTATCTTTGTTTTCCTATCATATATTATATATATATATATAATATATATATATATATATATATATATATAATAAGTCACGGAGACGTGTTCGCGTTTCACGCCTCCTCGGTGTGGCTAGACACAACAACTATCCTTGACTAGAAGCGAACTCCGACTGACTATATACCAACCTGATTTCTTAATATCTCGTCCACTTTGACAGCTGCTGTAACGGGTAATGTTGAAACTATTAAATACATAGTTTGTTTACATATTTAACGATCACAGAGAGATCTAGTTTGCGGGCAAATGATCATTGCTTATATGCTTAGTAGAGAAAGTTAATTTAAATCACCCCTTAGATTAATATATATATATATATATATATATATATATATGTGTGTGTGTGTGTGTGTGTGTGTGTGTGAGCGCGTATACATGTTTTTGCGTACGTGTAAACATATTCGTACGTACACGTGCATGAATATACGCGACACTAGTTGTGCGATAGTTTAATGCTAGAGGATTTGGATGATTACGGCGATAATGGCTCACCTCTAAATGATAACTGACTGAAAATCAGCTATCAGATTCAAAGTGATCCTATGAGTATAATCAGCTTGTACTGCGCTTGGAACCAATGGTAACAGAAACCTTTTAATTGTATAGCATTTCATTATATATTTTCTTTTCACAAAAAACCTCATTGCTTGTGATGAGATAAGATGTAAAATAGTTGAGAACTCAAATATTTGTTGGCATCCTTCCGTCTACTGAAGACGATGGCGTAGTGTCCATTTAAAAAAATTATTGTTTATCTGCAACTGCGTGAGTGGCTGAACAGACCAATTCTGAATGATAGTCTCTGGTGCAGTGACTGCAGACAAACAGTGATGCTTGCTGGAGTTGCTGTTGTCTCTCCTTCCTTCTGGCTCTCTTTTCAGTGGCGGCTTCTTTTCCTCTCTTTTTCAATCCTTTTCGTTCCTTGGTGATGAGGAGTCGCCAGGTCGAACGGTTCTGCACAAGCCTCCCATATCCTGGTGTGCTAAAATATTCCTATTTTTCATATCACTTCAGCTAATGGCTCTTCTCTCTCCCCCCTCTCTCTCTCTCTCTCTCTCTATATATAATATATATATATATATATATTATATTCATAAACACGTGTTTCTTATCAAGTATCTCTATCAGAATTTGTAAGCTACCTACAGTTGTAATCCGATCAGTTGGGTTCAGTCCACCACCTTAACCATTAGGCTGTCATCACTTACAGAATGTTTTTAACTGTTTTAGTACACACATCGCTATAAAGCCCGTCATAGATGCTCCATCCCTTATATATAGGAGAACGTATATATATATATATTATAATATATATATATATATATATATATATATATATATATATATATATATGTATATGTATATTAAACCCAATTCCTGACACTTTGACCTTCAGATATTACATATGTGATCTTCTCTAAAAAAAATCCCTAATCTGCGGGATTTTCAGAACTTAAGAATGGCCGATTTTCATCGCGATGCTAATCTTTGCCCTTTAATTATGTATATGTCATGCTGTTCTTAAAATGTCACCCATCAAATTATTAAGTTGGATCATCTCTGCTAACTTTGATGTTCTCGCAATATCCGGGTCTTTAAGAATGACTTGACAAAAGACTCATATTGTTACTGTTTTATTTTCAAGACTTATATTTTTTTTAATAGATTTTATCATCTAGGTTTATTTTCTTATTTAACGATATATCAACCTTCATGGATCGTTTATTGCCAAAAAATAGACTTATAGAAAAAAGCAAAGGTACTATTTAACTAGTAGACAAGAGGAATGGGGGGTCCATACCTTTCCCGAGGGTATTAGTCAGAAAATGAACTTCATAGCGCGATTGGAATTTGAACTCGCTAACTATGATGTCGGACTCTAGCAAGTTAGCCATTACGCCTCCCCCAATACGTGGATTTTAATTTTACAATGTTATTTTCTCTAGAAATGACAATATTGTATGTGTTTACAGACTCACGAGCAGGATGTGGCATGAGATATTTTTTAAGCGGAGTTTAACAGATTTGTATTCAGAGTTGTATTACCAAGGTTAAATATCTGTATGCTCTACTACTTATCCATAGCGGGAAGGAGAATAGTTGAATTCATACCTTTCCCAACGGTATCAAAGTTATGTGAAATGCAACCAGTTTTCCTCTAAGATTTGAACCTGTTTCGTCATGTCCATTTCTATGACTATAAAATTACATCACAGGAGCCCCTTAGTGTAAAAAAATATTAGTGGTAGCATTTAATCCATAACTGGGAGGATGGGGAGGTTTATACCTTTCCCAAGGGTATTAGCCCGAAAGTGAAACAATAGCGTAACTGAAGTTCGAACTCACTTACTACAATGTTGCAGTCCAGGACGTCAGACACTACTCCAAGTCTTTTAGATTTCTGTATGCATTCGAGTCCGTTGGTCATAAATACATAAAATACAGAAATGTTCTTATCTCCGGAAATGCCAATATCGTAGCATTCTTCTTTGAAGGCTTCAGATTTGAATTTGCAAACGTTATTTTAACCAATTTTAAATAAGTGAAATGCGAGATGCATTGAAAAAGTATTGAAATTTAAGCTGTTAAAATCAAGATACAAATTACCTAGGCACTGCAACAAAGTCGGCTGCTACGAGTTTTAAAAGCGAATTGAAAATAATTAAATCTATTATTTAAGGTCAAACTTTGTCTAAATCGATAGTAGTAACATAATAACCATCATTAAAAAAATAAAAATATCATTACAATAGCAATTTATTTTTAATATATTCAAAACGATTTGTTTGGGTCAATTTTGTTACGCCCCCAACATAAGGGGTAGTCAAAATTAAGTGACCTGAAAAAACGAGAAAGTTTTGAAATAAAATAAATGATGCATTATAAAGACCATTCATTGATAAATAAACACTGAATATTTCATTAAAATCCGATAATTCCTTGATTTTTGGCAAATTATTTTCTGTAGGGGGGCTAAAGTCATTTAGTCAAAAACGCATTTTAGGCTCATTTTGCCAGTACCTAAAATTACCAACTAATGTAACTGTAGTATCATATGCAAATGAGAACAACTATAAAAGTAGTCCTACTCAGTAGCAAGGCAGACGGTTAATAACTATTCCTACAGATAAACGCATGTTCCCGAGATTGAGTGACTTCAGATCAGTAATGTTAATTGTCCTTGAAATATTCCCTATTAATTTCAATACATATATTCCAAATAGTTTTCCAGTGATCAAAGGATTGACACCCTTTTCTTTGTTTGGTTTGGTTTCTTTGTTTTTAATTGCATATCAAACTCCATGGGTTATTTAATGTCAAATCCAATTTGTAGAAAAATAGTAGTAGTACTGATTAACCCATGGCTGGTGGATAAGTAGATTAAAGGGCCGGGTTAGCTCAGTCGGTAGAGCGTACGGCTAGAAACCACAAGGTTCCTAGTTCGATACAGGCCCTCGCAACTCAGCGTATGAGTAGCACAAGGAATATGTGCGGTAAAGTTAGGAGCTGATGGTAGGTGTGGACTCCACCCCAGACGCAAAAACAATCTCATTGTTTTAGTGAAAAGGGATAGACTCCCTCGCTGATTGGCTGATACCGACTTTAGGCCACCCCGATGACTTTTTATTAGTCCGAAAGTGAACTTAATAGCGTGACTGAAAATCGAACTCACTTACTACGATGTTGGAGTCTAGCACGTTAGCCACTACGCAAAGGGAACTCTCCCCCTTTTCGTCTAGTGTTTCTAATTACGTTCTTGTTATTCCTAATGGCGTATTCTAACTGGTTTACTATTTTCTCACAACTTCCCCCCCCCCCGACCCACAACTCTACTGTTATCTCCCATGACTCTTCCCTCCTCCACCTACTCCCCATTCTCCTTCCGTCTTGCCCCCCCCCTCCGTCGCCCCCTTTTCGCATCTTGCTCCAATCCATTTACCGTCAACGATACGATAAACA
>CM042148.1:32118311-32135811 GCA_023376005.1 Doryteuthis pealeii | reverse complement strand
TTTCTAACACACAGACAGACAGGCAGACAGACAGACCGACACACACACACACACACACACACACACATATATATATATATATATATATATATATATATATAAAGTAAGTAAGTAAAGTCAACGGGGCGGACTAAAGTCGGTATCAGCCAGTCAGCGAGGGAGTCTATCCCCTTTCAATAGCGCTAGACCGACGCTAGCTCGCACAGAAGCTGAGTTGACCCGGCATCGAACTAGGTATCATATCTACCGACTATATCAATATATATATTATATATATATATATATGGAAATACGATGAGGAAATTAATCCGATATATGTGAAGAAAATGTTTTCAAAAAATATAACAAACGATCAGAGGAAAATTATGTATCTATACTTAAGTATTTCGGTTTTAAACCATCATCAGGACAATGTAAATAACATTTTTGTAAGGGAGAAAAATGAAAAATGTTAAGTATATACGATCTTCATTTTCGTTTTTTCACATGCAATGATCACGTCATCAGCTTTCGTAAACAAACGCACATATAAAAATTAACGATATATAGCATTATATTCACACATTATATATACACTTAACATTTTCCATTTTTCTCCCTTACAAAAATTATTTTACATTGTCCTGATGATGGTTTAAAACCGAAATATTAACACATAATTTTTTCCTCTGATCGTAACATCCTGTGTTTTTATTTAAAAAAATTTCTTCACACACACACACACACACACACACACACACACACACATATATATATATATATATATATATATATATATATATATATATATATATATGAAAGGAAGGAAGAACTCAATAAACCGTCATGCTATATAAATTTATTTCGACCAAAAGCCTTTTAAGGCTTTAGAAATTTAAATAAATTCTTAAAACTCCTTAAAAGTTCAGTCTCATCATACAGACTACACAGATAAAAATAAAATGAAACCTGAATATATATATATATATATATATATATATATATATATATATATCGTTTGATAATATTAAACTGCATCTGGTGGTGAGGCTCACGTTCTGGAGCACTTATAGTGTGAAATTGCCCTATATTATTATTACTCACAAATGCAATCTGCGCTGGCTGGCTTGCAGATGCAGCTTCTTAGGATATTGCTTGTGACTGGACACAGAATCAGAAATCTTTCTTTCTTTTTTTCTAATTTTACGGCATGTCAACCTCTGTTGGGTTATTTTATGACGAAAATTTTTTGTATTATTCATTCTTAATGGGCACAGAAAATTGTTTTTTGTAATTTAATTTTTAAAAACAGTTTTGCTAAATTTTCTTCTATTCAATCCATACATGGAACCCTAGCAGGTACTGACCTGGAGTAATATATATATATATATATATATATATATATATATATATATATATATATATAGATATATATCGTATATCGTAATAAAAGTTCTATAGTTTTCTTTTTCATAAATCAGAAAAGTGCTCACTGTTGAGAAGAGGAGCACGATACAGCCTAAAATAAATTAATGTGAACTACCTCCACATGACAGACTCAATACTAATAGTTTTCTGTCTATTTACAACAAAAACACAAACTACACACACACATACATATATATATATATATATATATATATATATATATATATATATAAAGAATTTAATAACAGATTGATATACACGTGCACACGTAGATATAGAAACTATATATGTATGTGTTAGTGTAATGCTTATAGATAGATTTTAGCAACAGGTCTCTGTTTTAATATGCTTTATATACGGAACGCGGATGTGTGCCTCTCAATTAAACTCAGCGTCTGATCAAAATAATAGTGATTTTAATGACAGTGTCTCCCATAATTGTTCATTTCGTAAACAAAATCTTATCAAACACTTAGGTTTGAGAAAACGTATTTTGAAGTTAAAAAAAAGGGGACTCCCTCTTATAATGAATTCTAGGCAACGGCTTCGCTATTCCACTTATAGCGACAACAGATATTGATTTGTTCTCTTCTTTCACTCAAATATCGATTTGTCTTCTATAAAGCTTGCCTCTGTTCTTTTTTTTTTTTTTTACCTGGCCTCATCTCTAATAATAAATGCGAATGTCAGTGTGCCAGTGTGTCACGTTTTTACAAATTCATTCTTAGATGCCGTAGCCCAACATATCATACCATTTTGGAATCTGGGCGATTTCGTGAGCAAATTTAAACCATTCCTACGCCGAAACTAGACCCTCAATTCTGGAAACTTGGAAATAAATGTTGATACCGTCTATATAGAAAATGTATAATGGACATATTTTTTCCGCCCTGTCGGCTGGGGCGTTAGAATGCACCGACTGCGCCTCTGCAGAGGGGTAAGACTCCCTCAATGGGGCCACCTGTTGGCCGTGGGTGGCGACCCGTGATGCTTATGGATAGAGCCCAGGTGGATGAGCAGTTCATGACTTGCAATACTCCACTTTGGCCCTATCTTGGGCTAGACGGGCGGTCGGAGATGCCCCCCCCCAATCAATCGGCTGGTCACGTCAAGCCCTAGCACCTATATGATTTTCCCAACCCTATTGCCCTTATGGCAAGCCCCAATCCCTTTTTATCATATGGATTCTAGAAGGCGATGGCTGCGGGTCTACATGTCCTGGGAATGACGTTAAACTCTATCTGATGGTGAGGTTCCAGTTTTGGAGGTTTGTTGAATGTGGAGCACCCCTTCATCACCATTGCTCCCTGGTCCACTCTGACCCGGAGTGGTAGTACCTGTTAGGGTTAAATAGAAAAATGTATTTATAAAAAAAATTGTATTATCCATTAAGAATTGATTTATTTCAAAACTTTATCGGCATTAAATGACCCACTGAGGTTGATATGCCGTAAAACAAAACAAACCAAACCAAACCAAGGACATATTTTTTAAATCAAATTTAGTTGTGAAATTTCTATTTATCATGCAGCCTTGTAATAAGTTGCAAATACACAACTTATATGATTTTTTAAATAAAACCTGTTGTTTGAAAAATCTTGCAGAAGTTTAATTAAATATGATATGTACTCAATGAATGAATTGTCATTGTTGGGACGGAGACTCAATGAAAAGCCTTCCACAGGAATTAGCTTAATTGCCGGTAGGGTGTTTTTTTAAGGTAGCATCATATATATGTGGACTTTTTAATAACTGTCTCAGTTATTGTAATTGCAGGAATTTATTAATTTCCATGTAACAACTTTAGAATTATTTATTTTCGATTAGATCAAGACTCTTGTCGATTTTTAGCTCTCCAAATTTGAGAGGTGTCACGAAAAATGGAGACTTTTTGTAACCTATTTTTGTCTGTAAAATGAGTTCTAGAAATGTCCTACTTCTAAAAATTGGTTTATAAAAGCACGTTTGCCCGAGGAATTCAAAAATGCTATCGGAAATGTTTTATAGTTAACCAGTTTTAAGTGATTAATGATTTCTGATTTGCAAAATTTTAACTGATGTTGTGAGCAAATATCAAACTATCTTTTTGGTACAAATAATGTTCAATGGATGTGAAATGATAATAGAAAAACATTTTTGTCATAGATGCAGTGCCACATCGGGATATTGATCTTGCTAGGAAAGTATCCAGCCAGTGTGAATATATCAAGAAACTATTACTGAAACTTTACGCCCATTTAGAGAGGACGTTAGTGCGCATGCATGAATATATACATATTTACCAACTCCTCCGCACGAGCAGGATGTGACACAAGGTCAATTTCTTAAGCGGAGTTTAACAGGTTTGAATTCAGAGTTTTCCTTCTCCTGAACTGGTTACCTAGCCATGGTTAAAGAGCCCAGTCTGCCCTTCTATTAGCCCATAGCTGGAGGGAGAATTGGATGCATAGCTTTCGCAAAGGTATTAGCGACATTGGAAATGTAAATAGCCTCGTCCATGGATTGAACTTGGGTCGACGAGTCCAATTCCTACGACTCTATACCACGCGCCTCCACATGCATGAATATAATATGTTATTTAATATGTTATTTTTTTTTAAAGAAACTAGCCAGGTCTTTATTTCTCAGTGGTTTTTTTTGGCTATTCCCTAAAAATACATAGAGTATTCATCACTAGTTTATGTATGGCAGCAAATCTGTAACCAAATTAAATACTTTGTCATCAGGTTAAGAATATCAAAATAGCACTGCATAAGATTTAATATTTCAAGCAATTTATTTTTCACAAAAATATAAACTTACATTTTTATTACTGCATTAATATTCAATATCATTAAAACAAAATTAAACCAATAACAAAATATCAGATGTACTTAAAGTTATTAATCCATACTTAATGTGCTTATGAGCATTTAATTTGTGTGAACGTTATATTCCCAATTAACGGACACCTACCCATTTATCACGACAAGTGTTTTTTTTTTAAATTTATCTATTTGCTTATTGGCAAAATATAGTTTTGTCACCATCTTCCACAAGAAATATCAAGCTTCCTTAAAGATTTTTCAAAAATGAAATAGCTGTTAACATATACATTTCTTATCAATGGTGAGATTAATATTAATTGATTAATTTTAATGACATATCAACCCGTCTAGAGTTATTTTAAGTCCAGGGGTTAAGGAATCACATTCATTGGAGTTTACATTTTCTGTGAAATAGTTTCTTAAGATTTTTTTCACATTTCGTATCATCTTTATATTAGTTGTTGGTCATTTTGTTAATGGCATATCAACCCTTGTGGGTTATCCAATGCCAAATTCCCACTTTTTTAATATATGACTTGTAAGCGAACAGTTTGTTGGTAAATATTTTTGTTTGGTTTGTTTTCTTAAACTTGTAGAAATAATATTTTCCTTATCTTCACGTATATTAATAACTTGGTAGAAATAATTTTTGTTAGGTTTTCCTTAACTTCATGTGTAGTAATCAGTTTCGCTAACTAATTTTCACGATCGATTTTTCAAACTTCATACGTACAAATAAACTATTTGATCCAAGAATGGGACCCTAACAGGTACTTCCAACCCGGATTAGAGAAGACCTTAGAGTAATGGCAATTAAGGGGTACTTCGCACGCTCCAGATCTCCAGAACTGGAGCCTCACCATCAGATGCAGTTCATCGTTATGCACAGGAAAATCATTTGAGAGGGTTTTAACCCTTTGCAGTGGATACAATCAGTGTATTCTTATTCAGTCTGACAGATCAGAAATTTATAAGGGGCTACCGGTTTAGCTCAGTCGGTATAGCGTTCGGCTAGAAACCACAAGTTACATAGTTCGATACCGGCCCTCGCCAACTCAGCGTATGAGTAGTACAGGGATCTGTGCGGTAAAGTAAGGAGCTGATGGTAGGTGTGGCGCTCCGCCACAGAAGCTAAAACAATCTCCTTGGTCTAGAGCTAGTGAAATGGGGATAGAATCCCTCGCTGACTGGCTGATACCGACATTAGGCCGCCCCGACGACTTTACTTACATCAAAATATCATCAGTAGTAGATATCTCCTGAATTAACATCTAAAATATTCACTTTGGTTTCTTTCTTTCTTTGTTCAATGGCATACCAACATCCGTGGGTTATTCAATGCCAAAGTCATCGTTCTAGATTCATATTTGTAGTACTATTTAACTCATAGATGAGGTATGAGGAGATTCATGCCATTCCCAAGGTAATTGCCCAAAAGTGAACTTAATACCGCGACTGGAGTTCGAACTCGTTTACTACGATGTCGAAGTCTAGCACTTCAGCCTCTATGCCACAGGGACTCTCCACCTAGGACGAAAGTGAATGGAATAGCGCGACTGAAATTCAAACTCACTTACTTTGATGTCGTACTTCAGCACTTTACGTATTATGCCACGGGGACTACCCCTAAATATTCACTTTATATTGTTCAAACTAAAGTTTCAAATGTACATTTTTTGTGAAGTTGCTTTTTAGGAATCTTTTTTACAACACGGTTCTATTGAATACGAATAATTCTTAAACATATCTATTTGATCCATAGATGAGACCCAACAGGTAATATCACTCTGAGCCAGAGTGGACCTGGGAGTAATGAAAATGAAGAAGTGCATGACTCTCCCGACATATTCGAACTTAAGAATCACTAGCATATGTAGTTTAATGTCATATCATGCCCCCTATTTTTTTCTCGAGGGGGTCTTACCCCACTGCTGGGGATACAGTTAATATATTCTAAACCCCAGAGACAGGATGGGTATCGCTGATAATGTTGTATACCCTTTCTTTACTGGCACTAAATAATTATAATGTTGCATACCTCTTTCTTTAATTCTATTTCTTGGCCGTCTTTAGTATTCTGATCGTCTTTGGTATTTCTTCTAACATCTTGACTTGGTCTAACTAACATAGCGCGCGTATGCAGGGTGAGTCACAGTTCGGCAGTACATCTTCACTGCCTGACGTCTAACTGCTAACTGGGGACCGAACAGGTCCCACGTCACTTCACGTATTTTGGCGGGCTTCTGTAATTTTCCATCATGGTATGAAAAGGGTCATCCCTCAGAATTACAGGGATTGACAACAATCTTATGCAACCGCATAGATTATGTAACAATGAGATTAATGTTAAGAATAATGCAACAAGGAAAATGATAGTGATCCCCTAAGAGGATTTTACTCATTGTTTTTAAAAAATGAAGTGGAGGCTGGGATAAGTGTGTGAGGTTCAGAGGAGCGTACTCTGAAAGGGATTAAGACGTCATCATCCTAGGTAGGCTGTTTGTTTTGTTGATACCAAACAGCTGGATATATTCCGGTCATACCTCGTATGATTCGGTAGGATGATTTTTTGTGAGGATGATTCCGTCTGGGAAATCTGAAGAGATTAAAGATTTATTAAATATTTTGCCGTCTCTTCATCTTTTTTTTATTAACAAAAAATATTGGCATGAATATTTTATTAGTTCCTTTTTAGCGGCTAATATAATCGACATTTTCAAGTAAAAAATGTATCAAGAAAGTTAATAAAAAATGACTACAAAAATAAATGAATAAATGGTGCTATCTTTTTTTTCCATTCTTTTTTTATTTATATTGAAAATACATATTTTCATTTTTTTTTTCGTCAGATTATCTGTTCTATTTAGCTTTGTCTACCTCTCGAAAGCAAACCGGCTGTAGATGTTTTTTTCTTCTTTCTTTTTTCTGCATTCAGTCCTATCTCATAATGAATCCTCGTCTGTTTGTTTTGTGGCCCAGATGAACGTCTGTTTAGTGTTCGGTCTCCAGGTAAAAATCTGGGACTCTTGTATTGTAATTTATTGTTGTTGTCGTTGTTGCTCTTCTTGCTCCCCTTCTTCTTCTTCTTCTTCTTCTTCTTCTTCTTCTTCTTCTTCTTCTTCTTCTTCTTCTTCTTCTTCTTCGGCGACTCCAACATTGTGGCTCATTCTTCTTTTATTTTTTATCTTTTTTTGGTCCAACATCAGGATTCGTTCTTTTCCCTTCTTCTTTGAATAACGCATTGCGATCCGTCCATCTTGTTCGTCTTCGTTGATTTCCATATTGCAATTCCTAATTTCGTTCATTCGTTCATTCTTATTCTTTAATTCCCTCATTCGTTCATTCTTATTCTTTAATTCCTACATTTCATATTCTTCTTTTACTACTACTTCATCTTCGATTCCTACATTGCAATTTCTTATTTCATTCATTCGTTCATTCTTATTCTTTAATTCGTTCATTCGTTCATTCTTATTCTTTAATTCCTACATTCATATTTCTTCTTTAACTACTACTTCATCTTCGATTTCCACACTGAAATTCCTTATTTCATTCATTCGTTCATTCTTATTCTTTAATTCGCTCATTCGTTCATTCTTATACTTTAATTCGCTCATTCGTTCATTCTTTTTCTTTAATTCCTACATTTCATATTCTTCGTTTACTACTACTTCATCTTCGATTTCCACATTGCAATTCCTTATTTCATTCATTCGTTCATTCTTATTCTTTAATTCGTTCATTCGTTCATTCTTATTCTTTAATACCTACATTTCATATTCTTCTTTAACTACTACTTCATCTTCGATTTCAACATTGAAATTCCTTATTTCATTCATTCGTTCATTCTTATTCTTTAATTCGTTGATTCGTTCATTCTTATTCTTTAATTCCTGCATTTCATATTCTTCTTTAACTACTACTTCATCTTCGATTTCCACATTGAAATTCCTTATTTCATTCATTCGTTCATTCTTATTCTTTAATTCGCTCATTCGTTCATTCTTATTCTTTAATTCCTCATTCGTTCATTCTTATTCTTTAATTCCCTCATTCGTTCATTCTTTATTCTTTATTCTTTAATTCCTACATTTCATATTCTTCTTTAACTACTACTTCATCTTCGATTTCCACATTGAAATTCCTTATTTCATTCATTCGTTCATTCTTATTCTTTAATTCGTTGATTCGTTCATTCTTATTCTTTAATTCCTACATTTCATTTTCTTCGATTCCCACATTGCATATTCTTTTTTCCCTTCTTCTTTAATTACTGGTTCTTTTTCATATTATCTTGACTTTACTTCACTCATCATTCATTTACACTTGTTTTATTCATTTATTATCGTTTAATAATTTCTTCCACTGATACAAACTTTAATATTTAGCATTGTTATTTATTAATCAGTGCGTTGGTTATATATAAAAAAAATATTTTCTAATATCAATTTTCTTTTCATATTTGGCATTCGTTACTGTCCACGATTAGTGTTCATTTATTGATTAGCCTGTATTCTGAATTATTTCTTAATGTCGTTTTTCCCCTGTTGTATTTCCTTCCTATTAAATCCTTCATCTTTTTTTTCGTTCTGTCTGGAATCTCATTTATTTTTCTATTCTTTCTTTCTATCTTTATTTATGTCCCACTAGAAGCGGCAACCCGGCATTGCCTGGGTTGAGAGCGGGGCAGAAAATTTAGTTCTGCAGATCCGTTATAACTGAATCACGAGTTGGATCCTCACAGGATGTCCCATTAAAGTCTGTCTGTAAAAAAACACCTTGCGTCATGAACAAAAGTACAAGGACATTCTGAAAAGAAAGATTAATGTCTCCTATTTAAAATATTAAATGCAAAAAAAAAAATTTTTTTATATAAACAATCCATGCTGTTACTATTTGAATTTTATTCACGATTATAAATCAAAGCTTTGGTGATAGTGAATGTGTATATATATTTACTTTGTCATTGATTGTTTTATTTTTGTTGTTTCGTCCGGACATACATGCATACACACAACTTCCCTTTATATTTGTATCTTATATTATATATATATATATATATATATATATTATATATATAGTTAAAGAAAATGAATCCGATGGTATGAGTATATATGAAAAGATATGAAAACACCACAAAATGCTGTTAAAGAGAAAACATTTTATAACACTTTAACAGCATTTTGTGGTGTTTTCATATCTTTTTATATATACTCATACCGTCGGATTCATTTCCTTTCTTTATATATATATATATATATATATATATATATATATATATGTGTCTGTTACATAGGTGGTGAGCTTAAAGAATGGGGAGTTCAGAATCTCTAAAGGATGGGGACTCACAAGTTATTTACTATTACCCCCAGACCCACTCTGATCCGCAGTGTTATTACCCGTTAGGGTCCCATCTATTGGAAAAAAAACAACTTATGTTTAGAGATAATGTTTAAGATTATTTTGAACTATATTTATTCATAAGTTCTTAAAATATTATTATACCTGAAAATCAGTAAAACGCAGCTGATCGATTGTTCTACTTCATTGGGCCGGGTTAGCTCAGTCGGTAGAGCGTTCGGCTAGAAACCACGAGGTTCCTAGTTCGATACCGGTCCTCGCCAACCCAGCGTATGAGTAGCACAGGAATCTGTACGGTAAAGTAAGGAGCTGATGGTAGGTGTGGCGCTCCACCTCAGACGCTAAAATAATCTCCTTGGTCTAGCGCGAGTGAAAAGGGGATAGACTCCTCGCTGCATGGCTGATACCGACTTTAGGCCGCCCTACTTTACTTTATGTTCATGTCGCGGTCACGTCACGTCCTTGCTGCTCCCTTCCCTCTACTGGTTTGACCTTTTTGTGTCATTCGTTTAATTTTGGGTGTGTGTCACAATTCTCAACTCACCTTATAGAGTCACTTTTGTTACCAAGCTGCATTTTGATTGGTTGAGTCCCTGACCATCTTATAATTCATTAAGAATCAGGGAGGTCCTAAATCTCCTTTTCACCTGTCTAAATTGGGGTATTCAACTCAGTTTAGTGTTGAATATTCATTATACCCATTATTACAACCGGGTAATTACATATCAACTCATCCAGGGCATGTCAGCACTTTTGGATTTCCTGGGTAAAAATATTTTTATAAACCAATTTTTAGAAGTAGGGAAAGTCTAGAACTCATTTTACAGACAAAATAGATTACAAAATGTCGCCATTTTTTCGAGACCACCCTCAAATATGAAGAGCTAATAATCGACATAACTCCGCCGATTCTTGGAATTGGAAGCTCAAGCTTTGGGGAATGTCTAACTTTAACACAGTCCACACCTGTACAAAATTTCAGAAAAATTGAAGAGGTGGGTGACCATTTTACTTTTTTTCTGGATGATTTTAAATGGAATTGCCCAACTGGTTAATTATTATTATTGTTATTTCAATTAAGCATGAAGTGATTACCCGTTTAAAATGATTGTGAAGTTAATCTTTTTTCAATTATAATTGAGCTTCACCATTGTTAAACTGAATTGGGGAGAAAATAAACCAAGGGTTGACATGACATAAAACCAACCAACAAAATCAATCTTTCTTTTGAGCCTGGTTTCTTTTTCAATTTTCTTTTTCTCTTTTTTTGTTGCTTAATTATTTAAGCCTTTATTTTGTTTTTTGTTTTTTTCTTTGTTTATTTCTTTCAGCCATCAAAATTTTCTTTCATTCATTCTTTTTTTTTTATATATTTCTTTTTTCTTTCTGTTTTATTTCCCCCAAAACTTTAATTTTACTTATTACTTTTTCTTCATTTCTTTGTTCCTTTCATTCATAATCATGTGTTTTTTCTTCCTTCTTCAACTTATTTAGAGCTATTTTTATTTCCTCCAATAGTTTTTTTTTATTATTTAGGTTTTACTTATTTATTCATCCCTTTATTCCTAGTATTATCTGCGTTATTCGGACTATTGTCCTCATCTTTATTGTTATCTGTACTACATTTTGGCTGATATACCCTCCGGTCTTCTTCAGGTATTTCTTGTCGGACTCGGGAACCTTCTTTTCAGACTCGGGGACCTTCTTTTCGGATTCTGGAACTTTATTGTCATAATCGGGAACCTTTTTGTCGTAATCGGGAGCCATCACGGAACTTTGAACGTGACCCTTGATTCAGTCCACGGGGGTATCCTGTTCTCATTCTGCTAACCATAGCTGGGGTAAAGGCGTTAAGCTGTGTCAATTATCATTCTATGTTAATGCTGCCCTTGATCAGGATTAAACCTGCAATCTAGAGATAACTGTCACTTAGAACTGTCTTAAACGAACTCCTTTATCCGCTAGGCCATGTGTCCAATTGGACACATGGCCTAGTGGATAAAGGAGTTAGCATATCGGCCGAAACGTTGTACAGATAACAATGAAGATGAGGACAATAGTCCGAATAACGCAGATAATACCCTTTATTCCTATTTTGAAATTTTTCGGCTTTTCTTTCTTTGATCTTTTCTTTCAGCCATAATCATATGTTCTTCTTTTTTATCTATTTATTTATTCTATTCTTTTTCTTTCTTTCTTTCATTCATTCCGTTTATTTTCCCTTTTTTCTTTCTATCTATCTATCTATCTATCTATCTATCTAGATGTCTTTCTAATAACTGGCCACACGCATTTGCACACTGGTATATAGCTCTTCATATTTAAACACATCTGTCAAATCATCTCTAATACTGAGAAATAATTTGCTCTGGTATAAATACCGGAATCAATTACATCTTGCTTGGCTTTTGCTAACCTGTATCTAAAAAAATATTTTACGTTTCAAAGAACACAGATCTGTAGAAAAAAATAGTTTTATTTGTTAAAGGGCATATCAACTCTCGAGAGTTATCTAATACTCAAACCATTCTTGTAGATGAATGGTTATGGTACTATTTAACCTATAGTTGGGGGATAAAAAGTTCCATACCTTTCCCAAGAGTATCAGTCCGAAAACGAATAAAATAGAGCGACTGGAACTCGAACATAAAAGTGTTCTCCTTCTTTTCTCTGTGTTTGGAATCAAACGCTTAGGAGAAATCCACAAAGGAAAGTGTTGCCTCGAGATTTTTTGCTCGTAATCCTCGTGATTTCTCAAAATTCAGTTTGATTTTTCCATTCCCAGTTTTTTTATTATTGATAAGTAAATGTAAATATTTTACCCATCCCCTTTAAAATATTTTTTTTCGGTATTTTCATTTTATTCTAATTCAAAACACAACATTTTATTTTGATTCAGAAACACAGCGTTTTTTTAGGGCAGAAGTCCAGGATGCATTTATGCAATATGCAACCAGAAGCCTCATCATCAGATGTAGTTTATCGTCATATCCAGCACACACATTAAAAAATATATTTTTTCAAATCTTTATCCAGTTTGTATTGACTGAAAATTAGAATTTATACAGTTTATGTAATATTTCGAAAGGCCAAATTTACACAGTATTTAGGATAATGGAAAGGAAATGTCCACATGAAAATGTCACACACTTTCGGCGAAAATAAGTTCACAATAGAAGAAACAAATTATATATATATATATATATATATATATAACACAAAAATAAAAATGATATACATACATACATACATACATACATACATACATACATAATGGAGGCGCGTGGGCTAGTGGTTGGAGTCGTGGAAAATTGACTCGTCGGTTCGAGTTCAATTCCTAGACGAAGCTGTTGGCATTTCACATAGCACTAATACCCTTGGGAAAGGTATGAATCCATATATCCCCCCCCCCAGCTATGGGTAAAATAATAGGGCAGACTGGGCTCTTTAACTTTGGGTAGGTAACCAGTCTAGAAGAGGGATAACTCTGAATTCAAAATTCCTGAGGTCGGTCGTTGATTGGGTTCGTGGCATTCCTTGATGCACCAATTCTTTCCTATCGACTGTACCAAAAAGTGCGGAATGGTCCTACGCAAGCCTTCACCACTATAAACAAATCACTGTGTTGCTTGTTCATTGAATGAACACTGATCTATCGAAAAATCGACGAGAGAGTCCATTGTATATATATATATAATATATATATATATATATATATATATTTATTAAAACACAACAATAAAACACGCATTCTAGTTGTTATTTCTATGTACTGGTATAAAACAGAGGTGTTTTTTTCATTTATTTACTAAGCTTTGCTTAGATATAGAACATAAGGATTAGGTAGTCTACAGTACCTGTTGTTACTTAAGTGGTCTCCAGTCTAAGTATTGAACAGGTTCATCGCTGCTTAAACAGAAGTGTTTGTTACATATTAGTTTGTTTAGACTATAGGCATTAATTAACTTTGGTCATGCCTTGCCGAATATGGTGACGCATTTGGCTGGAAAAAAAGTTAATGGGAGAGTCTCCGTGGCCTAGTAGCTAACGTCCTGGACTACGGTATCGTAGTGGGCGAGTTTGGAATCGAGTCACGCTATTACGTTCCCTTTCGGACTAATATCCTTGGGAAAGGTATGAACTCCGTGGTATCGGTTAAATAGTACTACAGCTGTTCTACAAGGATGACTTTGGAATTAGATAACCCATGAAGGTTGACATTACATGAAACAAAGAAAACAAAACAAAAGAAATGTGATAATTAGTTCCCAAGTATAATACGCACTTTTAACTTTTGGGTTGAAAAATCAGGGAATATAGTGCGGCTTATACACGAAATAATACGATGAGTGTTTTTTTTTAATTATAAAAGTTAAAATTGGAAAGAGAAATTCAGTATGAAGAAGAATTTCTACCTTTAGTAAAGACTAGAAGCGGCAACCCAGTTTCTCCTGGGTAGAGGGGGTATAACCCTGGTGTATTGATTTGTTTACCTTTGAGATTTACTAAAGCTGGGCATTTTTAAGTAGAATTTCAATGCTATTTCTATGTATATTTTAATTTTTAAATATCTTCGAATATAAATCAAATCTTCAAATTTTTTGTACAAAAAGCAAGAACCAGTGATATTCAATGTGTTTATATATTTTATTGTTAATTGTTGTATTTTATAGTTTCATCCGGACATACATACATACATACATACATACCAACTGCCCTTTATATATGTATAGATGATCCTTAGTATCCTACCTGCTGTAAGGCCCCCTCCGATCAATCGGCTGGTCACGTCAAGCCCTAGCACCTATATGATTGCCCCAACCCTATTGCTCTTATGGCAAGCCCCAAACCCTTTTTATCATATGGGTGTTAGAAGGCAGTGGCTGAGGGTCTACATGTCCTGAGAATGACGTTAAACTCAATCTGATGGTGAGCTTCTAGTTTTGGATGTTTGGGGGAATCTGGAGCACCCCTTCATCACCATTGCTCCCTGGTCTACTCTGACCCGGAGTGGTAGTAGCTGTTAGGGTCCCATATATGGGTTAAATAGAAAAAAACATGAGTTTATAAACAAAATTTGATTATCCATTAAGAATGGATTATTTTAAAACTTTGTTGGCATTAAATGACCCACTGAGGTTGATATGCCGTAAAACCCAAACCAAACCTAACCAAATTGCTGTAACAATGGGTGAGGACTAGCAACAATGACGATGGTGTTTAAAACTACTCATTGTTGTAACTAAGTTAATACTAGTCAAGATTAGTAATACTTAACAGATGTTGTTATAGTTTAAATATACAGAGGGATATAAAACTATTCTTAGTTGTCGAAGAAATATTTGTCTTAGCTAAAACGCATCTAAATATAGTCCGGCTTAAGACAGAAGCAGTAGCGCTTTTGTTTTTGCTGTTAGATATTTCTGCTTGTACATACGATAGCTGTTGTTGACGGGAGTTAATGTCGGAGCAAGCCGACGTAAAAGCGACGGGAACACTAAGCAGACGGTATCATGTTGATACCGACAGTGGGGAAGTTGGAGAAGAGTCGTTAATGGATGAAGAAACGAAAAAATAAACAAAAAAACCATCATCAATATTCTTTCTTGCTTGTTTTTTTTTTGGTTTGTATATGTGTGTGTGTATGTATGCATGCATGCATGTGTACGCCCGCATGTTTGTCTGTGCGTGTGTCCCCCCCTCTCTCTCTCTCTCTCTCTCTCTCTGAATCTCTGTGTGTGTATGTGTGTATATGTTTGCGTGTGTGTGTTTGGGTGGAGGGGGAGGTTCTTCTGAACGATTTCTTCTCTCTTACTACTCCTCCCGTTGTTACAGGCTTTCCTACTCCCCCCTCTACCTACTTACTATTCTTCGCTTTTTCCCCGGCCTTTGCCCATTGTATCGCCCCTGGTCGTCTTTAATACATTTTCCATGCACGCATTAACACAAAGGATCGCTCGCCCTATGAGGCAGACAAGGCACGTGCAAAACACAGACGGAAAGAAAAGAAAGAAAAAAAATATACCGAACGAACATGTGCGTGCAGACAAATGCATACATATACACATGCACATAAGCACACCAGATCAAACCATATATATATATATATAATAATATATATATATATAATATATATTATATATAATTATTAAACTCTTTATGTTGGGTTCATGACTATAAGTTTCCTGTATTAAAAGAAAATCAGCTGATGAAAGTCAGGAAAAATTGATAAAAATATCAGGGCATAACAAATAATAATAGCTAAATATTACATATTCCTGAACAATGCAAACTATTACGCGAAGGATTAGAAACTAACATAAATTGGTGAGAGATTAATTCATTATAGGTTTTGTAAAGGTTCTGTTTGTTTATTTGTTTAACGGCATTCAACTCCCCATGGGTTATTTAATGCCGAATTTGATTCATTTTTAAAGGTTTTGTTTGGATTATTTCTTTAACGTCATATCAACTCCCCATGAGTTATTTAATGCCGAATTTGATCAGTTTCGTAAAGGTTGTGTTGGTGTATTTGTTTAACGGCATATCAGACTCCCATTGGTTATTTAATGCCGAATTTGATTCATTTGTTGAATGTTAAATTATAATTTTAACTAATATTGATTAATTTGTAAATTTTATTATAATCAAAACTGTTTATATTTGGTTATTTTATTTATTTATCGGTTATTTAATGTTTATTTTAATGTCATATACGGACATCCGTTTTTGAGAGGTGCTAACAGCAGCAGTTGATACAGACAGCGAATTCTACACACCAGCGATGTTGTAGAGTGAATAATAAATAATACCTAATGATATCCATTTTGATTAGAGTAATATATTCACTTAGAAGTTAATTCCAACCCTTTTTTTTTATTTACGCACAAGCATTTAAAACAATTGATTTTAACTACATGTCAACACGTCTAGGATATTTTACTGCCTAGATGTTTGGAATATGTTAAATACGTTCATATTCATTACTATTATTAGTATTTCTTAGTGTTGCTATTTTACAATATCAAATAGGAATACTTTTAACATATCATATTTGACCCATAAATGGGACACTAACTTTTAATCCGCATCCGTCAAAATTCCTCTAGTAATGCAAAATCAAGGGCGTACTCCAACTTCTCAGATTTTTCAGAACTGGAGCCGTGACCCTCATTTAGTTTAGTCATATAAACACTCCTTGTTTAGGGTTCGGGATCTTACACTCTGCCAAGAAGGAGTACAATTCAGTTTGAAATTAAATACACTGGGGAGTCTAGTACGAAGACTTTTATATGAGGATCAAAAAATACATGAGATTAAATTTATTTTAGCTTTACCTGCCCTAACCAGTATCCTAGCATTTCTTTTACTATTTAGAATAATGTTTTTAAACGAATTTTTGTTCACCCACAGAAGCACACACACGAATATAAATATATATATATTATATATATATATATATTATATATATCTATATGAATATGGACATTGTGTGTTTTTTTCTGTATTAAGCGAACTAATATATACTCAAGTCACATTCCCTTTAATTTTTACGTCACATTCTCCATGATTCATTCTTTTAAACTTAGTATTAAATAAAATTGTTTTACATTATTAATACTGTTAATATCTACTACTAAAAATGCATTGTATTATAATATACAACAAAATGCGGTTACAGTATTAACAAGAAGGCTAATTTGCATATTGATATTTAAAATTATTTTAATAATTGTGCTTGTATTATTGATTTCTAATTGTTTGTTGATCTTAAAGAAATATAAATAAAATCTGGTGATTAATCTTAAAAGAAATTATATTTACAAGAAGAATAACTTAATATTATCCTTTACTTTCCGAATTTAACTAAATAGTTAAATTAGAAAATTTACCAATTAAAAGAGGAGAATGGAGATCCTCTGTTG
>CM042148.1:32114129-32118211 GCA_023376005.1 Doryteuthis pealeii | reverse complement strand
GATGGTATCTTGATTAATTAACTGATTCATTCATTGGTTGGTTGGTTGGTTGGTTTTAATGACAATATCAACTTGTCTTGGGGTAATTTATGCTGAGAGTTTAAGGAATCGCGTTCATATTTAATTTTTTGTGCTGCTGTTTTATTTGACTTCTTTTTTTTCTTTTCTTTTTTTTCTTTTTCCTTTCTTTCTTTCTTTCTTTATTTTTGCACACAGTCAAATTTAATACTAAGTTCAAATCCTGGACGAGGCTGCTTGCATTTCGCATAGTACTAATACGAATAATTTTTGAACATATCTATTTGATCCATAGATAGGAATCTAAGAAGCATTACCACGTCGGGTCAGAGTGGATCTGGGAGTAATGTCAATGAAAGGTTACAACCCAGATCTTTTTTTTTATTTTCTTATCTCGAACCTCACTGTCAAATGTAATTTAGTTTCACACACCTTGTTAGTGGTACATAGTGGTATAATGGTTAGCAGTCTAGTCTTGTACTTCCATTACTACTGAATAGTAAGTTTGATACCCCATACTTGCTATCTTGTGTCACATCCCAGCCGTGACGAACTGGTTGGTTAAATACTTACTGTTAGCCCTATTTTAAACACCCCCAACAGGGCTAATGTCAGTTCTTTTTGTTTGTTTACGTGTATTTGTGAGTGAGTAGGGCCGGGTTAGCTCAGTCGGTAGAGCGCTCGGCTAAAAAACCACAAGGTTCCTAGTTCGATACCGGTCGTCCTCGCCAACTCAGCGTGTGAGTAGCACAGGGATCTGTGCGGTAAAGTAAGGAGCTGATGGTAGGTGTGGCGCTCCACCCCAGATGCCAAAACAATCTCCTTGGTCTAGCGCTAGTGAAAAGGGGATAGACTCCCTCGCTGACTGGCTGATACCGACTTTAGGCCGCCCCGACGACTTTACTTTTTTACTTTACGTGTGTATGTGTGAGATACAGACAGACACAGGGAAACAGACAGACATACAGAGTGTGTGCGCGCTCGTGTGTAACTTATGACCATATATGGACTAAGGTTTATAACATGCAGACGTATAGAAAGATGTGTGTGTGTGCCTGAGGGGATGTAGCACTTGGCTTACTTCAATATTTCGTCAGATCTGATGAAAAGGGATAATTTGCAATGGATAGACATCTCTTAATTTGTTAAAAACAGCCCTAAAGCCTAATCTACTGTATTAAAGCATTGGCTCAGTGCACATCTAAGTTAAGACATGAATCTGGTTTTTATATGTACAATAGAATATAGTGGAGGCGCGTGCTGTAATGGTTATCGTCGAAATAAATGAACTCGGCAAACTTAGTTCAAATCCTGGACGGGACTCTTTGTATTTCATATAGCGCTCATACCACTGGGAAAGGTATCAATCAAAGTATTCTGCTTTCCGTTTTGGGTAAGTAGTAGAGTGGACTGAGCTCTTTAGCCTTGGTTAGGCAACCAGTGTAGGAAAAGGAAAACTCTGAATTCAGACCTGTTAAACTCCGCTTAAGAAAATTACCATGTGTCACATCTTACTTGTGCGGAGCTGTTTCTGAATACATATATGAATAAAAGGAGGTGCTCGTAGTGTAATGGTTACTATCGTAGGAAACGGACACGGAGAACTAAGTTCAAATCGTGGACGAGGCTGCTTGCATTTCGCATAGTACTAATACGAATAATTTTTGAACATATCTATTTCATCCATAGATAGGAACCTAAGAAGCATTACCACGTCGGGTCAGAGAGGACCTGGGAGTAATGACAATGAAAGGTTACTCCGCACAACACAGATCTTTTTTTTTTTTATCTCGAACCTCACTGTCAAAAGCAGTTTAGTTTCATACACCATTTTAGTGGTACATCGTGGTGTAATGGTTAGCAGACTAGTCCCGTACTTCCATTACTACTGAATAGTGAGTTTGATGTTTCTGAATACATATATGAATAATAGGAGCTGCTCGTCGTGTAATGGTTATTATCGTAGGAAATGGACACAGCGAACTAAGTTCAAATCCTGGACGAGGCTGCTTGCATTTCGCATAGTACTAATACCCGTGCGAAAGGTATTCATTCAACTAGTTTCTCTCCAGCTATGGATGCATTTTAGGATAGATTGAGTCCTTTAACCTTGATATGGTAAGCGGTATTGGAGAAATAAATCCCTGAATTCCAGCCTATTAAACCTCGCTTTAAAGAATTGATTTGTGTCACATCCTGTCTTGCAGAAGACTTGGTATAAAACATGCTAGAACAATAGAATATATATAAAGATGCACTTATACCGTATATTCTTGGCTGACTTCTGATTTAGGTCGGAAAATTAACGCGGCAAGTTTTTTGGTGGTACCCAATGATAGTTTAACTGCAGTCTATGAATTAACATTTTGCGAATTGGGTTACGGTTTTAGGGGATTAAGGTTGTTTTTAATTACGTATTGCTTAAAAAAAAAAAAAACAACAAAAAAGAAACAAATTACTATACATTTAATGTTGAAAAATATTTTTTTAAACTAAGTTTAATTGAAATTATACTTTGCAATACTAACACAAACCACTGCCTCAATAATAGATTCAATAATTAATTTCAATGGTTAATTAAATGTATAGTAATTTGGGTTTTTTGTTAAGCAATACATAATTAAAAACAACCTTAATCCCCTAAAACCGTAACACAATTCGCAAAATGTTAATTCATAGAATGTAGTTTAACTATCATTAGGTACCACCAAAAAACTTTCCGTGTTAATTTTCCGACTTAAATCAGAAGCCAGCCATATTCTTTAGATAAAGAGTTCAATTTAAATTGTAAAATGATAATGTTATGTTTTTTTTTAATATTATGTGAGTGTTATCGTTGCAATAACTATATTGTTGATTCGGTGGAGGTCAAAGCTTAGGTACCAGATGTATATATTGATTCATGTATTATTATTTGTAATTCTTTTCCTTTTCTTCCAAATTTTATTTTCTCAAACATTTAAGCGTGAAACCTCCTCCCACCCCCATTCACCATACTCTACTATATGGCAAGTATCTAGGATTCTTGAACATTTTAGCCATTTGAACTGTTGAATAACAATTCCACTTCAAAGCTAAAACTCCCGCCAAACCAAGCATCGTTCGTGATCTCTTACATGCAGTTGATCCAACTCCTCCCGTAGTTAGATGAATTGAGACGTTACACTAACTCGTCAATCGTTCCTATTATGCGAGCAATATTTTGGGACTACTATATGAATATACATTAATGCTCGTTTTCCTTAATTGTACGACTGTTATCATCTTGAAACAACCCCTGGTTAAAAATGAGACCGTCCAAATCCAAAGAGTAAATGCAAAAATGTAAATCCTGGTTATCAAATTCGTATATATATATATATATATATATATATATATATATATATACTTTGGTGTGGTACCAAGTTTCTTGGTACAAGGTGATTCTAGGTGGGTCCTAATTCTCTACCCGTAGTTTGTTGTAGAGTCCAGGTTCCGTATGAGAGCTCAATGTTTAATTATTGTAAACAGAGCAAAGTTATTTGGGAATAAAAAGGCCTTAAATACCATGGGTATCGTGATTATGGACCATTTCCACTCGAGAGCATCATCAAGAGCTTCTTCAGATCACTGATATATTTTATTTCCTAAATAAAATATATCAGTGATCTGAAGAAGCTCTTGAGCATGCTCTCGAGTGGAAATGGTCCATAATCACGATACCCATGGTATTTAAGGCCTTTTTATTCCCAAATATATATATATATATATATATATATATATATATATATATATATATATATATATATATATATATATATATGAGAAGAAAATATTTAAAAAATATAACAACCACAGGATGTTATGATCAGGGGAAACAATTTTATGTGTCAATATCTATAATAGACGTTGAAAATGCCGTAAATTCTAAAATACTGTAAACCTTTTTTTTCCATGCTGGCCTAACTAACTTTAATTTATATGTTATTATTTGTAATTCTTTTTCCTTTTCCTCAAAGTTTTATTTTGTCAGACATTTAAGCACCCCATTCTCCAACCCTACTTGTAGCTAGGATTCTTAAACA
>CM042148.1:32106629-32109129 GCA_023376005.1 Doryteuthis pealeii | reverse complement strand
TATAATATATATATAATATATATATATATATATATTATATACCATTTCATGTTTTTAGTATATAGTTAAAGCCAAAAGTATCAATAATGTAAAACAATTGTATTGATAATTGAGGCTTTTAATAAAAATAAAAAATTCTTGGAAAATGTGACATAAATAATTAAGGGAATTGTGACGGAATAGTAACATAGTCTCGGTTACAGACAAACACACAATCTCCTTTATAATAAAAACAGACTACTCAATTCCATTGATAGAGCATGCTTATATAAGTAGGGGTTGCGAAGACCTGAAAATGGCTCTCGAAACTGTCAGTTTCTCGCTAATGGGATTTTTCAATCAAGTACTCTGTTTGGAGATACTGACTGTTACCAAACGCCGTCGATGTTATGTCTTCGCTTCCCTATTTTAAAACAATAAACGATTAATTTTTTCAACTTCATATATCGTTGAATGATATAATTATATTTCTGGTGGAAGTATATCTGAATGTGCATGTTGACACACACACACACACACACACACACACACACATATATATATATATATATATGTATGCGCGTGTGTGTATGTGTGCGTACGGAATATGTGTAAATTACTGTTTTCTGTTAGGCTCACGGAATTGTCTATGTGCGAATTCTAATTAATTATGCATCACATATCAATAAAGAGGAGGTATTTAGCTATCATTTGTCTTTCATACTGATAAATATCATTGAAATATTAAAATGAACAACATCTGTTCGGTTTAAGATTATAAATAAGTCATAACTATATATTAACCCATATAAATACATACATAATTAGTTTCCACGTGCCTACGTATACATATGATTGATATATGCGGGCATCGTTGTTGAATACATATGTATGTGTGTGCTTATATATGAATATATAGTAGGAAGCGCGTGGTGTAATGGTTAAAGTCATGGGAAATGGACTCGTCGCCCCGAGTTCAAATCCTGGACGTGGTAATTGCATTTCACTTGACGCTAATACCCTTGGGAAAGATATGAATTCTACTCTCCTTCTAGCTATGGGTAAAAAGTTGGGCAGACTGGGCTCTTTAACCTTGGATAGGCAACCGGTCTAGGTGAAGGAAAACTCTGAATTAAAACCTGCTGAACTCCGCTTAAGAAATTGATCGAGTGTCGCATCCTGCTCGTGCGGATGGGTTGGTAAATATATATATGAATATATAGATATGTGTGTGTGGGGGGGAAGCATTTTTCTTTAATGCATACATCATTAAACAAGACGGACATCTAATGTCTGTTTGTTTGTTTTTTATTCTCGATCCTTTCAAATTTCCGTGCTAATTTCTTGATATCGAGTTCAATCTCTTAATTAGTGCACCAAAATTTTAATCCCGACTATTTTGGCACTAAAAAGTGCAATATTCAGAGATAGATGTAGTTGAGAGGTTTCCGGGTTCGGTTTAAACACAGATTGTGGTTAAACGATCAAATATATTACTACTACCACATTCTTTACTAGAACCCGAAACAAACAATCACCACAACTAACACCACCTAATGAAGACGACCAGTGAAATGGTTGAAAGCGCTGGGGTAAAAAATATAGGCTATTTTCTCAGCCATCAAGATCCCGATCTCCGGAAAACAACAAGAAGACTTGAACGTCTTCACTTGAAAATCATAAACAAAAAAATATTCCGTGGTCTTTAACATAGCCTGCTAAAATAAGAACTTGTTTCCAAGATACACTATATATATATATATATATATATATATATATATATATATATATATATGATAAGTATGTAAACACGATGTGTTTGGATATGGGTTTTTTGCCGAAAATTTTTGGGAGAATATGTGCTTAATTGAAGTCGTACCTAATTTTGAAAATTAATTAATTAATAATTAATTAATTAGGCAGGAATGCCTATTTAAATGTAAGGCTAAACAAATCGAGAAAAATCAATCTCTGTATGTACATTTCGGCCTATTAGGCCTCATCAGCAGAGCTATAGATAGGAAGACCGCCCTGTGCGTGATTTGAAACCGGACTGTCAAGCTGACAGGCGAGTACCATATATAAATATATATATATATGTGTGTGTGTTGCTGGACGAGATTGTTTGCATTTCACATAGCGTTCATAGACTTCTGAGGGATATGTCTCCAACTATTCTACCTCCAGCTCTGGGTAAATAGTAGGACAGACTGGTATGTCTATGGGAATCTTTAAAAGCTATCAACTTTTAAAGCAAAATTATTTAATATATTTATTTATATGATTGCTTTAATTAGACATGTATTCCATAAAATGGGTGGGGCCAGTGTATATATATAGAGAACTTATATGTGTATGTGTGTGTGTAATGTGTGTGTGTGTAATGTTATGCATATATATATGTGTGTGTGTGCGTATGTATGTGTGTGCGAGTGTGTGTGTGTGTGTATAGTAATAGTAATGATATATGGTCATCACGAGTTAGTGGTTGACCATGTTTTTGCGATAGTATTAGTGTAGT
>CM042148.1:32079631-32101529 GCA_023376005.1 Doryteuthis pealeii | reverse complement strand
AATTTAATGCCCCGCACTAAGGCATAATGAATTTTTCTTTCTTTATCTCTTTCTTTTATTCTCTTCTTTCTTTCTTTCGTCCTTTCTATCTCTTCTGCTTATATCTATCTATTTACGTGTTCAATGTATCAGTACTTAATCGTGATGTTAAATCATCTCATCGTGGTGATTTTAGATTCTAAGCATTTTTTCCCTTAAATAAACGCAATTGCAAGGACTTTAGAGAGTGCCAATGAGACACCTATCTATCTTAAGGAATATTTTGATCTCTTGGGAACGGTATCCAGAGAACCAATGACGAGTGCCAATACTCAAACTTTAGGTTTAGCCATAGTTTGTAAATTTTTCTCTGTTTCTTTCATTTTCACCAGGTGATCTTGTGGATAAGATCATCTCATGTGTCGTTCTTTTAAAAAAAAGAATAGATCAGATCCACGATGATGGAAAGTACGACCAGTCTCGTAGTGTAAAACGCTTAAGTCCCAAAAGACTTCTCTTTCTCCATTGTTCTTTTCTGCTTCGTTTAGTATTATTTGTCTCGTACTGGGATACTGTATTCTTTTACGCAGGAGATTCCCGTGGAGACTTTTACACACCATGCGATGGTGACCGTATATATTCCCTTTATATTTCTTTTTCCCAATCGACACTGATCATTATCTAATTCATTGCAAGTTTTTCACATCATTTTGAAATAGAGCATTTAACTAAGGTCTCATTAGCCATCCCGGACGCTTTTCAGTATTCTAGTCGATTAAAGCAGTTTTGTGATCTATACGGTCTTCTATAGATTTCCAGTTCCCCCCACTCTCTTTGAGAGTTAATGTTAATGATTGTTCGAGTTCTCCGCATATTATTGGCATCATTTCACCTCATGTTCCGCGGCTTTTCAACTTTCTGGAAATCCAATTATTATTATTATTATTATTATTATTATTATATTATTATTATTATAGTTTTTCACACCTGTCGTAGCCGATAGTTCACTGGAGGTTGGGTGAGAGTAATTCTCCTCAGGTCTCCAGAACTCTCAGATATTATTATTATTATTATTATTATTATTATTTATAGTTTTTCACACCTGTCGTAGTGGTTGGTTCACTGGAGGACTGGGTGACAGCAAGTATCATCAGGTTTCCAGGACTCTTCTGAGTATTCTAGCTGATCTTAACAGTGCTGTAGTTTGGATGGTCTCGATTCTACCTCTGATTTCCAATTCACCCAAATTCTTTTCCAGACCTTTGGTGACCGTTCCTAGAGCACCAATTACAATTGGTACGACATTCACCTTCATGTTCCATAGGTTTCTCAGTTCTCTGGTAAGGTCCAAGTATTTGTCTATATATTTTCACTTTCTTTCACTTTCAATTAGTGGTTGGCCGGAGCGGCAAAAATTCTTCTTCTTCTTCTTCTTCTTCTTCTTCTTATTATTATTATTATTATTATTATTATTATTATTATTATTTGAGTTTTCACATCAAGTGTTAGCTGATGGTCTTTCACTGGAGTCTGAGTGACAGCAAGTCTCCTCAGGTCTCCAGGACTCTTCTGAGTATTCTGGCAGATTGCAGCAGTGCAGTGTTCTGAATGGTTTCAATCTTCCTCTGATATCCAAAACTTTCCAAAACCCTTTTCTAATCCTTTTGGGACTGTTCCAAGTGCAACCAACTACAATTGTATAACTTTCACTTTCATATTCCATAACTTTTTCAGTTCTCTGGCAAGGTCAGATATTTGTCAATTTTTTCATTTTCCTTTAACTTCACCCTGTGATCCGCTGGCACTATTATTATTATTATTATTATTATTATTATTATTATTAATTATTATTGTTGTTGTTGTTGTTTTTCTGGGTTTTTTAATACGTTTCAAAGAGGATGGATATATTCTAATTGCTATGAGATTATTCTTTTAAAAATTTTCCCACCAGTTCAAACTGGTAGTTTTTCAATGAAGTTTGAGTGACAGCAATTCTTTCATTAATGTTTAGTGGCTTACGTGCCAGGCTGCGATATATTAGTAAGGGAGTTTAATTCAGTTATGGATTAATGCCCTTGAAAAAAGTATAAACCCCCAGCTATGGGTTAAATAGTACCACTACTGTTCTTCTAGAAAGGATGGCTTTGGCATTAAATAACCTACGAATGTTGGTATGCGATTAAAGAAAGGAAAGAAACCGAAATCAAATAAAGAAAATAGTTTCAGACATCACTACATATTCTGCCTGGGTTTGGATGGTTTCGATCCTCTCTCAGATCTCCAGTTTTTCCCCGTCTCTTTTCCAGGAATTCAGACCGATCTATTGCACAAATACGATTGGCATCACCACCATCTTCACGTTCCTCGCCTTTTCAGCTCTCTGGCAAGACCCAAAAAATTGTTTATCTTTTCGCTTCCCTTTACTTTCATTCTATGTACCGCTGGAAGGTAGAACCAACTGGGACAATTCTTTTTCTTGGTTAATTAAGCCCAGGCCTGGTCTGCAGAACCTGGATTTGTTTATCTTTTTTTTTTTTTTTTTTTATCTCAAAGTACCAGAGAATCCAAGTATTTGTTTATCTTTTCATTTTCCTTTACTTTCCCTCCGTAGTAAGAAGAAGAAGAAGAAGAAGAAGAAGAAGAAGAAGAAGAAGAAGAAGAAGAAGAAGAAGAAGAAGAAAGAAGAGAAGAAGAAGAAGAAGAAGAAGAAGAGAAGAAGAAGAAGAAGAAGAAGAAGAAGAAGAAGAAGAAAGAAGAAGAAGAAGAAGAAGAAGAAGAAGAAGAAAAGAAGAAGAAGAAAGAAAAGAAGAAGAAGAAGAAGAAGAAGAAGAAGAAGAAGAAGAAGAAGAGAAGAAGAAGAAGAAGAAGAAGAAGAAGAAAAAAGAAGAAGAAGAAGAAGAAGAAGAAGAAGAAGAAAAAGAAGAAGAAGAGAAGAAGAAGAAGAAGAAGAAGAAGAAGAAGAAGAAAAAGAAGAAGAAGAAGAAGAAGAAGAAGAAGAAGAAAAAGAAGAAGAAGAAAGAAGAAGAAGAAAAAGAAGAAGAAGAAGAAGAAGAAGAAGAAGAAGAAGAAGAAGAAGAAGAAGAAGAAGAAGAAGAAAAAAGAAGAAGAGAAGAAGAAGAAGAAGAAGAAGAAACAATAGTTTATTTTCACACATTACACAATATAAACAATGTCACATAAAACAAAGCAAAACAAAAACAAAAAAAACGTAATGCTGGTTGTTGTAGTAATGTGTGGTGGATGATCACTAATTAGGTTTGGTTTGGTTTGTTTTACGGCATATCAACTTCGGTGGGTCATTTAATGCCGACAAAGTTGTGAACTAAATTCATTCTTAATGCATAATACAATTTTGTTTATAAACTCATGTTTTTCTATTTAACCCATAGATGGGACCCTAACAGGTACTACCACTCCGGGTCAGAGTGGACCAGGAAGCAATGGTGATGAAGGCGTGCTCCACATTCTCTACACCTCCAAAACTGGAACCTCACCTTCAAATAGAGTTTAACGTCATTCCCAGGACATAAAGACCCTCAGTCAACGCCTTCTAGCATAAGATAAAAAGGGGTTGGGGCTTGCCATAAGGGCAACAGGGTTGGGAAAATCATATAGGTGCTAGGGCTTGACGTGACCAGGCGATTGTTCGGAGGGGGCCTCTCCGACCGCCGGTCTAGCCCAAGATATGGCCAAAGTGGAGTATTGCCAGTTATGAACTGCTCATCCACCTGGGGTTTATCTTTAAGCATCACGAGTTGCCACCCACGGCCAACAGGTGGCCCCATTGGGGAGTCTTACTCCTCTGTAGAGGCGCAGTCGGTGCATTCTAACGCCCCAGCCGACAGGGTGGACTAATTAGGACTGAGCCTACTCTAGTACTTACCACCTCAGTTGTTTTTTTTTTTTGTTTTTTTTTTTTGTTTTTGTTTGTTTTTTTGTCACTGGAACGATAAAATCCACTTGAAGACAAGTTCCTTATTTGTTAATTAACCCTAGGCCTGATCTTAAGGCCTGGATTTGGGGATCCTTTTTTATCACAACGTCACAGAGAATTGTACACATTTTATTCCCTTGAACGGATTCTGGTTTGTGCATATACCATTTGGTACTATTGTCAAATTTTAATTCCCAGTAGATCACCTTTCTAACCTAGTTGTGTCTAGTCTTGTACTACTTTCGTACTATTTTGCTACATTCACTTATTACGTGATTAACTGTTTTCATCTTTGTCTCCACATAACCTACACTTGCTATTCGGTTGTGTCTTAACTATTTTCGTTTTCATATAATTGGCCCTTGTGGCATTATTTCATACTGCTATTTTAAGACATTTAGTTTCTCTCTTGTGACCCCCTTGTATTTGTCGTATTCTAGTGTTCTCATATGCAATCTCCACAGATTGTCGCTTGACGTATACATATAATTGCTTTTCTTTCCATTTCTGATTTCTTTATTATTATTATTATTATTATTATTATTACTACTACTACTACTACTACTACTACTACTACTTCTACTACTTCTACAGCTGCTGTTGTTCTTGGTAAAGTTGTTGTTGTAACTTATCCAGGTCTCTGTTAACTTTTAATGAATATTATTATTATTATTATTTGACTCCATGAGAGTTTTTCACACCCATCTTAGCTAATGATTCACTGGAGGCTATGTAACAGCGAGTCTCTTCAGGTATCCAAAAATCTTCTGAGTATTATAGCAGATGTTAACAATGCTGTTGTTTTCGATGGTTTCGATATTTCCTCTGATTTCCAATTCACCCAAACTCTTTTCCAAACACTTGTGCTATTATTATTATTATTATTATTATTATTATTATTATTACTAGTAGTAGTAGTAGTAGTAGTAGTAGTAGTTTTTCACACCAGCATTAGCTGATGGTATTTCCCTGGAGTCTGAGTGACAACAAGACTCTTCTGTATTATTATTATTATTATTATTAGCTCAGTCAGTAGAATGTTCGACTAGGAACCTCTAGGTTCCTGGTTCGATATCGACCCTCGTCAACTCAGTGTATGAGTAGCACAGGGATATGTGCGGAAAAGTAAAGAGCAAATGGTAGGTGTAGCGCTCCACCTCAGACGCCAAAACAATCTCCTTCGTCTAGCGCTAGGGAAAAGGGGATATACTCCCTCGCTGTTTCGCTGATACCGAATTTAGGCCACCCGACGACTTTATTTTTATTATTATTATTTACTCCTTTTGAGTTTTTACATCAGCATTAGCTGATGGTCTTTCACTGGAGTCTGAGTGACAGCAAGTCTCCTCAGGTCTCCAGGACTCTTCTGAGTATTCTGGCAGATTGCAGCAGTGCAGTATTCTGAATGGTTTCAATCCTTCCTCTGATTTCCAAACTTTCCAAACCCTTTTCCAATCCTTTTGGGACTGTTCCAAGTGCACCAACTACAATTGGTAACACTTTCACTTTCATATTTCATAACTTTTTCAGTTCTCTGGCAAGGTCCAGATATTTGTCCATTTTTTTCATTTTCCTTTAGCTTCACCTTGTGATCTGCTGGAACTGCAGAATCCACCAGTTGACAAGTTCTTTCTTTATTATTATTATTATTATTATTATTATTATTATTATTATTGTTGTTGTTGTTGTTGTTGTTGTTATTTTTAACGTCATTATTGTTAAGTACAGTATTATCATCTGGATTCTTCCCAATATTTATAACAATAGTACCGTAAATAGAATCATTTAATTTTTCTTTCGATATTCAAGTTTCTTTACAAAAATGCTCTGGAAGTATTCCCAGTTCTCTGTTTCTCATCGGTCTAATCTTAACCTTCAAGTTACACATATTTCTGAACGTCTGAAAATGTATTGATACACCTCCCTTTCCTTCTAACAAACTATTCCTGATATTTTTCTTACTTTGTTTACAACAAAGTATTTTCGTTTCGATAAATCGATTCGATCAATCAATTTGTCTAAATGTCATGGTATCAAAGTCTTTTAATTTTTTTACCCTTCAATGTAAGTCTATGCTTTGATTACGTACTATTTGCATTAGCATCTAATTTACGTATTTAAAAAAAAATAATTCTGATTATTTTTATTATTATTATCGTCGTGTCAGTATGAACATTTTTTTAAATCTATTTTCTTACTGTTTTCTTTAGTCAATGGTGAGTTTTATTTTTTTCTTAATATCATTATTATTTAATTATTATTTAATCAATTCAGGTTTTTTTATCATTGCCACCATATCAGTACGAGTTTTCCTTCTAAGTATTCTCTTCTTTCTTCGTCCTCTTCTTTTTTTTTCTTTTTTCTTATTTATAAGACTTTACTTTATTATTCATTCATTTCTTTCTCATTTTATGTAGTCAATGTCCAATTTATTTTCTTCCGAAACTGTTTTTTTTTATTTATTATTCTTTTTTATCATTATCATCAAATAGTTACCATATTTGCAACCATTCTTTCTTTCTTTCTTTCTTTCTTTCTTTCTTTCCTTTTCTTTTGCCAATGTCAGATTTTATTTTCTCTTTAATATCATTATCTTTATCGTTAACACATTTTCATTTTATATATTTACTTTCTTCTTTCTTCTTAATATTCTTTCTTTTTCCGTTCTTTTTTCTTCGTCTTCAGACCATCCAATATTTTTTTTTCTTAACCGGATTATTATTTATTTTAATCATCATCATAATCATCATCATCAGGAGCAGTAGCAGAATCACAATACGATATTCCCATTTCCTTTTCTATCCTTCCCTCTTTCTCCGCCACCTCCTTCTTCTCCTCCTCCTCCTCTTCCTCCTCCTCCTTCTTCTTCTTCTTCTTCTTCTTCTTCTTCTTCTTCTTCAGTTAAGCAGCGATGAGCCTATTCAATACTCAATTGGGGGACCCCTAAAGCAACTATTAGCAACTTCAGTCTTTTTTATTTATCAGAATGACCTTAATTCGACTTTAAATAACCCAGAAAGTGTTGATATAAGGTAAAAACAAAAAAATCTTATTTTTCTACCTTTTTATCATCATCATCATTATCAGCATCTGCAGAATCTTTATACGATATTCTCATTTCCTTTTGTTTCTTCTTGTTCTTCTTGTTCTTGCTTTTGCTCTTGCTCTTGCTCTTGTTCTTGTTCTTGTTCTTGTTCTTGTTCTTGTTCTTGTTCTTGTTCTTCTTCTTCTTCTTCTTCTTCTTCTTCTTCTTCTTCTTCTTCTTCTTCTTCTTCTTCAGTTAAGTAAAAACAAAAAAAATCTTCTTTTTTACCTTTGTATAATCAGCATCATTATCATCAGCAGCAGAATCTTAATACGATATTCCCATTTCCTTTTGTTTATCCCTCTTCTTCTTCTTCTTCTTCTTCTTCGTCTTCTTCTTCTTCTTCTTCTTTATGAAAAAGATTATCATCATGTTGTTGAAAAATGTTCAGTCTTCACCTTCATCTTCGGTTAAATATGCTGACGACGTTTATGACAATGATGATAATGATGATGGTAATGGATGTGTTATTGTTATCGGTTATATGATTTACTGCGTACATAATTAACCCAGTCGTTATTGTTAGCAATGTTGATGTTGACTTGAAATCGCGGTTAATTTTAATAACGCTCACCCTCATTACAATTCAAGTTATCGTAAAATCGACGCTAATAATGAATCCTCTTGTCCTTAGTGCCAATGTCACCGCGAGCAGATTTTCTTATAAATCATAATTTAATAATCGCCATTTTTGCCATTGTTATGATCGTCGCTTTCAAAATAATTTCAATACAATAACGATCAGCAAACATTTATAGTCTTTTCCTATTTATGTATCTAACGGAGAGTTACATTATTCAAAACAGTGTGATTTCGTATGGAACAAAAATATTAGATAGTCCAATTAAATATTGGAAGACAAACTCCAAATTATCAATATTAAAAACCTTCGTTACTTATCGAATTGGGTATCCTATTCATTTTATAATGTAGTGTAGAATATCTAAATTTAAAAGTTAAACTTTTTATTTTGAAGAAACCATTTTTAACTGACGGTTTTTTACCCTGATTGATCTATGACGTGATATGCTCATTCATAGCAAATATCACGTGACTGAATTATTTGGTAAAGTAAGAGAGATGAGTTAAGGAGCACTTTGGGACTAGAGGCGATCTTGCATCCCTTCTGGGTTACTTCAATACAATAACGATCAGCAAACTTCTATAGTCTTTTCCTATTTATGTATCTAACGGAGAGTAACATGATTCAAGTTCAAAACAGTGTGATTTCCTATGGAACAAAAATGTTAGATAGTCCAATTAAATATTGGAAGACACACTCCGAATACATACTCTGAATATTAAAAAACCTCTGTTATTTATCGAATTGGGTAGCCTGTTCATTTTATAATGTTGTGTAGAATATCTAAATTTAAAAGTTAACTTTTTTATTTTGAAGAAACCATTTTTTACTGACGGTGTTTGACCCTGATTGAGCTATGACGTGATATGCTCGTTCATTGCAAATATCAGGTGACTGAAATCTTTGGGAAAATTAGAGAGATGAATTAAGGCGTTCTTCGGGACTAAAGGCGAACTTGCGTCTTGTTTGGGTTAATTCTTTTCCACGTGCGTTGAAATATTGGGTCTCGAGTAATAAATACATCAAAAACAGAATTATGCATTCGTTTTCATAATTGAAAATAAAAGATGAATGCAGAGATATACAGCCCGATACAAACTGAGATATTGACTGATCCAGATAAAGAGAGACCAGAGAACCCAACATGGCCAGCATAGACGAGAGGATTTATAAGAAGTGGGAGACTTAGAAGATATACCCAAGAAATAATAAGAGATTATCCATCACTTTGACAGCAGCCGAATATATACCAACCAAACAAAGAGCCAAATATACAATCCTCAAAAGTATTTAGAGTAAAACGAATTATTCTTTTTTTTAAATCATCCTTACATAATAAAACAAACCCAACCAACAGCAATGTGCAATATCTTAAGAAAACCCAGGCATAACTAAAACTTACAAAAACAGAACAACGAGAAAACATCCAAGGCCAAATCAATAAAATCTTAAATTCTGTAGAAGATATACCATCAATATTAGTATAGCAAGTTTTTGGAAGGAAACGTGTCTTGAGATCAAATCTATAAGCAGCCACGCAAGAAGATAGATGTCAGGAGGGGAAAGAACACTTAAAGTAACTCACAGAAAATAATAACAGAAATTATTAACAACCAACTATGCATGAAGCTAGTACACTCAATAAAGACCTAAAAACCTGATGATGAAGATGTTGACGATATGAAGAATCCTAGCGTATCTTCTATTGTCTTAGGAAGTACACTCGGTACCTGGATTTGTATCCTGAATGAGACAGTTTGCATTTCCGATAGGCGCTAATACACATGGGAAAGGTCTGGATGCAACTGTTCTCCCTTAGACATGGGTAGATATTAAGACAGGCTGGGCTCTTTAACCTTGATATGGCAAACGCACTAAAGGAAGAAAAATAGTGAGACTCAGGTTTTAAACCCTGTTTTATTTTATTTTCTAGTGGAAATGTATACATCGGACAGGGAATTGTGTCAAAAAATGAATCTCTGAGTATATATATATATACGGTCCTATAAGTTCGTGTTGTGCTGCGGGTCACTTATAGGTTGATGAACCTGCTCATTCGGACTTCCTGTGTCCACGCTGTTTTGTTTGACCCACAGGAAAGTTGAAAAAAAGCTGGTTCAGATTTTCTCGGTTAGGACCGGGTCTGAAGATAACTAAATTTACCAATGCTGTCAACGGGTCAATAATCGCACTAACTACGAAACGCTTATTAACAATTGTATATAGCAATACATTTATTCATCATACAGTGACCAACATCATACACAACAACAAAGGGGTTTTGATGTCGAAGTCGGAGTATGTGAGTTGACTGGCGATATACAGCTAATTACTTCTGGCTGTAATGGTCAAGTTCAGGACTTTGGTCAGCAAGGCTGCGGGATGCAGTGGCGAAGGCCCTAAGTCTCGTAGCTATGGAACCGGCTTTTGATCTGCTTTGTTCCCTTTTTGGGTCTTCTTTTATGGGATCCATACCCCTGAACATACGGCTCTGATTGGCCAGTCAATAGAAAGCTCGGACGAATGGGCTCATAGTGTAGTCATCGAGGGGAAGTAGAAAACCTCGTTTGATTGGTCGGCCAATCAAAATCATGGCCCTGTGTTGCACATCTCGGGGAGAGCGAAAAAGAAGACTCCACCCCACTTTTCTTTGATTGGTGCGCCACTCGATAATATTTTTATTATTGTGTAAATGGTCTTGTGCCAGACTTAGTTGTAATCTCCATAGTACTCTTCCATAATTTAGCACTAAAATGAACTTATAATCCAAATAAACGAATGTTTGATTTATCTAAATTAAAATTTAAAATTGAACTTTTCAAATTTCGTTGTTTAGTAATTTTGTTTTGACCTTTGAAGAAACCCAGTATAAAGATTGCGGTTCACCAGGTGCGATTTTTAATATCATTATTATTGTATGTTTTTTTTTACCTTTCCTTACAAAGGACTATAAGTTAACTTTTAATAAATCATCCTGATTAATCTTAAGTATTTAATTTAATATCGCCAGTCAACTTTATAACACTATTACATATATATATATATATATATATATATTATATATATATATATATATATAAGTGCGATATATATAAGTGCGATATATATATCAGTTTAAAATAAAAGCGAGAAATCCGGATAACCCAGCTAGTGTAATGGTTAAAGTCCCCGCCTGCCAGCCCGTCAGGTAGGGTTCAAATCACGCACAAAGCACTGTCCTGTCTATAACTCTGCTGATGAGGCCTAATAGGCTGAAATGTACATACAGATATTGACTTTTTCTCGATTTGTTTATGCCTTACATTTAAACCGATATGCACGCCTAATTCATTTAATTATAACTAATTAATTTTCAAATTAGGTATGACTTCAATTAAGCAATCTTCAAATTAGGTATGACTTCAATTAAGCACATAATCTCCCAAAAATTGTCGGCTATCGCCATCGCAAACAGATTGTTTATCCACTTCATATATATATATATATATATATTATATATATATATATATTATATAATATATATATTGTGTGTGTGTGTGTGTGTGTGTGTGAGAGAGAGAGAGAGAGACGAGAGAGAGAGAGAGTGCGTGTGTGTCTGTCCCTCTGTCTGTAAATGTAAATGAAAAAATACAAAAGTATTCAAAGAATGAATTTATCTTATTTATTTGAAATAAGGTTTTTCCCCATTTACATTTCTACATATCCTTCGAACTATTCCATATATTTCCACCCATAATATATTATACTATATATAATAATATATCATTATATATTATTATGGGATTTACTGTCTAATTATTTGTGGTTCTCGCCATATTCTTATTAACAGTGTTGTCCGATTTTGTGTTAGGCATTGTGTTGAGTATGAAGAATTTATTAAAGTGAATTCAGCATGACGTAGGCAATTGCAAGCTCTATATTTACATAACAAATAACATATTTAAGTATAAGAGAGTTTTATTTAAGTATGTACAGGAACAAAATATAAAGGACGTATATATACGAAATTAAAATATGTGAACGAAATTATGTGTACGTTTAATGCTTGAAAAAAATATTGGTAATATTCCACTTCGTTATGTTAGTTTTTTTTTTTAATATTACACAATAAAAAAACAATTTCTCGGAATTTTTAGATGACGCTTGATAATTAGTATTATTTAGATTATATTCGGACTAGTGTCCTCATCTTCATTGTTATCAGTTTCGGCCGATGTGCATCCCAATTCGACATAAAACATAGTGGATAAAGGAGTTAGGTTAAGACAGTTCTAAGTGACAGTTATTTCTAGACTGAAGATTCAATCCTGGTCAGGGACAGCAATAACATAGAATAATAATTAACACAGCTTAACACCTGTACCCCATCTATGGTTAGCGGAATGAGAACAGGATACCTCCGTGGACTAAATAAAGGGTTGGGTTCAAAGTTCCGTGATGGCTCCCGATTACGACAAGAAGGTTCTCGAGTTCGAAGAGAAGGTTCCTGAGTTCGAAAAGAAGGTTCCCGAGTCCGAGAAATTTCCCGTGACCGACAAGAAATACCTGAAAAAGGCCGTAGAGCACATACAGATAACAATGAAGATGAGGACAATAGTCCGAACATACCAAATAATACTAAAAAAATAAATTTTTCTATTTTTTACTTATTTACCCTACAGGTAGGAATTGGTATCGGATCACAAGTATTGGGCATCCAGCAATATAGTAATGGATGTGTGAGAGTAGCTTGATAACCATTACACCACGATTGGACGTCCCTTTACACACATAAACCAAATAAGATTAGTAAATAATCTGGACACTCTGTGCAATGTAAAGCTAATTGTGCTAGGTAATCAGATCATTAGTGAGTTCAAATCCTGAGCGCTTCATACTTCTGGCCTTTTACCAAGAGAAGCTAAGTATATGACCTTGTCAGTAAGCGCGTGGTGTAATGACTAAAATCATGGGAAATGGACTCGTTGCCCCGAGTTCAAATCCTGGACGTGGTAATTGCATTTCACTTGGCGCTAATACCCTTGGGAAAGGTATGAATCCTACTCTCAATCCAGCTATGGGTAAATAGTAGGACAGACTAGGCTCTTTAACCATGGTTAGGCAACCGGTCTAGGAGAAGGAAAACTCTGAATTCAAACCTGATAAACTCCGCTTAAGAAATTGACCTTGTGTCGCATCCTGCTCGTGCGGGGGGGGGGGGTAATATATATAATGGCTGAGGTATCTTCTTTCTTGATGAGGTTAGCATGGTCATGACGTCAGATTTGGATTTCAATCAGCATATAAAGAAGATGTCAAAGAATTTACATGTCAAAAATGCTAGAAGAGAATTGGTTTTGGAATTATGCTGTAAAGATTCAGTGAACTTTACGACCATTTGAGTGCTGTGAGATTTTTGGCGGCATTTTCTCCATGGCAACTGAAGGCAATACACTCTCTAGTCCAGTGGGTCTAAATAAAAGACAGATAATTGAAAATTCTACATGTACTGTGTATATGTACAGATCACTGTGGTACGCTTTACAAAATTGTACCGCAAAAACCCGGAATAAATTTAGTTCATGTTCACTGCCAGCCCGTTCGGTTGTGGCTGTAGAATACTCTGACTGCACCTCTGCAGAGGGTTACCCCCTACCCCCCCCCAAAAAAAAAGGGACCGCCCGTTTGCGATGGATAGCGACCTATAATGCCTGGAAGCGTGTGGTGTAGTGGCTAAAGTCATGAGAAATGGACTCGTCGCCCCGAGTTCAAATCCTGGACGTGGTAATTGCATTTCACTTAGCGCTAATACCGTTGGGAAAGGTATGAATCCTACTCTCCCTCCAGCTATGGGTGAAGCGCGTGGTGTAATGGTTAAAGTCATGGGAAATGAACTCGTCGCCCCGAGTTCAAATCCTGCACGTGATATTGCATTTCACTTAGCGCTAATACCGGGGAAAGTGTATGAATCCTACTCTCCCTCCAGCCATGGGTGAAGCGCGTGGTGTGTAATGGTTAAACTCTTTGGAATGAACTCGTCGCCCCGAGTTCAAATCCTGGACGTGGTAATTGCATTTCACTTAGCGCTAATACCCTTGGGAAAGGTATTAATCCTACTATCCCTCCAGCTATGGGTGAAGCGCGTGGTGTAATGGTTAAAGTCTTTGGAAATGGACTTGTCTCCCCGAGTTCAAATCCTGGATGTGGTAATTGCATTTAACTTAGCGCTAATACCTTTGGGAAATGTATGAATCCTACTCTCCTTCAGCTATGGGTAAATAGTAGGGCAGACTGGGCTCTTTAACCATGGTTAGGCAACCGGTCTAGGAGAAGGAAAACTCTGAATTCAAACCTGATAAACTCCGCTTAAGAAATTGACCTCGTATCGCATCCTGCTCATGCGGAGAGGTTGGTAAATATATATAATGCTTGAGGTCAGGATCGTTGTGGCTGAGCAGTCTGTGATTAAGATAGTTAGTGGTCCTATGACATGCAACACACCACGTCGGCTGGATGGCCAGTGAGTGAGACCCGACCCTATCAATCATGCTTTATTTGTTTGTCCTGACTGTATTCTTTAAATTGCTCTTTTGACAAACTTAGTGTCCTGTGCATGACATTAAAGTGCAACTAGTTGTAAGATTCTAAATCTGGATGTCTGAGGATTGTAGTATACTCCTTTATAGCGATTACTCCCATGTCCGCTCTGTCCCGGCGAGATCCGCCCTGTCGGCTGGAGCGTTAGAATGCTCCGACTGCACCTCTGCAGAGGAGTAAGACTCCCTCAATGGGGCCACCTGTTGGGCATGGGTGGTGACCCGTTATGCTTAAGGATAGAGCCCAGGTGTTTGAGCAGTCCATGACTTGCAATACTCCACTTTGGCCCTTTCTTGGGTGAGACGGGCGGTCGGAGAGGCCCCCTCCGATCAATCGGTTGGTCACGTCAAGCCCTAGCAACTATGTGATTGCCCCAACCCTATTGCCCTTATGGCAAATCCCAACCCTTTTTATCAAATAGGTGCTAGAAGGTGGTGGCTGAGGATCTACATGTCCTGGCAATGACGTTAAACACTATCTGATGGTGAGGTGCCAGTTCTGGAGCTTTGGGGAATGTGGAGCACCCCTTCATCACCATTGCTCCCTGGTCCACTCTGACCCGGAGTGGTATTACCGGTTAGAGTCTCATCTATGGGTTAAATAGAAAAATGTTTTTATAAAAAAAAGAATTGAGTATCCATTAAGAATGAATTTATTTAAAAACTTTATCTGCATTAAATGACCCACTGAGACTGATATGCCGTAAAACAAACCAAACCAAACCAAACCAAACCAAGTTATCGATTTTATTGTTTTTTCTCATGGATTCTGATGCGTAGAATTTACTGATGGAGAAAAAAGTGCTCAATTCGGAGTTTTAGGTGAGATTTGAGGCCTGATAATCCCCCTGAGAGTACCTGAAAATGGCAAAATTTCGTTGCAAAAATTAAAGTGTCAATTTAATATGATTTTCTGATAGAGTTCGATGAGGAGTATCACATTAGTAAAAGATGGTGAATTCTGTTGAGATTGGGGGAGATATGGGTTTTCAAAAAGATGCCCCCAAAAATGCCATTTTTCAGCGATTATAAGTCTACTTATTTATATATTTATATATATATATATATAATATAAATATATATTATATATATATATATATACGTATTTTATTTATTTATATATTTATATATATTCGGCATAAAATAACCCAAGGCTTGACATTCTATAAAATCCAACCAAGCCATCAACCAAAGATGCGTTTTAATATTTTTCTTCTTCAAAACTCCGAAATGCGGAAGTGCAACACCCGAGCCTCACGTGACACTCTATTGTTTCATAAACTGAACTTTCATTTCAAGGGTGAGATCTGAGGAAGCGAAAGAAAAAACATTACAATAAATACAGCGTTGTATCTTTTTACCCTATCAAAAGAGGAGCTTGCGGGTTGCATTGATCGATTGAATAAACGCGTTGTACGCCATGGGGATCATTTGCAAAAGAAATTAACGTTTCATTCATTGTTCATTTCTGTCTCATGATTGATTAATTGTTTCATTAATTTTAATGACGTGTGCATGTTTGTGCCTAGAGGTTAGGGAATCGCTTTCGTTGTAGGTTCTCGTTAATATCTTTTGTTTCCAAGAGATTTTATTTGTTCCACACGGTCCTATCGAATATATATATATAATTGTTAAACACATCTATTTGACCTATTGATTGGAACCTAATAAATTACTACCATTCCGGCTCAAAGTGGATCCTGGGAGTAATGACAATGAATGGATACACTATACTCACCAGATTTCCAGAACTAGAGCTTGTTTTTACATGGCAAAGTTTAAAAGAGAATAATGACCATTTTCTAGACTTTTCAAGAACTTAACATTTTTATTCATTTTTGTATAACTTTAGTATAAATACATGTACATTTTAATATGTTGTCTTATTCAAGCCTTATATAAATGAAGTTGTGTAAGTTTGTCTGTTTTAATAGAGAAAATAGTTTAATTTCTAAATTTCATTATCCAGAGCAGAAAAGCAAAATTTGAAGGGAATGTATGGCACCAACTGACATTTTTAGGAGGAGAGTATAACATCTTTGCAGAAGATACAGACAGCATATTGTAAGCCCCGTAGAATTTCCTTCTCAGTACTTGCAGTCTCACTTTCGATTTGTGTGTGTGTCTGTGTGTCTGTGTGTCTGTGTATGTGACTGTCTGTCTGTCTGTCTGTGTTTGTGTATGTATCTGTGTCAGTGTGTGCATAACATAATTAATGTGTGTGTATATGTTTCTTATGATGGAAGATGCGTCAGCACTGAAGATAAAGAGTGAACTTGGCTGATCATGGTCAAGCGGAGCTTACGTGATTAATGATCCTTTTGCGATTCTGATAGACAAAGAGGCTGAATCCTTATAAAAGCAACACGCATACTCATCCAATAGACAAAGCCGGACATCCAATCAAAGCGTACAGATGAGCCAGGATCTCTGCTGAGATAATTTCGCTTCTCCCTCTCTATTCAAGTCTTTTTTAACCCAGGCAACGCCGTTGCAAAACAATAAAATACCTTTTTATAATTCGTCACCCGGGACTTTTCCTTACACCGTGTATTTTTCTTGGAGATTCTTGACTTAATTAACTGCAGGAACAGTAAGTAACCCGAATAAAAATGTTTTTGTATAGACATTAAATGACCTGAAAAGGGTTGATATGCCGAAAAACTAAAAACATTCAACAAGCCAATAAAGAAGCGGCTTAGCTTAATTTTGGACAAAGCGAGAATTATGTGAGAATTGAAGTTGATAATATTAACTGAGTTCGTTAAACGTTAGAACATTTGACGCACCTTAAAAAATAAATTAAGTTTGGCACAATGTCACCATTAAAAGGTAGTGAGGATCAAATCCAATACTTAGTTGAAATTAGTCGGCGAGACGAACCCCCTAACCATTACACTACGAGGGGTTTACATTAATACGGAAAATAACCATACAGAAAATCTCTGCAGCAGTAGCAACAAAAAAGCAACAATTAAAAAGAGAATCAGAGGTTCATTCAAAGAACAGAACGCATTTTAAAAAAAGAACCATATGAGCTTTAGCACCCTTTTTTATCCGATTCAGAAGGACATGTTTTTCATTACACCGTCAATATCTGGTTGTTTGTTAGGGGTTGGTTTAGGGGTTAGAGTTAGGGGATAGTTTTATAATTAAAAAAAAACTCTAAAAATCGTCTGTTAAACAAACAACTGGATATTGACGTGTAAATGAAAAACATCTGTCCTTCTGAATCGAGATCAAAAAAGGGTGCCTAAAGGTCATATGGCAAAAAAAAATACACCAATATAGTTTTGTTTTCAGAATTTCTCCGATGATGTAAACTCTACCCGTTTGGAACTGGTTTACAGCTAAATTATATTCAGTCTCACAAAAAGTTATTTGTTTTGAGGCTACTAAAAAGAACGGCAAATTAGAATGCTACAAGTTAGAAAGAGTCTATCCTAATTTAATGAATGAGTTAGAGCAAAGCAAATGCATTTACAGAAAGATATCTTATGTGTACGAATCATTTCAGTCAAAAATGTTTACACACTCACACACACACCACACACAACACACATATATTGTAATATATATATAATACTAGCAATATATAGACCCTCCGGTGCAAGTATTTGAATTTAATGTAATGAAAATATGTTAATTTGAAATACTTTTGAAACTAAATAAATCCAAATAAAATGATTTGAAAACAGAGGGTATAATCGAAGAATAGAACAACTTAAACTAAGTCTTCCATCATTTTTCATCACTCCCTCCTTTTATTGCTGATTTCCTAATTTAACTATTTAGTTTAAAATTAGGAAGTAAAATAAAATTACTGTTATTTTTTATATTAAAGGATTTCTTTAAGATTTATCCCTGAGTTTTTTGCTCATATTTATTAGAAAAAACATTAGAATCAATATACCAAGCGCATATTTAATAAAATTAAACTTTTAATATCAATATGCAAATTAGCTTCCTGTTCACCTGTAACCCGCTATTTTGTTGCATATAAATCATATGCATGTTATTAGAATGTAGATAAAGTCAAAAGTATTAATAAGGTATAACAATTTTATCAATACTGCTTAAATAAAAATAAATCATAGTGAATTGGACGTCAATACTAAGGGAATTGTGACTTGAGTAGTGATTTAGTTCGGCTTCAGACAGACAAACAACACATCTCCATTATAATAAGATATTATATATATATATATACTATATATATATATAAGTTTATAATAAATGGATATAAATCCTACAGTATATAGAAACTTTATAGAAAAACAAATGATATATTAGTATGCTGACAGATATCTGTTTCGACCTTTTAATAAAGCGGTCATCCTCAAGAGCAACTATATTTATGAAAGAAAGACGGAATAGTTTACGGTTTGGCACGAGAGGCACAAACAACGCTCTCGTATATATATATATATATATATATATATATACATACATATATATATATATATAATTATATTATATATATTATATATATATGAAGAGAATTCGAATACAATAAATAAGAATATTATTAGAAATGATAATTAATGATTACCGTAATATCCAAGGAATTGATTAAAGTTAAACTATAAATATGTAATGAAAATAAAATTCTCAGTCCGACTGTAAATCCGAAGTGTCTTTAGAATGTATCGAGTTGAAGTAGTAAGGAAATAAAGAAATGATGACTGAATGAAACATTAATTTACTTTAAGATAGTCCAATTGACATTCAACGCACGTATTTCAGTAAATGTTTGATTAGTCAAAACACCTCTGAAACTGATCTTCTAATAAGGTGTGAAGCTAGTATTTTTTTTATTGTTCTCGACATTCTCCAATTCAAGGTTTGTAGAAGCTCAATTACCGTCAAATTGGAAGACAAAGGTAGCAAGCAAGCTGTAATTGGGCTTCTACAGAGTGGTAATTCAGATCTTTCCTTCTCCAAGAATGGTTGAACTACCATGGCTAGAGAGCCCAGTATATCCTACGGATTACTCATAGCCTGAGTTGGAGGAGGAACTGATGGATTCATGCCTTAGAATACACCACTGCATCACAAATAATGAATAATGTTAATAATATATTTGGTTTAAAGAGACCTTGAGAGCAACAAGTGACACTATTTCACCCATAGCTGGGGTAGAGATGCCAGTCTATCCTACTGATTACTCAAAGCCTGAGTTGGAGGAGGGAACTGATGGATTCATGCCTTAGAATACACCAACTGCATTACAAGCATGGCGGTGAGACCCCCACTCACAAAAGGATGTTCGTTAACTCTTATATTCAACAAGAAAGAATAAAATCCTGGTATCGTTTGGTTTAAAACAAAATGAACTTTTTATCAAAAAATGTTAGCGGGGTTCACCTATTTATGGGTATTACTCAATATGGCTTTTTTTATCTATTTTTTTTTTTGGGGGCTTTATACACGTAATGGTAGAAATTACTGTATAAGGAAGTTTTTAGTAATAGTCAAAATAGTAATCGCGGCACCCTAGAAGGTCGTCCCCCGAAAAAGAACGTGACACTAGTCTTAAAGGAGCAAGGCCAGTTTTTGTCCGCGTGCCCTGTGCCCCTAGAGAGTACGCACTTTTTACACTGGCCATTACGTGAGCGCTTCGTGGACTTTGTGTGCGTGGCAACCCGCGTTAAAAAGTCATTGTGCCAATCCTGAAACAATATATTGAATAAATGAATGAAAAACCTTTAAATTTGCTTCATTGTAATAATTCATTTCAACAGCATCATCATGTTTTTCTCATGTATGATGATGCTGCAGTAATGCCGTTAAAATAAATTATTACAACTAGTACAAAATAAAAGGTAGGTTATATAATCTTCGTAGGTTATCTAATGGCCAAGACCTATACCTAGCCCTGTCGGCTGGGGCTTTAGAATACACCGACTGCACCTCTGTAGGGAGGTAAGACCCTGTTGGCCGTGGGTAGCAACACGTGATGCTTAAAGATGGAATCCTGCTGACTAAGCAGTCCATGACATGTAAAACTCCACTTAGACCCTTACTTAGGCTAGACGGGCGTCGGAGAGGCTCCTCCAATCAATCGGCTGATCACGTCAAGCCTAGCAACTATATGATTGCTCCAATCCTATTGTCCTTATGGCAAGCCCCAACGCTTTTTATCATATTGGTGCTAGAGGCGGTGGCTGAGGGTCTACATGCCTTGGGAATGACGTTAAACTCTATCTAATGTGAGTTACAGTTTTGGACGTTTGGGAATGTGAGCACCCTTCATGCACATTGCTTCCTGGTCCACTCTGACCAGGAGTGGTAGTAACCTATTGGTTCCATATATGGGTTAATAGAAAAATGTATTCATAAAGGAATTGGAGGAAGCGCGTGTGTGATGGTTAAGTCATGGGAAATGGACTCGTCGCCCGAGTTCAAATCCTGGACGTGAAAATTGCATTTCACTTAGCATAGTACCCCTTGGAAAGTATGAATCCTACTCTCTCTCCCAGCTATGTGGTAAATAGTAGCAGACTGGGCTCTTTAACCTTGGTTAGGCAACCGGTCTAGGAGAAGGAAACTCTGAATTCAAACCTGTTAAACTCCGCTTAAGAAATTGACCTTGTGTCGCATCCTACTCGTGCGGAGGGGTTGGTAAATATGTATAAAAAGAATTGGGTATCTGTTAATGAATTTATTTCAAAATTTTATCGGCATTAAATGACCACTGAGATTTGATATGCCGTAAATCAACCAAACTAGACCAACATATGTATACCAATACGTAGTCGACGTGTTAATGGCGTATCAACTTATGTAGAATCAAAACCAAATGCATCCTCGTTGAAGAACTGTAGTGGTATTATTTAACCCATCGCTGAGGGAATAAGGTTCATGCCTTTCTCCAAGTTATCAGCCCGAAAGTGAACATATTAGCCCGACTGGAGTTCAAACTATTCTTATTCGGATGTTGCAGTCCGGTACGTTACCACTGCATCCACAGAGACCTCCAGTTTTCCAATTTTACCTTGAAGTGAACTTTCAGTTTGAGAACAATTAAAAGTTGCTCAGTGCTCTTGTTGATGATGCTTATGATGATGATGATTTGTTGGATGATAATTATGATATACTGACGTAGTGGCTATTACGGGAACGAGAGATTAATGACGAAGAAAATATACACGTTCCTACAAGTATGTTGCTGTAGTTGCCGGTGATGATGATGTGTTGAATACGACAATAGTAATGATGATTGAGATGACGACGAGCCAAGCTGCCAACCAGGCCAGTAAATTAATTACTGAAGTTGCAACTCCTGCTGCTATTGTGATGATGGTCGCGGCGTTCAGTTGCCAATGGCGAATAACAGGAAAAAAAAAAAGAGAGAATGCATAGTTACATAATTTGCTTCGACAGGCCATAAAGAATTATCAGTTTAATAGGTGGAAAGAAGCCTTTAGTAGAAAGGTTGATTTTTTCTTTTTAAACTTTCGTTTTAATTTGAGAATTTTGAAAACGGGTCGATAGTTTAGATGAACACTAGACAGCTAGTTTCTTTTTGCTCAATTATGTTTTTTTTTTATTTTGTTTTATATTAATTTCTTTTAATCAATACAGACACAAGTTTTCATCGAGCTAATGTATACGCACATAAATAGGTTTGACCATTTTTATAAATAACGCATAGAGTCTTGTATTGTATCAATGAATTATAGTAATCTGCATTTATATATATATAATATATATATATATATATATATATATATATATAT
>CM042148.1:32069631-32072131 GCA_023376005.1 Doryteuthis pealeii | reverse complement strand
GGAAATAGATAAAAGTAAAATGAATGAGAAGAAATGAATGAAAATGTGTTAGAAAGAAGGAAATACGGAAATGAAGAATTAAAGGAAGGAAGTAACGAAGGATGGAATACATGAGAAGAGGAAGAAGAAAGGAAGAAGAAAGCGAAAATTGAAAGAACGAATGAATGAATTTTATAAAAGAGGAAAAATAAATAGGATGAAGAAAGAATAAAGCTGGATGTATAAACGGAATTTTGAAAAATCAAAGATACAAAAACAGGAAAGAAAATAATACAATCGTTAGTAGATAGATAGATAGATAGATAGATAGATAGATAGATAAGGAATTCTAAGATAGATGTATAGATAGAAAAATAAATAGGAAAAGAGGAAAAGCGGGAACAAAATATGATAGAAAGTGGATTACGAAAAAAAAAAGAAGGAAGGGGGGGATAAAATGAAGAAAGAGAAAATAAATTGACAGGAAGTATACATGAATGAATGAATGAATGAATGAATGAAAAAAAAAAACGAAACAGAAATAAAGAAAAAAGAAGGAAAAGAAAGAATGATAAACAAGAAAGAAAGAATAGGAATGAATAACGGATAACCTTTTAACATTATATGTATATATACTAATAATGCATGGTACAAATGAATGTGATAAGAGACAAAAGAAAAACTGAAGAAGTAAGACACGCAAATTAATAAAGATCAGCAGAAAAAGGACAAAGATAAAGGTGAAAGTAACAAACCATCTGATAGGATATTAGGAACAAAAACAATAATGGAAATTTTGATAGATATTCATTAATGCTTCTATGGACAATATGATTGAAAGAGAAATAAGTAAAACTGACAGAACGTAAGAACGAAGAATTAAAGACAGAAAAAAGCGAAGAAAGAAAGAAAGAAAAAAACACTGAATGAATTTAGAACAAAAAAAGGAAATTGAAAGAAATAATGCATTCGCACATAATGAATATAAACAGAAAATAAGAAAACTGAGATTGATACTGTCTAATTGACTACTCTTATTAAGTATATAACATGACAGAAAATATAACAAGAAAGCAAGTAATGACAAAACACTAAATTGAATTCGGAACAAAAAAACTAGTAAATTGACAGAAATTTTATTCGCTATTGGTCAACTTTCATGAATGAAAAGAGAAAACGAAAACGAAAGAATAAAAGATACAAGTAAGAGCTGTAATGAATGACATGAAATAATACCAAAACTACACTTCAAAGTAACGGTGAAATATAACATATGATAGAATTCATTCCTTTTATTCAAATGATTATGTACTAAAAGAGAAAAGGGAAAAAGACAAGAATAAAGTTGTTTTTGCAATTTCAAAAAAGTTATTTCGAAATCGCATGAGACTCTCTCGTATTTCTTAATTGTGGAAAATTTATATGCGTGGTGATTAACATTAATCTCGAAAATGAAGGAAGCAACAAATAAATAGTAGAACTCAATTCCCAACCAAGGGTTACAAGATTTTCATGATTCTTATTCAGCAAACCATAGAAGAATGATACATTTTGACGAAGAATAACGAAAATAATACATCACACTCTCACATACCTTTCTTTCATCTTTCACATATCTATTATCTTATTATTACTTATACTTACAATAATCTATCTATTTATCTTTTATTCATTTATACCTATGTTATTTTCACTATTTTCTCTCTTATAAAATAATATAATATAATATACAATTGTAATACTATTACATATAATATTCGTGACTAAATATTAAATATCTTTATATCTCATACCATTTCTTTATCTCTATTAACATGATAAAGAAGCTACAAGACACTACACACCACACCACACTACAACAACACATACACACAACCACAATATTATATTATGTGTCGTGTGCGTCGTAAACATGTGTGTGTATCGTGTTACTCTGTTGTAGTGTGATTGTGCTGTGTGTGTGATAGTGCTCGTTTTATTTCTACTTTATCTTCATATTTAGTTATAACCCATAATACAAAAAAATATAATATAAATATTATATATAACACGTTCTCTCTATCCTCAACAGATTACATCGCACTGTATACGCACTCACATAATAATACAGCCATAAATCATATCAATAATACCTATATATATATACTAATTTTAATTATGTGTGTGTGTATATCCGTCGTTTGTGTGTATATCTTTTCGTTGTGTAGTATATACGCTTATTTTTCATCAGCTCATATATAATACACAATAAATAATATAATTAACTATATATAACCACGTTCTATCTCAGTTCTCCTTAACAGATTACTCTAAATTCGCTACAAACCACTCATATCAAATACATACATAAAATTATATAATATATAAACCATTATAATATAAATATCTCTATGTGTTGCTTGTTGTGTAGAACTATGTGTTGTGCTGTGTTGATGTTTGTTGTGTGTGTGGTAGCTTTAAATAGACCATAGATAAAGAACTGTCTTTGAATTAATAAGATGAATCTATACATAATAGCAAT
>CM042148.1:32047484-32069531 GCA_023376005.1 Doryteuthis pealeii | reverse complement strand
GAAAATGTAAAATGGACATTTTTTCCGCCCTGTCGGCTGGGCGTTAGAATGAACCGACTGCGCCTCTGCAGAGGGTAAGACTCCCCCAATGGGGCCACCTGTTGGCCGAGGGTGGCGACCCGTGATGCTTATGGATAGAGCCCAGGTGGATGAGCAGTTCATGACATGCAATACTCCACTTTGGCTCTCTCTTAGGCTAGACGGGCGGTCGGAGAGGCCCCCCCCCCGATCAATCGGCTGGTCACGTCAAGCCCTAGCACCTATATGATTTTCCCAACCCTATTGCCCTTATGGCAAGCCCCAATCCCTTTTTATCATATGGGTTCTAGAAGGCGGTGGCTGCGGGTCTACATGTCCTGGGAATGACGTTAAACTCTATCTGATGGTGAGGTTCCAGTTTTGGAGGTTTGTTGAATGTGGAGCACCCCTTCATCACCATTGCTCCCTGGTCCACTCTGACCCGGAGTGGTAGTACCTGTTAGGGTTAAATAGAAAAATGTATTTATAAAAAAATTGTATTATCCATTAAGAATTGATTTATTTCAAAACTTTATCGGCATTAAATGACCCACTGAGGTTGATATGCCGTAAAACAAAACAAACCAAACCAAACCAAGGACATATTTTTTAAATCAAATTTAGTTGTGAAATTTCTATTTATCATGCAGCCTTGTAATAAGTTGCAAATACACAACTTATATGATTTTTTAAATAAAACCTGTTGTTTGAAAAATCTTGCAGAAGTTTAATTAAATATGATATGTACTCAATGAATGAATTGTCATTGTTGGGACGGAGACTCAATGAAAAGCCTTCCACAGGAATTAGCTTAATTGCCGGTAGGGTGTTTTTTAAGGTAGCATCATATATATGTGGACTTTTTAATAACTGTCTCAGTTATTGTAATTGCAGGAATTTATTAATTTCCATGTAACAACTTTAGAATTATTTATTTTCGATTAGATCAAGACTCTTGTCGATTTTTAGCTCTCCAAATTTGAGAGGTGTCACGAAAAATGGAGACTTTTTGTAACCTATTTTTGTCTGTAAAATGAGTTCTAGAAATGTCCTACTCCTAAAAATTGGTTTATAAAAGCACGTTTGCCCGAGGAATCCAAAAATGCTATCGAGAAATGTCTTATAGTTAACCAGTTTTAAGTGATTAATGATTTCTGATTTGCAAAATTTTAACTGATGTTTTGAGCAGATATCAAACTATCTTTTTGGTACAAATAATGTTCAATATATGTGAAATGATAATAGAAAAAAAATTTGTCATAGATGCAGTGCCACATCGGGATATTGATCTTGCTAGGAAAGTATCCAGCCAGTGTGAATATATCAAGAAACTATTACTGAAACTTTACGCCCCTTCAGAGAGGACGTTAGTGCGCATGCATGAATATATACATATTTACCAACTCCTCCGCACGAGCAGGATGTGACACAAGGTCAGTTTCTTAAGCGGAGTTTAACAGGTTTGAATTCAGAGTTTTCCTTCTCCTGAACTGGTTACCTTGCCATGGTTTAAGAGCCCAGTCTGCCCTGCTATTTGCCCATAGCTGGAGGGAGAATTGGATGCATAGCTTTCGCAAGGGTATTACGACATGGGAAATGTAAACAGGCTCGTCCATGGATTGAACTCGGGTCGACGAGTCCAATTCCCACGACTCTAACCATTATACCACGCGCCTCCACATGCATGAATATAAGATGTTATTTAATATGTTAATTTTTTTTTAAGAAATTAGCCAGGTCTTTATTTCTCAGTGGTTTTTTTTTTTTTGCTGCCATATATAAACTAGTGATGAATACTCTATGTATTTTTAGGGAATAGCCAAAAAAAAAAAAAACCACTGAGAAATAAAGACCTGGCTAATTTCTTAAAAAAAAATTAACATATTAAATAACATCTTATATTCATGCATGTGGAGGCGCGTGGTATAATGGTTAGAGTCGTGGGAATTGGACTCGTCGACCCGAGTTCAATCCATGGACGAGCCTGTTTACATTTCCCATGTCGTAATACCCTTGCGAAAGCTATGCATCCAATTCTCCCTCCAGCTATGGGCAAATAGCAGGGCAGACTGGGCTCTTAAACCATGGCAAGGTAACCAGTTCAGGAGAAGGAAAACTCTGAATTCAAACCTGTTAAACTCCGCTTAAGAAACTGACCTTGTGTCACATCCTGCTCGTGCGGAGGAGTTGGTAAATATGTATATATTCATGCATGCGCACTAACGTCCTCTCTGAAGGGGCGTAAAGTTTCAGTAATAGTTTCTTGATATATTCACACTGGCTGGATACTTTCCTAGCAAGATCAATATCCCGATGTGGCACTGCATCTATGACAAATTTTTTTTCTATTATCATTTCACATATATTGAACATTATTTGTACCAAAAAGATAGTTTGATATCTGCTCAAAACATCAGTTAAAATTTTGCAAATCAGAAATCATTAATCACTTAAAACTGGTTAACTATAAGACATTTCTCGATAGCATTTTTGGATTCCTCGGGCAAACGTGCTTTTATAAACCAATTTTTAGGAGTAGGACATTTCTAGAACTCATTTTACAGACAAAAATAGGTTACAAAAAGTCTCCATTTTTCGTGACACCTCTCAAATTTGGAGAGCTAAAAATCGACAAGAGTCTTGATCTAATCGAAAATAAATAATTCTAAAGTTGTTACATGGAAATTAATAAATTCCTGCAATTACAATAACTGAGACAGTTATTAAAAAGTCCACATATATATGATGCTACCTTAAAAAAACACCCTACCGGCAATTAAGCTAATTCCTGTGGAAGGCTTTTCATTGAGTCTCCGTCCCAACAATGACAATTCATTCATTGAGTACATATCATATTTAATTAAACTTCTGCAAGATTTTTCAAACAACAGGTTTTATTTAAAAAATCATATAAGTTGTGTATTTGCAACTTATTACAAGGCTGCATGATAAATAGAAATTTCACAACTAAATTTGATTTAAAAAATATGTCCTTGGTTTGGTTTGGTTTGTTTTGTTTTACGGCATATCAACCTCAGTGGGTCATTTAATGCCGATAAAGTTTTGAAATAAATCAATTCTTAATGGATAATACAATTTTTTTATAAATACATTTTTCTATTTAACCCTAACAGGTACTACCACTCCGGGTCAGAGTGGACCAGGGAGCAATGGTGATGAAGGGGTGCTCCACATTCAACAAACCTCCAAAACTGGAACCTCACCATCAGATAGAGTTTAACGTCATTCCCAGGACATGTAGACCCGCAGCCACCGCCTTCTAGAACCCATATGATAAAAAGGGATTGGGGCTTGCCATAAGGGCAATAGGGTTGGGAAAATCATATAGGTGCTAGGGCTTGACGTGACCAGCCGATTGATCGGGGGGGGGGCCTCTCCGACCGCCCGTCTAGCCTAAGAGAGAGCCAAAGTGGAGTATTGCATGTCATGAACTGCTCATCCACCTGGGCTCTATCCATAAGCATCACGGGTCGCCACCCTCGGCCAACAGGTGGCCCCATTGGGGGAGTCTTACCCCTCTGCAGAGGCGCAGTCGGTTCATTCTAACGCCCCAGCCGACAGGGCGGAAAAAATGTCCATTTTACATTTTCTATATAGACGGTATCAACATTTATTTCCAAGTTTCCAGAATTGAGGGTCTAGTTTCGGCCTAGTAATGGTTTAAATTTGCGCAGAAAATCGCCCAGATTCCAAAATGGTATGATATGTTGGGCTACCATCTAAGAATGAATTTGTAAAAAACGTGACACACAGACACACTGACATTCGCATTTATTATTAGAGATGAGGCCAGGTAAAAAAAAAAGAAAAGAACAGAGGCAAGCTTTATAGAAGACAAAATCGATATTTGAGTGAAAGAAGAGAACAAATCAATATCTGTTGTCGCTATAAGTGGAATAGCGAAGCCTTGCCTAGAATTCATTATAAGAAGGGAGTCCCTTTTTTTTAACTTCAAAATACGTTTTTCTCAAACCTAAGTGTTTGATAAGATTTTGTTTACGAAATGAACAATTATGGGAGACACTGTCATTAAAAATCACTATTATTTTGATCAGACACTGAGTTTAATTGGGAGGCACACATCCGCGTTCCGTATATACAGCATATTAGAGCAGAGACCTGTTGCTAAAATCTATCTATAAGCATTACACTAACACATACATATATAGTTTCTATATCTACGTGTGCACGTGTATATCAATCTGTTATTAAATTCTTAATATATATATATATATATATATATATATATATATATATATATATGTGTGTGTGTGTGTAGTTCGTGTTTTTGTTGTAAATAGACAGAAAAAACTATTAGTATTGAGTCGTCATGTGGAGGTAGTCTCACATTCATTTATTTTAGGCTGTATCGTGCTCCCTTCTCAATAGTGAGCACTTTTTCTGATTTATGAAAAAAGAAAAACTATAGAACAATATTTTATTACGATATACTACTTATATATATATCTATCATCTATCTATCTATCTATCTATATATATATATATATATATATATATATATATATATATATATATATATTACTCCAGGTCAGTACCTGCTAGGGTTCCATGTATGGATTGAATAGAAGAAAATTTAGCAAAACTGTTTTTAAAAATTAAATTACAAAAAACAATTTTCTGTGCCCATTAAGAATGAATAGTACAAAAACATTTTCGTCATAAAATAACCCAAAAGAGGTTGACATGCCGTAAAATTAGAAAAAAAGAAAGAAAGATTTCTGATTCTTTGTCCAGTCACAAGCAATAACCTAAGAAGCTGCATCTGCAAGCCAGCCAGCTCAGATTGCATTTGTGAGTAATAGCAATAAAGGGCAATTCCACACTATAGAGTGCTCCAGAACTTTAGCCTCACCACCAGATGCAGTTTAATTATCAAACGATATATATATATCTATATATATATTATATATATATATATATATATATTCAGGTATTCATTTTATTTTTTATTTGTGTAGTCTGTCTGATGAGACTGAACTTTTAACGGAGTTTTAAGAATTTATTTAAATTTCTAAAAGCCTTTTAAGTTTTGGTCGAAATAAATTTATGACAGAATGACGGTTTATTGAGTTCTTCCTTCCTTTCAAAGATATATATATATATATATATATATATATATATATATATATTATATATATTATATGTGTGTGTGTGTGTGTGTGTGTGTGTGTGTGTGTGTGAAGAAATTTTTTTTTTAAATAACAAACACAGGATGTTACGATCAGAGGAAAAAAATTATGTGTCTATACTTAAGTATTTCGGTTTTAAACCATCATCAGGACAATGTAAAATAATTTTTTGTAAGGGAGAAAAATGAAAAATGTTAAGTGTATAGTTAATGTGTGAATATAATGTTATTTACCGTTAATTTTTATATGTGCGTTTGTTTCCGAAAGCTGATGACGTGATCATTGCATGTGAAAAAACGAAAATGAAATCGTATACACTTAACATTTTTCATTTTTCTCCCTTACAAAAATTTCATTTACATTGTCCTGATGATGGTTTAAAACCGAAATACTTAAGTATAGATACATAATTTTCCTCTGATCATTTGTTATATTTTTTGAAAACATTTTCTTCACATATTATCGGATTAATTTCCTCATCGTATTTCCATATATATATATATATATATATATATATTGATGCCGGGTTAGCTCAGTCGGTAGAGCGTTCGGCTAGAAACCACATGATACCTAGTTCGATGCCGGTCCCCGTCAACTCAGCGTATGAGTAGCACAGGGATCTGTGCGGTAAAGTAAGGAGCTGTGGCGCTCCACCTCAGATGCTAAAAACAATCTCCTTGGTCTAGCGCTATGAAAAGGGGATAGACTCCCTCGCTGACTGGCTGATACCGACTTTAGGCCGCCCCGTTGACTTTACTTACTTACTTATACATATATATATATATATATATATATATATTGTGTGTGTGTGTGTGTGTGTGTGTGCGTGTGTGGTCTGTCTGTCTGTCGCCTGTCTGTCTGTGTGTTAGAAAGAACATATATATTGATTGATACCGAAGGAGCGACCGGGCCTTATTCTAGTGCAGAAATATGCGTCTTTTGAAATTTCTGAATACTTGTTTTAATATAAACTATTTATTTATGCATCAACTAAGTGCATTAATCTATTTGCCTCGTCCTTATAAGGATAAGCCTGTTTCGATTTTTCCGTTCATGTGCACGCGCCTGAAGCTAACAAACCTAACTGGTTATAAATGTTCGGGTTAAGGTCCAGCATGAATAATATTTATTCCATACTTTCTCTTCTCTATTGATTCACATCAATCATTCTTAACTGACCGTTCGCCAGTTTTGGTTCTGGGCTCTCTCTCTCTCCCCTCTCCCTCTTTCTCTCTCTCTCTCTCTATATATATATATATACACACACATATATATATATAATATTATATATTCACACATATATATACAATATTTTATACATACATGTTTTTGGAGGATATGTGCTTAAGTGAAGTCATACCTAATTTTGAAAATTAATTAGTTAATAATTAATGAATTTAGGCGGGCATATCTGTTCAAATGTAAGACTAAACAAATCGAGAAAATATCCATCCCTGAATGTACATTTCGACCTATTAGGTCTCATCAACAAGGTTATAGACATGGGAGACTGCTCCGAGTGTGACTCGAAACCTCGACTGCCAAGCTGACAGGCAGGGATTCTAACCACTACACCGACTGGGACACACATATATATAATATTATGTATATGCATAAACACACATATATATAATATATATATACATATACACATATATATAATATTATATATACCCACACATACATATATATATATATATTATATATATACACACACACATAATAGTATATATATAATCACGCACACATATATATGATATTATATATATACACACGCACACATATATATAATACTATATATATACACACACACATATATATATAATATTATATATATATATATATATATACACATATATATATAATATTATATACATACACACACACACACATATATATATATATAAGAGAGAGAGAGAGAGAGAGAGAGAGAGAGAGAGAGAGAGGGGGGGAGGGAGGAGGCATATGGACAGACAGAGAAAGAGATAAATGTAACCCTCTCTGAACTAAATATAATATAAAAGTAAAATTGGCAGAGGAGTCTATTGTCAGTATCAAACTGACAATGAGGGAGTCTATTCCATTTTCCATCAATCTAAACCAGGGAGATTGTTTTTGCGTCTATGGTGGAGCATCGCGCCTACCATCTGTTCCCCACTTTAAGGTATTGATCCAAGCCGTACTACTCATGTGTTAATTTGGCGAAGGCCACTATCGAACCCGGAAACTTTGATTCCGAGATGGATTCTCTACCGATTATATATATATATATATATATATATATATATATATATGTGTGTGTGTGTGTGTGTGTGTGTGTGTTTTGTGTGTAGATAAAAGGGTATCAAAACACACAATGCTGTTAAAATGAAAATATTTTTTGCTTCTCTCTCGAGGTGTCCGGATTAAAAACAAGCTCTGGAGATGATTTTTATAAATCGAAATATTGTTCAATTTTAGCTATGAATATGATATGAAATGTTTTCATTTTAACAACATTGTGTGTTTTCATACCCTTTTATCATACATATACCGTCGGATTTATTTCCTTTCTTTACTCATATATATATTATATATATATATATATATATATATATATATATGTATATATATGTGTGTTGTGTGTGTGTGTGTGTGTGTGGTGTGTTGTGTGTGTGTGTGTGTGTGTCAATTCCCGCGTTAACCTTTCTGTTGCAGTCCCATTAGTAATTTATTCAAAAGTGTTCAATATGTTATAAACATTGAACTATAATAATCGTAAAATATATCATAAACATAGAACTATAATAATAGCAAAATATATCATAAACATAGCACTATGATAATAGTAAAATATATCATTAACATAGAACTATAATAATAGTAAAATAAATAGTTATGGGTCTACTACCGTTGCGTTATAAACGATCTCTTCAGGTCACTACATTATATTTGACTAAGCTGAAGTCATTACTTACTTAAACCGAGATAAACTTATTTCATATATACTCTCACTATAGGAAAATACGTTTATCTCAGTTTAACTAAGTAATGATTTCAACTTAGTAAAATATAAGGTAGGGTCCCGAAGAGACCGTATAATTCGAAGCCGTGGTAGACCTATAACTCTTTTCTACTTATTTATTTCCCTTTTCTTGATTATATCCGTGTGTGTTCCAGACAGAAGGTAAATGCTCTAAATTTAATAGAAGTGTCAGATGCTAATGAAATTGAGTCCATTTGTATTTCTTTTTTAAGAAAATGTAGGGACAACTAAGGGGGAGACCAATTGGAAATATCATGTTCTGTAAAGGGTTAAGATCTGAATAAACAAACTATAGATGTTGTACGCACGAAATCTAGCATATATATATATATATATATATACATATATATATATATATATATATATATATCCGTATTCGAACGTACAACAGCTGGGTTGATTCACTGAATATTTTGTTTATCGTATCGTTGACGGTAAATGGATTGGAGCAAGATGCGAAAAGGGGCGACGGAGTGGGGGGGCAAGACGGAAGGAGAATGGGGAGTAGGTGGAGGAGGGAAGAGTCATGGGAGATAACAGTAGAGTTGTGGGTCGGGGGGGGGGAGAGTTGTGAGAAAAATAGTAAACCAGTTAGAATACGCCATTAGGAATAACAAGAACGTAATTAGAAACACTAGACGAAAAGGGGGAGAGTTCCCTTTGCGTAGTGGCTAACGTGCTAGACTCCAACATCGTAGTAAGTGAGTTCGATTTCAGTCACGCTATTAAGTTCACTTTCGGACTAATAAAAAGTCATCGGGTGGCCTAAAGTCGTATCAGCCAATCAGCGAGGGAGTCTATCCCTTTTCACTAAAAACAATGAGATTGTTTTTGCGTCTGGGGTGGAGCTCCACACCTACCATCAGCTCCTAACTTTACCGCACATATTCCTTGTGCTACTCATACGCTGAGTTGCCGAGGGCCTGTATCGAACTAGGAACCTTGTGGTTTCTAGCCGAACGCTTCACCGACTGAGCTAACCCGGCCCTTAGATCTACTTATCCACCAGCCATGGTTAATCAGTACTACTACTATTTTTCTACAAAATGGATTTTGACATTAAATAACCCATGGAGTTTTGATATGCAATTAAAAACAAAGAAACAAACCAAACAAAGAAAAGGGTGTCAATCCTTTGATCACTGGAAAACTATTTGGAATATATGTATTGAAATTAATAGGAATATTTCAAGGACAATTAACATTACTGATCTGAAGTCACTCAATCTCGGGAACATGCGTTTATCTGTAGGAATAGTTATTAACCGTCTGCCTTGCTACTGAGTAGGACTACTTTTATAGTTGTTCTCATTTGCATATGATACTACAGTTACATTAGTTGGTAATTTTAGGTACTGGCAAAATGAGCCTAAAATGCGTTTTTGACAAATGACTTTAGCCCCCCTACAGAAAATAATTTGCCAAAAAATCAAGGAATTATCGGATTTTAATGAAATATTCAGTGTTTTATTTATCAATGAATGGTCTTTATAATGCATCATTTATTTTATTTCAAAACTTTCTCGTTTTTTCAGGTCACTTAATTTTGACTACCCCTTATGTTGGGGGCGTAACAAAATTGACCCAAACAAAATCGTTTTGAATATATTAAAAATAAATTGCTATTGTAATGATATTTTTTATTTTTTTAATGATGGTTATTATGTTACTACTTATCGATTTAGACAAAGTTTGACCTTAAATAATAGATTTAATTATTTTCAATTCGCTTTTAAAACTCGTAGCAGCCGACTTTGTTGCAGTGCCTAGGTAATTTGTATCTTGATTTTAACAGCTTAAATTTCAATACTTTTTCAATGCATCTCGCATTTCACTTATTTAAAATTGGTTAAAATAACGTTTGCAAATTCAAATCTGAAGCCTTCAAAGAAGAATGCTACGATATTGGCATTTCCGGAGATAAGAACATTTCTGTATTTTATGTATTTATGACCAACGGACTCGAATGCATACAGAAATCTAAAAGACTTGGAGTAGTGTCTGACGTCCTGGACTGCAACATTGTAGTAAGTGAGTTCGAACTTCAGTTACGCTATTGTTTTCACTTTCGGGCTAATACCCTTGGGAAAGGTATAAACCTCCCCATCCTCCCAGTTATGGATTAAATGCTACCACTAATATTTTTTTACACTAAGGGGGCTCCTGTGATGTAATTTTATAGTCATAAGAAATGGACATGACGAAACAGGTTCAAATCTTAGAGGAAACTGGTTGCATTTCACATAACTTTGATACCGTTGGGAAAGGTATGAATTCAACTATTCTCCTTCCCGCTATGGATAAGTAGTAGAGCATACAGATATTTAACCTTGGTAATACAACTCTGAATACAAATCTGTTAAACTCCGCTTAAAAAATGATCTCATGCCACATCCTGCTCGTGAGTCTGTAAACACATACAATATTGTCATTTCTAGAGAAAATAACATTGTAAAAATTAAAATCCACGTATTGGGGGAGGCGTAATGGCTAACTTGCTAGAGTCCGACATCATAGTTAGCGAGTTCAAATTCCAATCGCGCTATGAAGTTCATTTTCTGACTAATACCCTCGGGAAAGGTATGGACCCCCCATTCCTCTTGTCTACTAGTTAAATAGTACCTTTGCTTTTTTCTATAAGTCTATTTTTTGGCAATAAACGATCCATGAAGGTTGATATATCGTTAAATAAAGAAAATAAACCTAGATGATAAAATCTATTAAAAAAAATATAAGTCTTGAAAATAAAACAAGTAAACAATATGAGTCTTTTTGTCAAGTCATTCTTAAAGACCCGGATATTGCGAGAACATCAAAGTTACGCAGAGATGATCCAACTTAATAATTTGATGGGTGACATTTTAAGAACAGCATGACATATACATAATTAAAGCCGGGCAAAGATTAGCATCGCGATGAAAATCGGCCATTCTTAAGTTCTGAAAATCCCCGCAGATTATAGGGATTCGTTTTTCTTTTAGAGAAGATCACCAAATATGTAATACATCTGAGGAAGGTCAAAGTGTCAGGAAATTGGGTTTAAACACAATACACATATACAGAAACGTATATATATATATATATATATATATATATATATATATATATATATATATATATATATATATATATATATATATACGTTCTCCTATATATAAGGGATGGAGCACTCTATGACGGGCTTTATATACAAAGCGATGTGTGTACTAAAACAGTTAAAAATCACCTTCGCATTCTGTAAGTGATGACAGCCTAATGGTTAAGGTGGTGGACTGAACCCAACTGATCGGATTACAATTCCAACTGTAGGTAGCTTACAAATGTCTAGCCACACTGATAAGAGATACTTGATAAGTCAAAACACGTGTCTGTGGATGACTATATATATATATATATATATATATATATATATAGAGAGAGAGAGAGAGAGAGAGAGGGGGGAGAGAGAAGAGCCATTAGCTGAAGTGATATGAAAAATAGGAATATTTTAGCACACCAGGATATGGGAGGCTTGTGCAGAAGACCGTTCGACCTGGCGACTCCTCATCACACAAGGAACGAAAAGGATTGAAAAAGAGAGGAAAGAAGCCGCCACTGAAAAGAGAGCCAGAAGGAAGGAGAGACAACAGCAACTCCAGCAAGCATCACTGTTTGTCTGCAGTCACTGCACCAGAGACTATCATTCAAGAATTGGTCTGTTCAGCCACTCACGCAGTTGCAGATAAACAATAATATTTTTTAAATGGACACTACGCCATCGTCTTCAGTAGACGGAAGGATGCCAACAATATATTTGAGTTCTCAACTATTTTACATCTTATCTCATCACAAGCAATGAGGTTTTTGTGAAAAAGAAAATATATATCATGAAATGCTATACAATTAAAAGGTTTCTGTTACCATTGGTTTCCAAGCGCAGTACAAGCTGATTATACTCATAGGATCACTTTGAATCTGATAGCTGATTTTCAGTCAGTTATCATTTAGAGGTGAGCCATTATCGCCGTAATCATCCGCCAATACCCCCTCCTCTAGCATTAAACTATCGCACAACTAGTGTCGCGTATATTCATGCACGTGTACGTACGAATATGTTTACACGTACGCAAAAACATGTATACGCGCTCACACACACCACACACACACACACACACACATATATATATATATATATATATATATATATATTAATCTAAGGGGTGATTTAAATTAACTTTCTCTACTAAGCATATAAGCAATGATCATTTGCCCGCAAACTAGATCTCTCTGTGATCGTTAAATATGTAAACAAACCTATGTATTTAATAGTTTCAACATTACCCGTTACAGCAGCTGTCAAAGTGGACGAGATATTAAGAAATCAGGTTGGTATATAGTCAGTCGGAGTTCGCTTCTAGTCAAGGATAGTTGTTGTGTCTAGCCACACCGAGGAGGCGTGAAACGCCGAAACACGTCTCCGTGACTTATTATATATAATATAATATATATATATATATATATATATATATATATATATGATAGGAAAACAAATGATAATAGCGTACTATTATTATCATTTGTTTTTCTATCTATTTTCAATCATACTGTTGGATTTATTTCCATTTATTATACAAGCGGGCAAAGATTAGCATCGGGATGAAAATCGGCCATTCTTAAGTTAAAACCAAATAATTAGAAATCAATAATGCTAAACACATATTTATTAAAATCAAATTTTTAATATCAATATGCAAATTAGCCTTCCCGTTCACACTGTAAACCGCTATTTTGTTGTATGTATAAATACAATTGCATATTATTCGTATGTAGATATGACAAATAGTAATAATGATGCAAAACAATTTTATTGATAATTGGGGTTTAGATAAAAATAAAATCACGGTGAATGTGACGTAAATAACTAAGGAATTGTGACTTGAGTAGTAATATAGTTCGGTTACAGACAGAAAACACTCAATCTCCATTATAATAAGATATATATATATATATATATATGAATATTCACATATATATTACATACCCGCACATGTTTTTGAGAATTTGGAGACCGATTGGTCTGTGATCGTTTCAGTTCCCTTTTCTATTTAAATGAGCCCAGTTCTCCCTACTACTTATCCACAACTGGAGCGAGGATAGTTCAATTCATACCGTTCCTAAATATTAGCGCTATGTAGAATGCAAACAGCGATGCCTAGGATTTGAACTTGGTTCGACGAGCCCAATTCACTACGACAGTAACCATTAAGCCACACGCCTCTATATATTCAATATATTTTTGGTACACATTTCCCAACTTATTCAGCTGCTACGACTTGTGGCACAGTTTACTACCAATGGATTATTTACAACTTCGCATGTCGCACTCTGTGTTATAACATTTCGTAATCTGACTCGAGGGACAGACCCAAAATATCATAAACTCTAATGAGAATTTAGACATTTATTGTCAATAGAATTTATTATTCAGACAATACATTCCCATTAGCATATCAAAAGATATGAAACATTCCCTGACGTCTGTTGTGCATGTTTTCATATTATTCATTATTTTCTACAAATGTACCCGAATAAGTATAGGTTAATGAGTTACGTGCAGGATATGACACAAGGTAAAGTTCCGTAAAGCTGATTTGAATTCAAATTTCTTTTCTCCAAGTTGTCTTTACAAGGCTAAAGAAACCAATCCACCCTATTAATTACTCGTAACTGGAAGATAAAAGATGGGTTCATGCCTTATTGATGGGTATTAGTGTTACAGTCTTTGGGGCCATCCTGTAGGCCTTAAGCCAGAGCGCTTGTCCAGTGGAATTGGGTCCTTGGTAGTCCTCTGATTATGAATCCTTTGGTCTTCTGGTAAAGAGTCCTCAGTTCCTTCGTCAATGATCGTAAGTCATATTCTTTCAGCATACATTTCACTAATTTAAGTCTCATTTGTGTTATTATTTGGTTTGTGTATTAGGATACCAATTTTATTGCCGACTTGTTTTGCTACCGTATAGATTAGGTCATTCAGTTTGATCATTGCAAGAGAACAGTGGCAAGTATCAGTGTTGAATAGTGTATCAGCCACGCATAGTGGCTAGTGATTGGCCGTAGGAATAGGTCACGTGACCTTGGCTAGTCTATAAACCCAGGTGTGGAATTGGAGCACACCTATTATACACAAAATATTCCAACAATTAACATGAAGCAAAATGCAAGCAGTCTCGTCAGAATATTTGAACTCGGATCACCTTGTCCCTTTTCCTACAGTGATTAGTGTTTGGCTAAGTGCCTACAGGTTAATGAGTAAAGATAGTGTCTAAAAGAGAGCTACAGAGTTATCAAAAGGGAGTCTACTGGATAATGAGTAAAGAGTGTCATGAGGAGTATCGCCAATAGAGTGTCACAGAGTGTCACATGTGAGTGTACAGCGTTAATGAGTAAAGAGAGTGTCACAGAGAGTGACCAAAGAGAGTTCACAGATTAATGAGTTAATGAGTGTCACAGATTGTGTTACAAGAGTGTGTCACAGGTTAATGTGTAAAGAGAGTTTCATTAAGGAGCGCCACAAAAGTTTCACAGAGAGTATCACAAAAAGATTGTACAGTCAATTGAGTAAAAAATACTGCAACATCTACCCACTTCTGAACATACGTGTCTGGTGTCTCTGTGTGAATGTAATTGTCTATTCGTTTGTGATTCATTGAGTCTTACAGTTACGCACATATTTCTGATACATCTATATATAATGGAGATTCAGTTTTTTTTTTTCTGTAAGAAGCTACGTCACTGCTTACATCACAGTAATGTCAGGAATTAAATAACTTTATCAACGAGTAAATTTATACTCAATTCATTATTACGCAAATAATGGAAAGCTGTATTATTTATATATATAATTAAAGATTCAGTCTTTATTTTCTGTAGCCGAAACTACGTCACTGCTTACATGACAGCAATGCAGGAATTAAATACTTTCATCAACGAGTAGTTATTATACTCAGTATCATTATTACACAAAAAATAGAAAGCTGTATTATTATATCTAGCAAATATATGCATCCCCGGCAAGTATTTAAGTTTAGATGTAATAAAATATTAGATGAAATCGGAAAGGCTAATTGAAACTTATTAAGAATTCAAAATAAAAAGATTTGAAACGGAGGGCGTATAATTCGGAAACTAGAACACAACTGAACTTACTCTTTCATCACTTTCGTTTTTCAATGCTAAATTTTCCTAATTTAACTAGTAATTAAAAGTAGGAAGTAAAGAATAAAATGTACAGTTAATTTCTTTCTTTTAATGAATTTATTTAAGATTCATTTGAAGAGATTTTTAATCATTATTCATTAAATAAAACCCAAAATCCAATTTAGAAATCAATCAATACCACAGCACATGTTTATTTAAAATCAGTTTTTTAATATCCAATATGCAAATTAGCTTTACGTTACACTAAAACTGGTATTTTGTTTGTAATATAAAATACAACTTGCAATGGTAGTAGCTATCTTAGGTAAGCAAACAGTATTAATAATGTCAAACAGTTTTATATATTAATGAGGTTTTAATAGAAATAGAACATGGAGATGTGACGTAAATAACTAAGGAATTGTGACAAATTTGAGTAGTAATATAGTTTCGGTTACAACAGCAAAAACGACACAATCTCCATTTATAATCTTAGATTAATATGCTCTTATATGTAGTACGTAAAAAAGGATGTCAAGTTGAGTTTTTTAAAACAAGCTTTTGATAAATACATGCCCGGTTATGATTGATCTTATATATAGTTTGTTTTCCATTTTCGTATATACTTGTTATATTAATATACAAGCGTCACAGTTTACGAAAAAAATATTTAAAAGCAAACAAACCTCAGTAGTAATTTTGTATATTTAACAATTTCATTTGTGCGTTCAAAGCTTCCTACATTTTCTTTTCTAGTGTCAGAGAGTTGTGCAGTGCTGTAATTTTGGTAATTGAATAATATCTAATACTATCATTTTGGTTATCTAATATCAACAAAACACAAAAAACTGAATTTTGGTGGGTAGGAAGAAATTAATTTCAGAAACAATATTGTTAGGTGTAGTAGGTATGTATGAGGAGTACTAGATATACATTATTATATTCGCGAATTTTATTTCAGCTTTGTCCGAGTTATACAGCTATCCAGCTAAATCACTTCTTTACGTTGGTCCTGTGTTCACTCTGAGCTGGGATTGGGTGTGCGTTGGGGCCCATAAGGGTCAAACCAAATATGTTTAAAGATTATTTTGTATTAGGATGGAAGACTGAATACTAGTATAGTTGTATGCCAGGGATTTTCTGTATTAGAAAGAAGTCCCTTAAGCTGTACAATCTGATTTGCTATGGATAAGTATCAGTTAGTTAAAACGGTTAAATCCTTTGCAGCATGTTGGTCTGGATCGGATTATTATTATTATTATTTTATTATATTATTAATTAGCTAGTAGTATAGGTATATAGTAGTACGTTTTAGCACGGAAATTAATAGGTGGTCCTTTCCAGTTCCTCAGTCTTTTTTAAACTTTTGTGACTGTTCTAGTGCACCAACTACAATTGTTATCACTTCACACGTCATATTCCCGAGCTTTTTATTATTATATTATTATTGTATCTTATCTATTATTATATATTATTATCTATTAGTTATTATTAAATGAGAATAGTTACATTGAACCAATAGTTATGATATCAAGATTCCCAATTCAATACTAAACATTTACACAGTTAATTACTTTGCGTTCAATGTAACTATTCTCATTAAGAATAATAATAATAATAATAATAATAATAATAATAATAAAATAATAATAATAATAAAAGCTCGGGAATATGCGAGTGTAATGAAACAATTGTAGTGTTGCACTGTTAGAACAGTCACAAAAGTTGGAAAAAGACCTGAGGAACTGGAAAACCACCTATTAATTCTCGTGCTAAACTACTACTACTGACTACTACTACTACACTAATAATAATAATATAATTAATAATAAAATAATAATCCGATCCAGCCACAACATCTTGCAAAGGATTGTATACCGTTTCAACTACAACTGAACTTATCCATTAGCAAACAATTACAGCCTAAGGCGACTTCTTTCTAATACAAAAATCTGCATACAACTATATATCAGTTATAAGTTCTTCCATCTAATACAAATAATCTTTAAACAATTTGTTTGACCCCTTATGGGACCCCATAACGCAACAACCAATTCCAGCTCAGAGGTGAAAACTAGGCCACGGTAAAGAAGTTGATTAGTCTTGGGATACTGTATAACTCGGACAAAGCCTGAAATAAAATTCGCGATATATATGTATATACATTAGTACCCTCATACATACCTAGTACACCTAACAATATTTTTATAAAAGTTAATTTCTTCCTACCCAAAATTCGTATTATTGTTTGTTTAGTTGAAAATTAGATAATGCCAAAGATGGATAAGTATTAGAATTATTTAATTACCAAAATTTACAGCACTGACACCTCTGACTAGAAAAGAAAAATGCAGCTTGAACCACAAATGAAATTTAATAATATACAAAATTACTATGAAGGTTTTTGTGCTTTAAATATTTTTTTCGTTAAACTGTAACTTATATATTTTTAAATATATACTAGAATGAAACCAAATATATATAAATCAATCATACCGGGCAGTATTTTATCAAAGAGCTTTGTTGGTAAAAAATACTTTGGCACCATCCTTCTTTTATCGTACTACAAAGAGCAAGCTAATCTAATTATTAATGAGATGGTGATTTTATCTGTCTGTAACCTAAGTATATTACTACTCAAGTCACAATTCCCTTAGTTATTTACGTCACATGCTCCATGATTCTATTCTATTTTAAACCTCAATTTAATAATAAAACTGTTTGACATTATTAATACTGTTGGCCTTACCTAAATACTAATAACTGCAATTTATTATATATACAACAAAATACCAGTTTTCAGTGTAAACGTGTTAAAGCTTAATTTGCATATTGATAATTTAAAAAAACTGATTTTATAAGAAATGTGCTTGGTATTATTTGATTTCTAATTGTTTGGTTTTATCTTAATGAATATGATTAAAAATCCTTCAATGGAATCTTAAATAATTCATTAACAAGAAGAAATAAACTGTAATTTATTCTTTTACTTCCTATTTTAATTAATAGTTTAAATTGGAAAATTTAGCATTGAAAAACGAAAGATGAAAGAGTTAAGTTTTCTAGCTTGTTCTATTTTTCCATTATACCCCCTCCTTTTTCAACTTTTATTTGAATTCTTATTAGTTCATTAGCCTTTCCGATTTAATCTAATATTTTATTACATTAAACTTAAATACTTGCACCCGGAGGTGCATATATTTGCTAGTATAAATAATACAGCTTTCTATTATTTGTGTAAATAATGATACGAGTATAAATTAACTACTCGTTGATAAGTATTGAATTCCTGACATTGCTGTCATGTAAGCAGTACGTAGTTTCGGCTTACAGAGCAATAAAGACTGAATCTTTATTAATAATAAAATAATACAGCTTCCATATATTTTGGTAATAATGATATTGCAGTATAAATTTACTCGTTGATAAAGTTATTTAATTCCTGACATGACTGTGATGTAAGCAGTGACGTAGTTTCGGTTACAGAAAATAAAAAAAACTGAATCTCCATTATATATTAGATTTGTATCATAATATGTGCGCGTAACTGTAAGACTCAATGAATCACAAACGAATAGACAATTACATTCACACAAGAAGACACACAGACACGTATGTTCAGAAGTTCGTAGATGTTGCATGTATTTTTACTCAGTTGACCTGACAATCTTTTGTGATACTCTTGTGAAACTTTTGGGCGCTCTTAAGAAACTCTCTTACACATTAACCTTGACACTCTTTAAACAATCTGTGACACCACTTAACTCATTAATCTGTGAACTCTCTTTTGGTCACTCTCTGTGACACTCTCTTTACTCATTAACCTGTACACTCACATGTGACACTCTGTGACACTCTTATTGCGATAACTCCTCATGACACTCCTTTTACTCATTATCCAGTAGACTCCCTTTTTTTGATACTCTGTAGCTCTCTTTTGAGACACGATCTTTTACTCAATAACCTTTAGGCACTTAGCCAAAACACTAATCACTGTAGAAAAGGGACAGGTGCATCCGCAGTTCAAATATTTGACGAGACTGCTGCATTTTGCTCATGTTAATTGTTGGATATTTTTGTGTAATAAGGTGTGCTCCAATTCCACACCTGGTTTAAGACTAGCCAAAGGTCACTGAACCTATTCCTACGGCAATCATAGCCAACTGCCGGGCTGATACACTACTCAACCACTGAACTTGCCACTGTTCTCTTGCAATGATCAAACTGAATGACCTAATTCTATACGGTAGCAAAACAAGGTCGGCAATAAAATTGGGATCTAATTACACAAACCAAATAGAACACAAATAGACTTTAAAATTAGTGAAATGTAGTGCGCTGAAAGAAGTATGACTTACATCATTGACGAAGGAACTGAGGACTCTTTACCAGAAGAACCCAAAGGATCATAATCAGAGGACTACCAAGGACCCAATTCCACTGGACAAGCGCTCTGGCTTAAGGCCCCATACAGGAGGCCCCAAAGACTGTAACCACTATACCCATCAATAAGGCATGAACCCATCTTTTATTTCCAGTTACGGTAATAATAGGGTGGATTGGTTTCTTTAGCCTTTTAAAGACAAACTGGGGAGAAAAGAAATTGAATTCAAACAGCTTTACGGAACTTTACCTTGTGTCATATCCTGCACGTAACTCATTAACTGATACATTCGGGTACATTTTAGGAAATAATAGAAATGAAAACATGCACAACAGACGTCAGGGAATTTTCATATCTTGATGCCTAATGGGAATGTGTATGTCTGAGATAATAAATTCTTATTGACAAATAAATGTCTAAATTCTCATTGTGAGAGTTTATGATATTTTTGGTTGTCCCTCGAGTCAGATTACGAAAATGTTGTATTAAACACAGAGTGCGACATGCGAAGTTGTAAATAGATCCATTGGTAGTAAACTTGTGCCACAAGTCGTAGCAGCTGAATAAGTGGAAATGTTGTACCAAAAATAAATTGAATAATATGAGGCGAGTGGCTTAATGTTACTGTACGTAGTGAATTGCCTCGAACCAAAGTCAAATCCTAGCATCGCGTTTGCATTCTAATAGCGCTTAATATTTAGGAACGGATGATTGAACTATCCTCGCTCCAGTTGGGATAAGTAGTAGGGAGAACTGGGTCATTGTTAAATAGAAAAGTTGACTTGAAAAACGATCACAGACCAATCGGTCTCCAAATTCTCAAAATACATGTGCGGGTAGCCTAAATTATATATGTGAATATTCATATACTATATATATACATATATCTTAGTATAATGGAGATTGAGTGTTTTTTTGTCTGTAACCGAAAACTATATTACTACTCAATGTCCAATTCCTTTAGTTATTTACTCACATCACCGTGATTTTATTTTATCTAAAACCCCAATATCAAAAATTGTTTGCAATGTATTACTATTGTTCATATCTACATACGAATAATATGCAATTTGAAATTTATACATACAACAAAATACGGTTTACGTAGTGAACGGAAGGCAATTTGCATATTTGATATAAAATTTGATTTTAATAAATATGGTTTAGCATTATTGATTTCTAATTATTTGCGTTTTAACTTAAGAATGGCCGATTTTATCCGATGCTAATCTTTGCCCCGCTTGTATAATAAATGGAAATAAATCCAACAGTATGATTGAAATAGATAGAAAAACAAATGATAATAATAGTACCTATTATCATTTGTTTCCTTATCATATATATTATATATATATATATTATAAATATTATATAATATATATATATATATAATAACACGGAGACGTGTTCGGCGTTCACGCCTCCTCGGTGTGCTTAGACACAACAACTATCCTTGACAGAAGCGAACTCCGACTGACTATATACCAACCTGATTTTCTTAATATCTTCGTCCACTTTGACAGCTGCTGTAACGGTAATGTTGAAACTATAAATTACATAGGTTTGTTTACATATTTAACGATCACAGAGAGATCATAGTTGCGGCAAATGATCATTGCTTATATGCTTAGTTAAGAGAAAGTTAATTAAATCACCCCTTAGATATCATATATATTATAATTAGATATAATATATGTGTGTTGTTGTGTGTGTGTGTGTGTGTGTGAGCGCGATACATGTTTTGCCGTAGTGTAAACATATTCTACGTACACGCTGCATGAATATACGCGACACTAGTTGGCCGATAGTTAATGCTAGGAGGAGGGGGTATTGGCGGATGATTACGGCGATAATGCTCACCTCTAAATGTAACGACATGAAAATTCAGCTAATCAGATTCAAAGTGATCCTATGGTATAATCAGCTTGTACTGCGCTTGGAAACCAAATGTAACAGAAACCTTTTAATTGTATAGCATTTCATGATATTATTTTCTTTTCACAAAAAACCTCATTGCTTGTGATGAGAAAGATGTAAATAGTTGAGAACTCAAATATTATTGGTTGGCATCCTTCCGTCTAGCTGAAGACGATGGCGTATAGTGTCCATTTAAAAGAATATTATTGTTTATCGTGCAACTGCGTTGAGGGCTGAATTCAGACCAATATCTTGAATGATAGTCTCTGGTTGGCGTGACTGCAGACAAACAGTGATGCTTCTGGAGTTGCTGTTGTCTTCTCCTTCCTTCTGCTCTCTTTCAGTGGCGGCTTCTT
>CM042148.1:32032529-32047384 GCA_023376005.1 Doryteuthis pealeii | reverse complement strand
TTTATTTCAGTAATTGGTCTTAAAAATGTGTTGCATATTGGGATAGTTGTATAGTATTGATTAGTTCATTCTATATTCTATGGTATAATTATTTCCCTCAAAAAAGAGAAGAATATCCTCGCATGTTGAACATTTTCAAACAAGATCTTTTCAATTGTTTGCTTTAAAATAACGGTTTCTGATGTGAGAAAAAAACTACATTCTGAATAAGTGTTAACTGTCAAAGGTGTTTGACATGTTTCCACATGAGGTTGTTCTTGTTAGTATATTGGAGTTGCGTTAGTCTGTATGACATGCGTAATCGGGACACAATACTTGTTCCTTCTAGATTTCCTATACGAGTTGCGAAATTTATTGGATGGTTGTTATGAAACGTATCTTAGGTCAAGCGTATGAATCTTTTCAGCTATCATCGTATAATCAAGATATATAACAATGTTTGTTCGAAAATATAGAACGGAACTTAATTTTCGTTTGATTTTAAAATTACAAGATGAAATAAAGAGTGTGCGGAGATAGATAACTAAATGCTACCTAAATAGAGATCTAAGAAAGACTAGACGAGTCAATGTAACTTGAAAAAAATTATGAAGTCATTTCAATAAATAACTAGGTTGACAAGCGGTTAAAGGTTGTACCACTCATGAATATTAAAACTAGCTACAATCTATCACACTCCACACACACCACAACACAACACACATTACACACACACACAGATATTATATATATATAATATAATATATATATATATAATATATATATATATACTTTTGGAATACTCTGGTCAAAAGTTTTTTTCTTTTCATAATTCCATAATTAGGCTGTGATCCCCTCATAAAATAAATGTTGCTCTTAGCTGTATCATATATATATATATATATATATATATATATATATATATAATATATAAATATATATATATATAATATAATGTGTGTTTAATTTGGTCAGTGTGTCGTAAGCCACATGTAGTCTTCAGTTTCGAATTCATGAATTGACACATTTTACTGTGTATAATGCAATCCATTAACGATATCTCAATTAATTCCATGGACCAAAATGAGATAGCTGCATAATGATATTCAGTAGCCATTACAACCACTGTGGACGTTTGAATGTAGTCTATGAATAAATGCCAGAGGTTCCCCCTGTCTCTTTTCAAGTTGAATTGTATATCTAACTTGCTTGAATAAAAAATGTATTCATATTTCATATCTCTCTTTTTTTTTCCAACATTCTTAGTTTGCCATCTTCTTTTTCTTTATGGCTGTCTTTCCTGTTTTTATTTTTTTCCTTTTTTATTCTTCTTGGTTTTATTTCTTTTATCCTTGTGCTTTAAGCACCGAAAATATCGTTCTATCTCTTGAAAATGAGTCAATAGTGTCGATGGAAAACTACTTGGACACATCCGAGGTTTCCCACTTAATGGGGGACGAATCGATAAGTGGACAAGGGTCTTTGAACGTGACCCCAAGCGTGAGAGTTGGTGCCTAAAGAGGAATTATGTGAATAAAGAAAGTACAGTGGCTACTCGACTAAACCAGTTAATTCGTTCAGCTCGAACTTCAATTTACTGGTATTACAAATCCAATTCTCACTACTTGAAATTAAACTGAAAATAACAGTATCCGTCCAGACCCCACAAAACACACAAATATATATTGTTACATGTATTTAAATGAGGAAAATGCAGCATTGTATAAAAACGTAATAATAGAATGTAAAATAATTATAATGTGTCAAATGTTTTAATGTTTATGTTTCTAATAAATAATTATTTTTCTTCTGTGTAATAAAATCTAAGTTAATCTTTTGGTATCATGTCCAAATTGAGCAACCTGAAGAAGGCTGGAGATATAGCAGTTCGAAATATATATATATATATATATAATATATAATATATATATAATATACTATATATTATTGGTTAGGAGCGTTGATTTTAGAAGGCTATCACAATGCAGTTTGAGATAATAAAAATGATAAACCGGTAACAATGGTGTGTTGTGGTTGCCTGTAAAAAATCCTCCTCCTAAGCCAATACATACACAATGCTCCAAAGCAAATTATGAAACCTCTCATGATATATATATATATATAATATTTATATAATATATATATATAATTATATAAAATAATACCTTCTTTCTAAGGTAATATGCTCTGTATTTAATGTCTTAAATAGATTATTATACATGAGCCTCTCTTAGGGAATTTATAAAAATCCGTGTATTTGCACCTACTAAAACATGCAATATAATTATACAGTGAGATATTGAAGATCCATGTAGAATCATCCCTTACTACCAGTTGAAATACCTTATATATATATAATATATATATATATATATATATAATATTAGTTTTCGCTGGTTTGATTAACAACGTTTGCCCCGATAAAATACTGGCGCATCTCTACTTAACTTCCGGTTGATCTAGCGGTAACACGATGTTTTCAGCATGACTGCTGATGGAAAATAGGGGGAAAAAATTATGATCGGGGGAATAGTTATCATGTAGACCATTATATTTCTTTTAAAAAGTTCTGTTATCTAATCCAAACGTTTTGAATTCTTTGCCATATTTTGTTTTTATTTCATTGTTTGTGTTCTATTGAGAAGTCAGTTTTTTATGTAGTTTTAACGATACAATCCAATAATGAAAGAATCAGATAGGAATAAAAACGGAAAAAGATTTAAGTAAGTTCTTAAAGTTGAAAAAGAGTTTTTCTTTTGAGTGGGGTGAAAAAAAAAAGTGTCTAAAGATTTGCTATAAATTTTAGTTAAATGTACCGGAACTAGTAAAAGTTTCTGATCCCAATAAAAACAAAGATAGATTTTTCTCTTACCATAAAAGAAAAACATAACCGTATCAAAAAAAAAAAAAAAGAAAAAAGTTTTTACGCGGCGTCCTTTTGAGTCCAAGAGCGTGTTAATATGCCCGCTGAAATTAACTTTACTGTTCTGCGTTCAAAGCGGAACAAAAATCAGCGAAAAGGACCGGGGTCGTTACCTTTCCGGAAGAACAGACAGACGAAGGAGAAGACAAAGAAAAAAAAATGCGAAGAAAGGAAAATATTCAGGACCCATGCGGGACGACATTTTTGGGTAAAAATCAACCCCTCAAAAAAAAAAATTAAAAAAATAAAAAAAGATAAAATGAATAAATAAATAAAAATAAATAAATTAAATAATAAAAGAACAGAAGTTTCTTGCCAAAATACTACCCATTTCCTTTTCCTTCCAAGTTCCTCATCGCTAAAATAAATATATAAACAAAAGGCGCCGAAAAAATAAAAGAAAGAAAAAAGAAGGCAAGAATAGGTTACACGAAAATGGGGGGTAGATGGCTTTTAATTGGTATCTTGCACGACTGGTCAGCGTCTTTGATATTGATTCGGAAGGAAGTTTCTCTCTCTCAGGGTGAAAAAATCGATAAGGAAGTATTTACCGATTTCCGCGAACTGACGCAATCATTTTTGGTAAAGGGAGACTATCCGGCGTACACGCACAGAATCGTGCATTACTCACTGAACTTAAGATACAGCGTATACGTGCTAACAAGCTATGATTGCCTTAACGAAGTACGAATGATTACAGCGACATGGCATTTGGTGCAGTCTGGTATGTGAACGAAGATTTAGAAAATGTATTGGACATATGACCTTTGCACCCCTTTGATCTACGATAAGATGAAAGGACATTTTATTACTACCGTCCAATATCCGGTTATTTAAAAGACGATTTTTAGAATATTAAAACATTATAAAAACTAACACCTAACCCAAACCCCTACCTAACCAAAACCTCTAACCTAACCCCTAAACCCCTAAACCCTAACCCTTAACAAACAAACCGGAGACTTGACGGTGTAAATTAGACACATGTCTTTCTTAATGAGATCAAAAAGGGTGCCCTAAAAGTATATGGTTCATGTATTTCTATTGGTCGATTTCTCACTTAGTTAAGATAAGTGTATATACTAAGCTTACAATTAAAACACATTTAAAACTACCATAGCAAAATTCTAGTAACAATTCTTATCTAAACTATGGTTAGTTGGATTTTACGAATGCCAACCGATTCATATCTTTTATGCCAAAAGTCGTTTTTTATTCATTCGCGGGTATTCAATTTCTTTTAATAACAATATTTTTAAAAAATTATCCATTAATTAATACTATCAGTTACACCACCTCGAAACAGTAGATCTGAGATTAATGGCAACGAACGGACTCCACAGATCACCAGAACTGAGAGATGTGAAAATATAAATAGTTCTGATTATAAAATCGAAACATTTACCAATGAATAAACTTCTGCCATTAAATAACCCATAAGGTGTTGAATACCATTAAACAAAATAAACCAAATAAACTATATGAATATATTTAATCACCACACTTAAATAATTCATTTTTCGCTTCTAAGGCTTGTATATATATATATATATATATATATATATATATATATGTGTGTGTGTGGTGTGTGTGTGTGTGTGGAAGTTATAAATTTCAAAAGGATGAAGAAAATAGAAGCATATTGTTTTTCTAATTTTCTAGAATCTTCAGAAATATATATATAGGGTCAATCCGACAGGACAGCGTGTTCAACTATCAAGCTTCTCTGCATGGGCTAGACATTTTGGTAAGCTACCTACAGCCGGAATTGAATTCCGGTCGGTGGGCGTTGCAAGAGGGGGGATGGGGGGCAGGGGGGGGGAAGGTCGGCGGGGCAGAAGGAGGGGGGGTTAGGGGTGCCGGGCGGCGAGCGGGCGGGGCCTGCGTGGTGGGTCGAACGGTAGGCGGGGTGCGGTCGGGCAAGGGGCTCGGTGGGGCGGTGAGCCGGGAGTGATAGTGGTTAAGGCGGGAGGCGGTGGTGGGGGCGGAGTCAAGTCGGGCACCTAAATTAGTCTGTCTTCACTTAAAAGAATCCTGGAGGGGGGAGAAAATTTAACATGTTTTAATACACACATCGCTTTGTGTGTAAAACGGCCGTCACAGAGTGGCTCCATTCCAGAGACAGAGCGTTGCGTTACACTTCGTGGCGCGGCCGCAGCGAGATCCCCCAGAGTCCTTACCCTAGGGGAGGAGCATATATAGGGCATCCACAGCCACGGTTCGACTTATGCAAGGTCTCTCCCTCTGTCTCTGTCTCTTGTCTCGTCTCTGTCTCTCTCTCTCTCTCTGTCATATTATAAAATATATATATATATATTAATATATACACTCTTATTAGCCGGTTGTACTAATAATCTCTACATGTACGCATATAGTGAATAGTGTCAATTTTCATTTTACGTTTTAGCAAATGTGAATTCAAAAAAATTATATATCGCACACACACACACATTACACACAACACACACCACACACACACACCACACATATATATTATATATATATATACAAACTACACATTCTCAGCATAAACACATAAGGGTTGTATTATTTATAACCACTCTCCAGGGCATAATTACAACCACATTCAATGTATTCGCCTTACAGATAAAACAAACCCTGCCAGCCCTATTACGTGTGCCTTTCTGGTGGAGAACCAAGTGAGATCATAACTTTTCCCAAAGGGCTATTAGTGCGAAGTCGAACCCCAACAGCCTTGTCCATGACCTCAATTCACCGATTCCATTTCGTACAAGATACATAATGCCAAGCGCTCGTGTATGCATACACACTTACATACTTTGATTAAACATATCCACTTAAATAACAATTTCAAATGATTCACTTCGATCTGCGATTGTGGATTTGGAGGTTCCCAAAATTTCGGTGAAAGATCACGTGATTCTTGCGAGGAATTTTTTACGATAACAATATTTATAACAGATACAAGAAAATGTTTTTTTTAAATCATAGAAAAAAAAATATTTTCTATCAATACATAAATATAGAAAAATATATTTATTTTTTTATTTTTAAATCCATGCCAGGTATTTCGCCTAATATATATATAATATAATAATATATACTATATATATATTATGATAGATGGTACACGTAAAAACCTACTCGAGTTTTCACCATAAGAATCTCAGGTCTATCCACTGGATTAATCAAATATTGATAATTGCCAGTTGATTGCACGGTGATTTTTTGCGAAGACGTGCAATTCAACTGCAAATTATCAATATCTGATTAATCCAGTGGGATTAACCCTGAAGATCCTCATTGGTGAAACTCGAGTAGGTATATTACCGTATCCATTCATAATAAATTTACTCTTACAACGTATTAAGCACTTAATATTTGTTTATTCGCTGTCTTTCATTGTGAATCCGGTTTTGCATCAAATAACCATTGTGACCTGTTTCACCGTAAGTTCACCTTTTCCACAAATACCATATATATATATTATATATATATATTATATATATACTAATATATAATTTCTTATATATCATATCTGCTTTTTAAAGAAGCGTGTCTTTAACAGAGAAGGCTAAAAATCGAGCGAGTGCAATTAATGAGTGTGGAATAAAAATAGTTAACCAAATAATCGGAATTATGAATGTATATAAAGTGCTTCAATGCGTTATAGAGGTTGGTTTAAAAAAAAACCAATACAGTCAGAATACGACAGCTGAAAATTAAATCAAACACGGCGTTCCTCTCTGTCGAAACTGTTCTGGGTGTTTTTTTTTTTCTTGTTTTATTTTTTCTTTCTTTTTACATTCCGCTTGTTAATAAATTCAACGCAAAAAAGTTCTGACGATCCTTGCCCGGTAAAACCCGGGTAGACGTATTCTGACTTTATTTTTCCTCTCTCTCTCTCTCTCTCTCTCTCTCTCTCTCCTCTCTCTCTCTTCTGTATATATATACTATATATATATTTTTTTTTTCCTGTCTTAGGTATTTCGCTCTTATGTAACTATATATACACATACCATATTCTCTAAATATAAAAATGCACACGGTTATATATTTATGTATAAATCTTATATAACGGAAGGGAAGAAAATGAAGAGGAAAAAGTGTTTCTGTCGAAGGTACATTTCAGACAGGAAAGCTAAGCAGGGCTTCACCTATTACATTGCTAGCATTGTTATGGCACTCAGAAAGAGGCTTCTGTTCTAACACTTGTCCCTCATAAAGGCAGAAAAATAGGGCGTGAAAAAACGATTACGTCACCAAGTCATGTCCTGAAAATACTTTATGAGGACAAGTGTTAGAACAGAACCTCTTTCTGGTGGCCCATACAAATGCTAGCAAGAATATCAGCGTGAATGCCTCTTACAATTTCCGTCTGAAATGTACCTTCGACGAAAACACTTTCCTCTTCCGAATTTATTTCCCTATCCGTTTATATATATAGATTATACATAAATATATAACCGTATGTTGCATTTTTATATTAGAGAATATGGGTATGTGTATATATATACTCATAATGAGCGAATATCCTAGAGGGAAAAAATAAAAAGTAATAATATAATATATACAGAGAGAGAGAGAGAGAAGAGAGGAGGAGAAAGGGAAGAGGGGAATGACGAGAGAAGAGAGAGAACAATAAATCAGAATAACGTCTACCCGGTTTACCGCAAAGGATCGTCAGAATTATTTGCGGTTGAATTAATTAAAATTAAAACAAGCGAATTGTAAAAAGAAACAGAAAAAAAATAAAACAAAAAAAAAAAACACACAAGAGACATCGACAGAGAGGAACGCACGTGTTTGATTTAATTTCAGCTTGTTCGATATTCTGACTGTGGTTTTTTTAAACCAACTCTATAAACGCATTGAGCACCTTTATATACATCATAATTCCGACTTATTGGGTTAACTATTGTATCCACACTCTAATTGCGACCCGCTCGATTTTAGCCTTCTCTGTTAAAAAGACACCCCTTCTTAAAAGCAGATTAGATATATAAGAAAATTATTATATATATATATAATATATATATATATAAAATATATGTCATTTGATGGGGAAAAGGTACTACCGGTGAAAACAGGTCACAATGCGTATGATGCAAGATTCCACAATGATAAACAGCGACTATAAACAAATATAAAGTGCTTAATACGTTGGTAGAGTAAATTATATTATGAATTTAATGGATATACGAATAACCTACTCGAGTTTCACTGAGGAATCTTCAGGGTCTAAGTCACTGGATTAATCCAAGATATTGAAAGTTATGCAGTTGCATTTCCACGGTACTATCGCAAAAAGATACACACTTGCAATCAACTGCAGATTAATCAATATCTTGATTAAATCCAGTGGATTAGACCTGAAGATCCTTATGGTGTGAAACTCGAGAGGTTATTAACCGGGGTACCATTATTATCTAATATATATATATATAATATATATAATATATATATATTAGAGAAACCTGGCCAAATGCGGATTTAAAAATAAAAAAAAATATTCTATATTTATGTATTGATAGAAAATATTTCTATGAATTTAAAAAAAACATTTTTGTATATGTTATAATATTGTTATCGTAAAAACCAAAATTCCTCGCAAAGAAATCACGTATCTTTCACCGAAATTTGGAATCCAAAATTCCACAATCGCAGATCCGAAGGAAATCATTTCGAAATTATTAAGTGGATATGTTTAATCAAAGTATGAGTGTGTATGATACCGACGCTTGGCATAATAGTATCTTTGTAAGAAATGAATCGGTAATTTGAAGTCGATGGACCCAAGGCGTTGGGGTTCGACTTCGACTACATTGCCCTTGGGAAAGTAGAATCCCTTGCGTTCCTCCAACCCCAGAAAGGCACACGTAATAGGGCTGGCAGGGTTTGTTCATCTGCTAAGGCAATACATTGACAATTTGTTGTATTCTGCGCCGTGGGAGGAGTGGTTATGTAAATACAACAACCCTGTATGTGTTATGCATGAGAATGTGTATTATATGTATATATAATAATATATATATATGTGTGTCCCTTGTGTGTGTGTGTGTGGTGTGTAGAGTTGTGTGGTGTGCGATATATAATTTTGAATTCACATTTGCTAAAAACGTAAAGAAATTGACACTATTATATATGCGTACATGTAGAGATTATTACGTACAACAGGAATAGACGTGTATATATATATATATATATATATATATAATATATTATATATAGAGAAGAGAAGAGAGAGCAGAGACAGAGACAGAGACAGAGACAGAGGGACGAGACTTGATAGTCGAAACAGTGTCTGTGATGACCCTATATATGCTCCCATCCCTAGGTAAGGACTCTGGGGGGATCCCGCTGAACGGCCGCCAACTCAAGTGTAAACGCAACGCCTCTTCCTCTGAATGGAGCACATCTGTGACGGCCTTTACACACAAAGCGATGTGTGTATTAAACAGTTAAAAATCCCCCTCCCATTCTTAAGTGAAGACAGACTAATGGTTAGGTGCCCGACTACACCCCCAAGCGCGGACCGAGTTCAATTCCGGCTGTAGTAGTTACAAATGTCTACCACACTGCAGAGACTTGATAAGTTGAAACACGTGTCTGTGGATGACTATATATATATTTCTAGAAAATTCTAGAGAAAATCTTTAGAAGAAAAACAAATGCTTCCTAAATTTTCTTCATCCCTTTGAATTTTACTCTCACACACACACACACACAAACACACCACACATCTAGATATATATATTATTATAATATATATATTATCAAGCTTAGAAGGAAATGATTATAAGTGTGGTGATTAAATATATTTCATATAGTTTATTGGTTTATTGTTTAATGGTATATCAACACTTATGGGTTATTAATGAGAAGTTTGATTCATTGTAAATTTCGATTATAAATCAGAACTATTTATATTTTCAAACTTCTTCTGCAGTTCTGGTGATTGTGGAGTACCCGTTCGTTGCCATTACTCTCAGATCTACTGTTTTTCGAGGTGGTAGTAACTGATAGTATCTAATATATGGATTTAAATGTTTAAAAAATTTGTTTTAAAGAAATTGAATACCCAGCAAGAATGAATAAAAAAAAACGACTTTCATAAAATATGATATCGGTTGGCATGTCGTAAAATCCAACTAACCAATAGTTTTAGAATAAAGAATTGTATACTAAGAATTTATGCTATGAGATAGTTTTAATGTAGTTATTAATTGTAGTCTTAGTAGTATCACAACTTATCCTTAACTAAGTGAGAATCGAACTCAATAGAATACACTGAACCATATTAACCTTGCACCCCTTTTGATCTCAATTAAGAAAGGACATGTGTCTAATTTACACCGTCAGTATCCGGTTGTTTGTTAAGGGTTAGGGTTAGGGGTTAGGTTAGGTTAAGGTTAGGGTTGGGTTAGGGTTAGGGGTTTGGGTTAGGTGTTAGTTTTATAATGTTTTTAAATATCTAAAAATCGTCTTTTAATCAACCGGATATTTAGACGGTGTAAAAAAACATGTCCCTTTCTTATTCGAGATAAAAAGGGGTGCCTAAGGTCATATGGCCAATACATTTCTAATCTTGTTCACTAACCACGACTGCACGCAATGCGCATGTCCATGTAATCATTCGTACTTACGTTAAGGCAATCATACTTGTATAGCACGTATACCTTGATCTGTAAGTTCAAGTGAGTATGCACGATTCTGTGCGTGTACAGCGATAGTCTCCCTTAACAAAAATGATTGCGTCAGTTCGCAAATCGTAAATACTCCGTTATCGATTTTTCACTGAGAGAGAGAAACTTCCTCTCGAATCAATATCAAAGACAGCTGAACCAGTCCGTGCAGATACCCAATAAGCCCATCCCTACCCCCCCATTTTCGTGTAACCATATTCGCCTTCTTTTTCTTTCTTTTATTTTTTCCGCGCCCTTTAGTTATAATTTTTATTTTAGCGATGAGGAAACTTGAAGGAAAAGGAAATGGGTAGTATTATTTGCAAGAAACTTCCTGTTCTTTATTATTATTATTTATTTTATTATATATTCATTATTTTTTTATTTTTTAATTTTTTTTTTGAGGGGTGATTTTTTTTTACCCAAAAAATGTCTAGTCCCGCATGGGCTGAAATATTTCCTTTCTTCCATTTTTTTTTCTTTGTCATTTCTCCTTCGTCTGTCTGTTCTTCCGGAAAGGTAACGACCCGTCCTTTCGCTGATTTTGTTCCGCGCCTTTGAACGCAGAAACAGTAAAGTTACTTTCAGCGGGCAATAAAACGCTCTGGACTCAAAAAGACCCCCGCGTTAAAAAAACTTTTCTTTTTTTTTTTTTTGATACGGTTATGTTTTTCTTTTTATGGTAAAGAGAAAAATCTATCTTTGTTTTATTGGATCAGAAACTTTTACTAGTTCCCGTACATTTAACTAAAATTTATAGCAAACTCTTTTTAGACACTTTTTTTTTTACACCCCACTCAAAAAGAAAAACTCTTTTCACTTTAGAATTACTTAAAATCTTTTTTCGTTTTATTTCCTATCTGATTCCCTTTCATTATTGATTGTATCGTTAAAACTGACATAAAAACTGACTTCTACAAATAAAGAACAAAAACAATGAAAATAAAAAACAAAGATAGTGGCAAAGAATTCAAAACGATTGGATTAGAATACAGAACTGTATTAAAAGAAATTAATGGGTCGTACAGAAATAAACTATTCGATATAATTTCCCCTACATTTTTCCATTACAGTCATGTCATGCTGAAAACATCGGTTACCGCTAGATCACCGAAGTTAAGTAGAGATGCGCCAGTATTTATCGGGGCAAACGTTGTTAATCAAACCAGCGAAAACTAAAATATATATAATATATATATATATATATTATATATATATATAAGGTATTCAAAACTGTAGTAAGGGGATGCATTCTACATGGGATCTTCAATATCTCACTGTAAATTATATTGCATGTTTTAGTAGGTGCAAATACAAGGATTTTTATAAATCCCTAAAGAGAGCTCAATGTATAATAATTCTATTAAGATTAAATACAGAGCAATATACCTTAGAAAGAAAGGTATATATATATATATATATATATATATATAATATATATATATATATATATATATTATATAATATGAGAGTTCCATAATTTGCTTGGAGCATTGTGTATGTATTGGTTAGGAGGAGGATTTATACAGGCCAACACACAACACCATTGTTACCGTATTATCATTTTTTATTTATTCCAAACTGCATTGTGATAGCCTTCTAAATCAACCTCCTAACCAATAAATATATATATATAATATATATATATATATATATATATTATATATATATTTCGACTGCTATATCCTCCAGCCTTCTTCAGGTGCTCAATTTGGAAATAGAATACCAAAAGATTAAACTTAGATTTATTACACAGAAGAAAAATATTATTTATAGAAACATAAACATTAAAACATTTGACACCATATAATTATTTAACATTCTATTTTTATTACGTTTTAACAATGCAATGCTATTTTTCTCATTTAAAACATGTAACAATATATATTTGTGTGTTTTGTGGGGTCTGGGACGGATTAATGTATTTCAGTTAATTTCAGTAGTGAGAATGATGTTGATATCGAGTAAAATTGAGTTACGAGCTGAACGAATTAAACTCGTTAGTCGAGGTACCACTGTACTTTTATTCACCATATTCTCTTTAGCACCAACTCTCACGCATTGGTCAGTTCAAAGAACCCTTGTCCATTATCGATCGTCCCCATTAAGTGCGGAAAACCCGGATGTGTCCAAGTAGTTTTCCATCGACACTATTGACCTCATTTTCAAGAGATAGACGATATTTTCGGTGCTTAAAGCACAAGGATAAAAGAATAAAAACAAGAGAATAAAAAAAGGAAAAAAAATAAAAAAACAGGAAAGACAGCATAAAAGAAAAGAAGATGGCCAAACTCTAAGAAATATTGGAAAATAAAAAAAGAGAGATATGAAAATATGAATACATTTTTATTCAAACGCAAGTAGATATACAATTAAACTTGAAAGAACAGGGAACCTCCTGGCAAATTATTCATTAGATACATCAAAACGTCCACAGTGTTGTAATGCTATAAGAAATATCATTTATCAGCATATCTCAATTTTTGTCAATGGACTTAATTGAGATATGTTATGGATTGGATATATACAGTAAAATGTTCAATCATAATTCGACTGAAGAGCTACAATGTGGTTACAGACACACTGACCAAATTAACACACATTATATATAATATATATATAATATATATATATATATATATATATATATATATATATATAATATATATGATACAGCTAAGAGCAACATTATTTTATGAGGGATCACACCTAATTATGGAATTATGACAAAGAAAAAAAACTTTTGACCCAGAGTATTCCAAAAGTATATATATATATATAATTTATATATATATATATATATATATATATATATATCTGTGTGTGGTGTGTAGTGTGTGTGTGTTGTGTGTGTGTGAGTTGTGATAGATTGTACTAGTTTTTAATATTCATGAGTGGTACAACCTTTAACCTTGTCAACAGTTATTTATTTGAAAATGACTTTCATATTTTTTTCAAAGTTACATTGACTCGTCTAGTCTTTTCTAGATCTCTATTTAGGTAGCATTTAGTTATCTATCTCGACACACGTCTTATTTCATCTTGTAAATTTAAAATCAACGAAAATTAAAGCTTCCGTCTCTATTTTCGAAACAAACATTGTATATATCTTGAATACGATGATAGGCTGAAATTCATACGCTGACTAAGATACTTTCATAACAAACATCCACAATAAATTTCCAACTCTAAGGAAATCTAGAAAGGAACAAGTCATGTGTCCCGATTACGCATTGGTCAACAAGACTAACGCACTCCAATATACTCAAACAAGAACAACAACTCAATGTGGAAACATGTCAAACACCTTTGACAGTTAAACACTTATTCATGGAATGTAGTTTTTTACTCACATCAAAACCGTTATTTTAAAGCAAACAATATGAAAATCTGTTTGAAAATGTCAACATGGAGGATATTCTCTCTTTTTTGAGAAATAAAATTATACATAGAATATAGACATGAACCTAATCAATACATACAACATAATCCCCCAATTAATGCTAACACATTTTTAGACCAATTACTAAAAAGTATAGATATGAATACTCGATATGTATAAATTCCTAACTGTTACGCAAGACATAACACAGATGTGTTGAAATGCCTGTTAAAATCAATAAACAAACAATAAACAAACTAAGATACTTTCATGGAATTGATAGGAAAACTATATAAAAACATTGAAGCGAGTAAGAAATATTATACCACTTAAGATACTTTAAATAATCATCCTTTTGTTTACAAACTACAACGGTGGATTTCAATGGTATTTCATCTTAACTTTTATCTCATCAATTACCAATCATTGTCATTAACAAAAAACGATGCTAATGGGGGAAAAACACCTAATACTTTCTCATCTCATTCTATTTTGAAAAACAAGTACTTTCTTCATCTAATGCCTAGTTGAATGGTTGTGAAAAAACCTAAATCGTTTAACGTCATCTTCACCATCGAAAATAAGTTTCACTTTCGAATACTTTTTTCTTGTCTACAAGACACACACATTATTATATCACCTGGAAGCTTAGAGGTCCAGAGGAAAGCACCAGCACATCAATATCTCAGGGATAGCCCTCAATGCAACATTGTGGCGAGATTATAGATGTGCACAAAAACTATATTTTAGTCTTCCGAGACTGAAATGACAATAAATCACACACACACACACACAAACAGACACACACACACATATATAATATATATATATAATATATATATATATGTGTGTGTGTGTGTGTGTGTGTGTGTAGAGAGAGAGAGACTGACAGACAGAGAGAGAC
>CM042148.1:32017529-32027529 GCA_023376005.1 Doryteuthis pealeii | reverse complement strand
CACCCCCAAAGGGGGGGGGGGGTCAAAATTAAGTGACCTGAAAAATTCAGAAAGTTTTGAATTAAAACAACTGATGCATTATAAAATTCATTCATTGATAAATCAACACTGATAATTTCATTAAAATCGGATAATTCTCTCAATTTTCTTTTAAAAAAATTTCAATCGGAATTGGGGTATATCTATTTTATAAATTACGGATTTGACGTCATCTTTGGCAATACCTACCTAATCCCAAATATCTACGGAGAGCTCCTTGGGTGAGCCAACGGGTCACGTTTTGTCTCTCTCTCTCTCTCTCTCTCTCTCTCTCTCTCTCTCTCTCTCTCTCTCGCTCTCTCTCTCTCTCTCTCTCTCTCTCTCTCTCTCTCTCTCTCTATATATATATATATATATATATAAATATATAATATATATAGTGTGTGTGTGTGGGTCCTAACTTTTCTGTGGACGCTTCGAATCTTATGGACCCCAAGGGGCGCGTTGGGATACCCTGGAATAATCAAATACGTGTATGTCTTCTCGTCTTGTGGCAACATTCATTTCGGGTAGTTTGAGGCAGCTTCCTCCATTGAATTCCAGATAGTCAAAGATGGATTATCATGAAAATAAGTGCGCAAGAAGATTATCCAACAGACCAAGGGACGATAGGATTAAAGTAACTGACCGTTTCTCTTGCTGTAGCCATCGATTTGCGTAACTAGCTTGCTAACCATTACACCCCGAGAACTATGGGAAATAAAAACAACATCGTTCAAGGCTTGAACTCTGGTCGTCGAGTCCATTTCCTACAACGATAACCGTTACAAAATGCGTCCCCAAAAGAAAGAAGGAATTTAGTGTATTCGACGCTATTTCCATACAAAGCTACGAAATCGACTATTGTCACATACGGCATGGTGCTAGGAATTAGACCTTAGTTGCAAAGTTGCAAAGGCAACGTTTAAATACTAAAAGCAGTGATATGTTTAATAGTCGTGGTTGGTCGGTTGGATTTTACGTTATGTCAGTCCTAAAGTCATGGTGTGCCGAAGACGTTTTGTTTTATCCTTTCGTGTTGAGTAATAATTTTTCTTCAGACTCATTTTTTATCTAGGAAATCCATAGATGGAACCCTAACAAATACTACCACTCCAGGTCAGTGAACCTGGGAGTAATGGCGATAAAGGGGTAATCAATACTGCCAGAGATCCAGAATTGGACTTTCACCACTAGACGTAGTTTAACATCACAACCAAGACATAAATACCCTCAGCCACCGCGATGTAGCACATATATAATAAAATGGATTGTGGGTTTGCCCTCAGATCAATAGAGTCAGGTCAATCGTATAGGTGCTAGGACTTGATGTCACCATCCGATTGATCAGATGGGGACTCTTTGACTACCCGTCTAACCGAAGGGCCAAAAATGTGTTCCAAATCATGGACTGCTCTGCCACCAGGATTCCCTCCATAAGCATCACGGGTCGCAACCAACGGGCAACAGTTAGTTCCATCGAGGGGGATTTTATAGAGGTGCAGTTGACGGATTCTACAGTCCCATCCTACAGTGGTGTAGTTGTAGTAGTAGTAGTAGTAGTAGTAGAAGCGCATGTAGAAAATCAATAATGATATTTATGAGAGCAAACTCTCTCACAAAATATCAAAGGTTGCACAAGCGAAGAAAACTAAAAACGATGATCAATAAATAATTTTATACGCAGCCGGCATCAAAGGTTTTAAGAAAAAAAAATAGATTTACTTGAAAACGGTAAAAAACGTAATAAAATACAAAAAAAAATAAAAATAAATAAAAAGAAAACGCCTAGCAAAATCCTTGTAAATTACATCCACACTGAATAAAATTGGACGATACTTCGTCTAAAACAAATTTTACTATTGGATCAAAAGGGGATGCATCAAAAGTATATCCGCTCTTTATGCAATTCCATATTTTTTTTAAAGTTTATGCAATATTTTACATACTGTATCATTCAATGTATCCTCATGATTTTGAGTCTTTGCTTAATGGCATATCAACCATCTTGGGTTATTTTATTAAAAAGAACCATAAACATATACACAAAACAAAAATGGCAAAATTATTGGAATAACTTCCAAAACAACAAACTACATGAAATAATACCACAAATAGGAAAACTTCAAATAAATCAAACCAAAATATCCAGAAAAGAAGAAGTAATATTATCCAGACTAAGAATAGGACACTCATACATTACACATTCATACCTCCGCAAAAAGAAGCAGCTCCATATTGCATACCATGCATGCCAAAAACCCTACACAATCAAACATATTAACAGAATGTAGCAACCTAAAACAAATACAAAAAAATACTACCAAACAACAAATCTAAAACAGATATTCTACCAAATAAACCCAGAAAAACTACTTGGATACATAAAAGAAGCACACATCTACAACAAAATCTAAAAATCTTCCCCAAAAAATGAAAACACAAAAATATATGTTAAAAAAAAAATCATCTAAAAGTTTCATTCACAAAAAATAGGCAAAAAAAAAAAACCTTTAGAAAATTAAACATTATCACCAATTCATTTCAAAAACTTAGTCGGCATTAAATGACCCATTGAGGGTGATATGCCGTAAAACAAGAACAAATCAATCAAAAAACCTTGTGGAATAGTAGTTGTGGTACTATTTAACCTATCGTGGGTTATTTTATGATCATGCCATCTTTGTGGAATAGTAGCTGTGGTACTATTTGACCTATGGCTGTGGAGTATAAGGGCTGCATGCCTTTCCCTGGTGAGTCCCGGTGAGGTAGTGGCGAACGTGCTGTGCTGCGACATCACAATTAGTATTTTTCCCAACCCGTTTGCTATGGATAGGATATGGCGCAAGGTTGCAAGAATGAGGCATCAAGCCAAGATCGAATTCGGTATTCAGTAGTAATGGATCTGTGAGACTAGCTTGCTCACCATTAGGCCGTGATGGGACGCACAGTGCGATTTCGTCGTAAGCGAGTTCAAACTCCAGTCGCGCTATTATGTTAGCTTTTGAACCATTACACTAGGGTAAGGCATGAATCCGCTCATTCCTCAACTATCGGTTAATTAGTACTACTACTGTTCTTCTACAATGATGGGTTTGGCATGAAATAACCCACGAAGTTTGATATACCATTAAACAAGACACCAAAAACCATGCCTTCCTTAAAGGTATCGGTCCGAAAGTGATTGTAATAGAATAATTGGAGTTTGAATTCGCTTCCAAGATGTCGTAGTCCAGTAGGTTACCCACTACGCCGTGTGGATAAAAAGCAAACTGTATGGTTCAATGTATGTTCACTCTTTTGTATTGTATATAATTGTACATATTTATGATCAAGCAGGATGCGACACAGTCATTTTTTTCAGAGTTTAACATCTTTGAAGTTTTCCTTCCCTCAGACCGGTTGCCTAACCGAGGTTAAAGAACCCATGACGTCCTTCTATTTACCCATAGTTGGGGGGAGAATAGTCGGATGTTTACCTCTCTCAAGAGTATTAATGCGTTATTTCCTAGTTGAGTAACATGATATTACAGGTTGACCTAGAAGAAACAGAACCCAAATTATTTATTTATTTTCCCATTAAACTAACCCTAAAGTCCAACCTCACCCTAACCCTAAACCCTAAACCCTAACCCTCCTAGTTGAGTAACATGATATTACAGGGCGACCCAGAAAAACAGAACCCAAATTATTTATTTTCCCATTAAACTAACCCTAAGCCCCTACCCCAACCCTTAACCCTTAACCCTAAACCCTAACCCCCTAGTTGAGTAATCTAATATTACAGGGTGACCCAGAAAAACAGAACACAAAAATTTTGTAATAAAACTGTTGATTTTTATTTTTTTGAAGGTTTAACTCCAACAAGGGTTAGGGTTAGTGTTGGGGTTTAGGGTTAGTTTAATGGGAAAATAAATAAATAATATGGATTTTCTTTTTTCTGGGTCATTCTGTAATATCATGTTACTCAACTAGAAAATAACCGTATTAATGTTATGCGAAATACAACCAGCCTCATCTACGATTTGAACTTGGGTCGCAGAGTCCATTTCCTACGGCGGTAATCATTGCCCCACGCGCCTTTAATCTGCATGCAATGTGAGAGCTTAGCTGTTAGACTGGCTTGGGCATTAAATAACACTAAAATGGTTGACCTGCCTTAAAATCAGTCGTACTTTGCTCATAAGTCCTATGCTATGAGAAGTCTAAATAGCTACAGTATATTTTTTATACAGCTTAATGAATTAAAGTTTCAACATTGTAGACTTTCCTACTGTTCTACAGCGTGTCCACAAAGTATGGGTACATTGAGATTTCACTATTGTATTTATTTATCTTATTTTTTCCGAGAAGGCAGATGTGGTAATTTAGCAGTAAATAAAATCATAAGATAAACAATTAAATATAAGAAATAATAATTTTCCTTTATTACTTTTGTTTAAATTAAATAAAAAATACTTTACTTTTCTAAATTTATTTATGTTATTTTGTAGACTTATTTAATCGAGTTCACGTGAATTTTGCAAGGCGCATCAAGTTATGCATTGAAAATGATGGAAATCCTATTGTAATTATTATCTATTAACATTATAATTAAATAAAATTGTTTTGTTTTAAAAGTATGTGTTAATCCCCATGTACCCAGACTTTGTGGACACCCTGTATATTAATACTAGTGCTATGTTCCCAGCATTGCCCGGATAATACAATATCCGGCTAAATTCAAGTATACACTTATTTAATTTTATATTGCTCACCTTTGGATAGTTTAGTAGTGATTGCAGATACGTAGATAGATTGATAAATGAAATTGTTTTGTAGAGGATTATTTGAAACCAACAACAGTAATCATTTTCCCAACTGCAAAAGTATTTACGCCTGCAACAATGTTACAGCAGTCTTCAATCAATCCGCCAAAGTTTACTCGTTTCTTGTCGAACGAGGACAATTCTCCTGGGTGTGGGAAGGCAAGTGGGGAGCAGATGGTAGGTATGGCGCTCAGAGCAACCTCCTTGGTCTTTAGCAAGTGACAATGGGATATACTCCCTCACTGTCTGGATGATATTAACTTTAGATCGCCCCGAGGCTTTACTTTTTACAGCAGTTCAGGTTTCGGTAAACGTTCAACATGCCTTGGTCCCCAAATAATATGCTCTGAGTGTAACTGTGTCTGGCCGTTTTGGCGAGCGAGGGAAGCACACCAAGTATAAGACGGGTGGAGACTGCAAGATGTTGAAGTTGTTTTTAAGGGATTATTTGAAATCAACCACGGTACTCACTTTCCCAACTGCAAAAGTCCACTGACAAAGTCTTTCCGCCTGCAATAATATTACAGCAGTCTTCTATCAATCCGCCAAAGTTTACTCGTTTCTTGTCCAACGCGCGTCTCTGTTCTCGTTAGCAACATCAAACACAACTCCCCCGCGGTGTAGGAAGGTAGGCCTTAAATAATAATTAACTGCCCTCATCAAGATTCCACATCCGGACCAATCACGCCCAGCGCTGCTGATCGCAGTGTAAAAATTTACATACGCCCCAACGAGGGGTATTAGTCTTACTTCGTGCCAAGGCTCAGGATCACGAGGTTGCGACTTTCCTCTCTGTAGCCACTCGCTACAATAGATACTAGACTGAGATAGATAGATAGTAGATAGATAGATAGATAAATAGATAGATAGATAAAGAACATTCAGATGTAGTTAAATGTCTATAAACAACATACTTGCCATTTTTCCTCTTTGAACGACTGACTTCAACAGTTAGCTATCAACCCACACTTGCCATAATAAAAAACGAATATCTAGATACAACTTGTATATTCACCTGGTCTAGAAACATCTTCCTTAAAAGAAAACATTGCAAAATACTTGGTAAATATAGAGCATTGATCAACCCTCTAACCTTAGCGTAAATCTGTATATTTACTCATCTCAATTACTTTCTCGAAGAATTTGTTACTAGTTCCTTTATTTCAAAATGTTAGACAATATGACCTTTAGGCACCCTTTTTTTATCTCGATTAAGAAAGGACATGTTTTTCATTTACACCGTCAATATCCGGTTGTTTTAACAGACGATTTTTAGATTTTTTTCTTGAAAATTATAAAACTAACAAATGTTTGATGGGGAAGTCCTTTTTCACTGCGATAATATATCTTGTTACAAAGTAAACGGTGATGAGATCTTTTCTCCAGGAAAGGTATATAAAATTAATGACATAGCCAGCAAACAGTCCGGATCAAAATTCAATTGAGCATTTATGGTAAAACTTTTCGAAATACTTCCTGAGAAGTATGTGAGGAAAAGATATTTGAGGGTGGGCCCTCCACTCACGCGGATGGCATTGTATGGAGTGGCAGTGTCTAATTCGAAATATCGGAGGTAAGACTGCGCCTGACTGGAATGTATGACCATTTATTTGGAGATATGCGCAGGTCCGCTTTTTATAAATAAGACGTCAGATGACGGGGGTGGGTAGATGATTGTTTGAAATTCTACTGACCATCAGCGTTAGCAACACCAGTCATATATGATCATTTGAGATTGTATATGTTATAGGTGATATACCCTATAGACTAATGGAATGCGCCGACTGTTACTATAAGTAACAGGGACAATTATGGCTTGAGAGTAAGCCAATGCGAGTCAGCTCATAACTCTATTGTCGGACGTATTTCCCACTTCACTGTACTGTAATTGTCTACTCTTTTATTAATACATATTCCTAAATTTGCTACCCGTCGTTTCGTTCTTATTTGACCCCTTAAAACCCCACAACAGTATACTAATCAGTATTACCCGAACGTTTAAGATTGATATACTGAAAGACTACAACTGTTATCCTAGAAAGAGTATTAAGTAACCCCTTAATAGTGCAAGTGGGTCGCGAAACCCGGCAGTGTTAACCTCGGACTCTAAGCTCTTGTTCATTTTCTTTTTCTTTTTTTTTTTTTTTTTTCGTATGACGTGTTTTATTCGACATATGTTCTATTAACTAGCATTCGGGAAATTTGGAACCACTTTCTTAAAGAACCTTGTTTTAAATTAGTGAACTCCATAAACGAAAGAACTGAGAATCTCGACGGATGGTGGAAACTAAGTATTCATTCTATTTCTTTGTCAATGAATTCCATATTTATTCTTCAATATTTGGTTATTTTGTAATATCTGCAATGAAAAAATATAACATTCATTTAAATAATGTAATGTTTTATTTATAGTATATTTTATAAGTTAAAAATATTCAGATATTAAATAAAAAATATTTTGTCTCTTACTTTTTATTAGTTTATTTACTGCTAAAAATAAACATCCTCTAAATGTGCTAAATTCATCATTTTTCCCAGGATTAGTATAGGGACTAGTTTCCTCAACTTGGTTATTATTATATTCACAATGTTTTGATCTTTGAATTCTACGGCCTTCTTCAGATGTTTTCCATAGTCGGTAACCTCCAGAGAATGTCGAACATATCACTTCAATCCATGAGGGTAAACTGTTCTCAATTCACCATCGACGCCTTACTTTGTCGCTTAAGTTGGAGGTGAGTGTTTTACTGATTAGAGTCGTAGGAAATGGACTCGTCGATCAAAGTTCAAATCCTGAACGAAGCTAAGCTACAGTTTTCATAGCGCTAATACTTTTGGGGAAGATATGAATCCAATTATTCTCCCTCTCGCTATGGGTAAATAGTAGGTCAGACTGTGCTATTTTACCTTGGTTAGGCAACCAGTCTAGGAGAAGGAAAACTCTGAATAAAACCTGTTAAATCTCCGCTTGGGGTGGTCACTACTAGAATAGTACTTATAAGAGCATGACACAAATACATTTTTATGTGGGTCTACCCATGACCAGAGAATCATTGGTGGTAGGTGAACAAATTCGTTGATCCCGCCGGTATTCCCCTCAAGAGGGCGCCTCAAGCAATGGACAATAAACCCAGGCCTGTCCCTTTAAATCAAGGGTCAGGTGTTGCCTGGAGGGATAGCGCCCTGGGATCAACGCTGTTAATTTACCCTTAAAGGCCCGTGTTTTAGTGTGTTTTTAGTGTTATTAGTGTGTGGTCACTACTAGAAATTTTCTGATGAAAGGAAAACAAAATATAAACATTTAAATTTACATGAACTAATTTTACATATATTTAAATATTTTATATACTACAAGCATAGTACCTGTCAAAAATGATGACATTTTGGAGTCTGTAATTTGTCAAATACCAGAGTGTAGTATCTATTCTATAAACTGGGACTTACACTCTTCTAATTTAGATCTGCATATGTTCTGTCGTTGATATTGAGCACCATTTTTTAATATAGCAAACTACATTATTGATACTAGTACAAAATAAAAAAACACCCACCGGGCGATGTAAAAATAGATTTTTGAAACATATTGCCTGAGGGGTGGAAGTAAAAAATTCAATGTCAGCGATGTGATCTTAATTTTTAAAAAGGCAAACAATCTCAAACTGAGATTGTCACCCGATGGAATGGAATCGTTAGTTTTTTTTTAAGGGTTGTTTACAACGGCCACGATGTTTCTTTGTTGTGTGTCTCTCATTAACAATGAAAACTTAAAACGATTTGAAACAGTAGTAAGTTGATGCTGTTTACAATTAGTTGTATGTGTTTTTTGTTTTTTTTTCATTAATTGGGTGTTTATGTCTACAGCGAGGGAGTAAACTGTGAAAGCAAATCTTATGCCAAGAGCAGACGATTAATCCCAATAAACAAAGATAACCCTCGTTGATTTGTAACAGCGCATGCGCAAGTGAATTTTCTTGATTGTCTTCTTTGGTGTGTTTATCACAATATTTCTCTTTTCTCCATTAATCATTGATATAATTGATAATTAAATGATATGTATGCTTGTAAAGAAATACTGCTATAATGTTCCCATATATATATAAGGGACCGGGTTAGCTCAGTCGGTAGAGCGTTCGGCTAGAAACCACAAGGTTCCTAGTTCGATACCCGCCCATGACAACTCAGCGTATGAGAGGCACAGGGATCTGTGCGGTAAAGTAAGGAGCTGAATGTAGGTGTGGCGCTCCACCTCAGACGCTAAAAATAATCTCTTTGGTCTAGCGCTAGTGAAAAGGGGATAGACTCCCTCACTGCATCGCTGATACCGACATCAGGCCGCCCCGATGACGACTTTTATATATCTTATTATAATGGAGATTGTGGGTTTGTCTGTAACTATATTACTATACAAGTCACAATTCCCTTTGTTATTTACATCACATTCTCCATGATTTTATTTCTATTTAAACCTCAATTATTGGTAAAATTGTTTTACATCATTAAGACTGTTGACCATATCTACATTGTATTTACCTCGTACCCCACTTGTACGGGTTAGGCACAAAGGCCCTATTAACGTGGGACCACCCTAAACCGACGCCCATGGGTAGCGGCTGAAAAATTGCGTCGATCCCGTCGGCATTCCCCCTCAAGGGGGCACCTCAGGCACTCGGCAATAAACCCAGCCCTGCCCCTTTAAATCAAGGGGGCAGGTATTGCCTGGGGGGGTAGCCCCCTGGGATCGACGGTATTAACTTGTAAAGATCCAGGGGCGATCTACATACTAATAACATGCAATTGTATTTATATATACAACAAAATAGTGGTTTACAGTGAGAATGGGAAGCTAATTTTGCATATTGATATCAAAATGTAATTTAATAAATATATGCTTGTATTATTGATTTCTAATTGTTTAGTTTTATCTTATTGAATATGAGCAAAAATCTGAGGATAATCTAAAAGAAATCCATTAACAAGAAGAAATAATGTAATATTATCTTTTACTTCCTATTTTACTAAATAGTTTAAATTAGAAAAATTTACCAATGAAAGACGGGAGTAATGGAAATGATGGAAGAGTTAGTTTCAATTTGTTCTATTTTTTCGATTATACCCTCTGTTTGAAATTTTTTATCTGCAATTCTTATTCAGTTCATTGCCTTTCTAATTTAAAA
>CM042148.1:32007968-32017429 GCA_023376005.1 Doryteuthis pealeii | reverse complement strand
AGAGAGATAACACAGCGTTTTTTTAGGGCAGAAGTCCAGGATGCATTTATGCAATATGCAACCAGAAGCCTCATCATCAGATGTAGTTTATCGTCAATCCAGCACACACATTAAAAAATATATTTTTTCAAATCTTTATCCAGTTTGTATTTGACTGAAAATTAGAATTTTTATACGTTTATGTAATATTTCGAAAGGCCAAAATTTACACAGTATTTAGGATAATGGAAAGGAAATGTCCACAATGAAAATGTCACACACTTTCGGCGAAAATAAGTTCACAATAGAAGAAACAAATTATATATATATATTATATATATATATATATAACACAAAATAAAAATGATATACATACATACATACATACATACATACATACATACATAATGGAGGCGCGTGGGCTAGTGGTTGGAGTCGTGGAAAATTGACTCGTCGGTTCGAGTTCAATTCCTAGACGAAGCTGTTGGCATTTCACATAGCACTAATACCCTTGGGAAAGGTATGAATCCATATATCCCCCCCCCAGCTATGGGTAAAATAAATAGGGCAGACTGGGCTCTTTTACTTTGGGTAGGTAACCAGTCTAGAAGAGGGATAACTCTGAATTCAAAAATTCCTGAGGTCGGTCGTTGATTGGGTTCGTGGCATTCCTTGATGCACCAATTCTTTCCTATCGACTGTACCAAAAAGTGCGGAATGGTCCTACGCAAGCCTTCACCACTATAAACAAATCACTGTGTTGCTTGTTCATTGAATGAACACGATCTATCGAAAAATCGACGAGAGAGTCCATTGTATATATATATATATATATATTATATATATATATATATATAATTTATAAAACACAACAATAAAACACGCATTCTAGTTGTTATTTCTATGTACTGGTATAAAACAGAGGTGTTTTTTTCATTTATTTACTAAGCTTTGCTTAGATATAGAACATAAGGATTAGGTAGTCTACAGTACCTGTTGTTACTTAAGTGGTCTCCAGTCTAAGTATTGAACAGGTTCATCGCTGCTTAAACAGAAGTGTTTGTTACATATTAGTTTGTTTAGACTATAGGCATTAATTAACTTTGGTCATGCCTTGCCGAATATGGTGACGCATTTGGCTGGAAAAAAAGTTAATGGGAGAGTCTCCGTGGCCTAGTAGCTAACGTCCTGGACTACGGTATCGTAGTGGGCGAGTTTGGAATCGAGTCACGCTATTACGTTCCCTTTCGGACTAATATCCTTGGGAAAGGTATGAACTCCGTGGTATCGGTTAAATAGTACTACAGCTGTTCTACAAGGATGACTTTGGAATTAGATAACCCATGAAGGTTGACATTACATGAAACAAAGAAAACAAAACAAAAGAAATGTGATAATTAGTTCCCAAGTATAATACGCACTTTTAACTTTTGGGTTGAAAAATCAGGGAATATAGTGCGGCTTATACACGAAATAATACGATGAGTGTTTTTTTTTTAATTATAAAGTTAAAATTGGAAAAGAGAAATTCAGTATGAAGAAGAATTTCTACCTTTAGTAAAGACTAGAAGCGGCAACCCAGTTTCTCCTGGGTAGAGGGGGTATAACCCTGGTGTATTGATTTGTTTACCTTTGAGATTTACTAAAGCTGGGCATTTTTAAGTAGAATTTCAATGCTATTTCTATGTATATTTTAATTTTTAAATATCTTCGAATATAAATCAAATCTTCAAATTTTTTGTACAAAAAGCAAGAACCAGTGATATTCAATGTGTTTATATATTTTATTGTTAATTGTTGTATTTTTATAGTTTCATCCGGACATACATACATACATACATACATACCAACTGCCCTTTATATATGTATAGATGATCCTTAGATCCTACCTGCTGTAAGGCCCCCTCCGATCAATCGGCTGGTCACGTCAAGCCCTAGCACCTATATGATTGCCCCAACCCTATTGCTCTTATGGCAAGCCCCAAACCCTTTTTATCATATGGGTGTTAGAAGGCAGTGGCTGAGGGTCTACATGTCCTGAGAATGACGTTAAACTCAATCTGATGGTGAGCTTCTAGTTTTGGATGTTTGGGGAATCTGGAGCACCCCTTCATCACCATTGCTCCCTGGTCTACTCTGACCCGGAGTGGTAGTAGCTGTTTAGGGTCCCATATATGGGTTAAATAGAAAAAAAACATGAGTTTATAAACAAAATTTGATTATCCATTAAGAATGGATTATTTTAAAAACTTTGTTGGCATTAAATGACCCACTGAGGTTGATATGCCGTAAAACCCAAACCAAACCTAACCAAATTGCTGTAACAATGGGTGAGGACTAGCACAATGACGATGGTGTTTAAAACTACTCATTGTTGTAACTAAGTTAATACTAGTCAAGATTAGTAATACTTAACAGATGTTGTTATAGTTTAAATATACAGAGGGATATAAAACTATTCTTAGTTGTCGAAGAAATATTTGTCTTAGCTAAAACGCATCTAAATATAGTCCGGCTTAAGACAGAAGCAGTAGCGCTTTTGTTTTTGCTGTTAGATATTTCTGCTTGTACATACGATAGCTGTTGTTGACGGGAGTTAATGTCGGAGCAAGCCGACGTAAAAGCGACGGGAACACTAAGCAGACGGTATCATGTTGATACCGACAGTGGGGAAGTTGGAGAAGAGTCGTTAATGGATGAAGAAACGAAAAAATAAACAAAAAAACCATCATCAATATTCTATCTTGCTTTGTTTTTTTTTTTGGTTTGTATATGTGTGTGTGTATGTATGCATGCATGCATGTGTACGCCCGCATGTTTGTCTGTGCGTGTGTCCCCCCCCTCTCTCTCTCTCTCTCTCTCTCTCTGAATCTCTGTGTGTGTATGTGTGTATATGTTTGCGTGTGTGTGTTTGGGTGGAGGGGGAGGTTCTTCTGAACGATTTCTTCTCTCTTACTACTCCTCCCGTTGTTACAGGCTTTCCTACTCCCCCCTCCTACCTACTTACTATTCTTCGCTTTTTTCCCCGGCCTTTGCCCATTGTATCGCCCTGGTCGTCTTTAATACATTTTCCATGCACGCATTAACACAAAGGATCGCTCGCCCTATGAGGCAGACAAGGGCACGTGCAACAACACAGACGGAAAGAAAAGAAAGAAAAAAAATATACCGAACGAACATGTGCGTGCAGACAAATGCATACATATACACATGCACATAAGCACACCAGATCAAACCATATAATATATATATATATATATATATATATTATATATATATATATATATATATATAAACTCTTTATGTTGGGTTCATGACTATAAGTTTCCTGTATTAAAAGAAAATCAGCTGATGAAAGTCAGGAATAAATTGATAAAAAATATCAGGGCATAACAAATAATAATAGCTAAATATTACATATTCCCTGAACAATGCAAACTATTACGCGAAGGATTATGAAACTAACATAAATTGGTGAGAGATTAATTCATTATAGGTTTTGTAAAGGTTCTGTTTGGTTTATTTGTTTAACGGCATATCAACTCCCCCATGGGTTATTTAATGCCGAATTTGATTCATTTTTTAAAGGTTTTGTTTGGATTATTTCTTTAACGTCATATCAACTCCCCATGAGTTATTTAATGCCGAAATTTGATCAGTTTGTAAAGGTTGTGTTTGGTGTATTTGTTTAACGGCATATCAACTCCCAATTGGTTATTTAATGCCGAATTTGATTCATTTGTGAATGTTAAATTATAATTTTAACTAATATTGATTAATTTGTAAAAGTTTTATTATAATCAAAACTGTTTATATTTGGTTTATTTTATTTTATTTATCGGTTATTTAATGTTTAGTTTTAATGTCATATACGGACATCCCGTTTTTGAGAGGTGCTAACAGCAGCAGTTGATACAGACAGCGTATTCTACACACCAGCGATGTTGTAGAGTTGAATAATAAATAATACCTAATGATATCCATTTTGATTGAGTAATATTTCACTAGAAGTAATTCCAACCCTTTTTTTTTATTTACGCAAAGCAATTTTAAAACAATTGATTTTAACTACATGTCAACACGTCTAGGGATATTTTATGCCTAGATGTTTTGGAATAGTGTTTAATATACGTTCATATTTACATTATATTATTTAGTTATTTCTTAAGTGTTTATTTTACAATATCAAATAGGAATAACTTTTAAACATATCTATTTGACCCATAAATGGGACCCTAACTTTTAATACCGATCCGTCAAAATATACCTCGTAGTAATGAAAATCAAGGGGTACTCCACACTTCTCAGATTTTCAGAACTGGAGCCTGACCCTCATTTAGTTTAGGGTCATATCAAGACACTCCCTTTTTTAGGGGTCTTATCACTCTGCAAAGGATACAATCAGTGTGAAATAAATACACTGGTATCTATTACAAGACGTTTTAGTCATGAAATCAACATAAATACATGAGATTAATTTATTTTAGGCTTTATCCTGCTAACCAGTATCCGAGCCATTTCTTTTACTATTTAAGAATAATGTTTGTAAACGATATTTTTGTTCACCCACAGAAGCACACACACGAATATATAATATATATATATATATATATATATATATATATATATATATCTTATTATAATGGAGATTGTGTGTTTTTCTGTATGTAACCGAAACTATATTACTACTCAAGTCACAATTCCCTTAATTATTTACGTCACATTCTCCATGATTTCATTCTTTTAAACCTTCAGTTATTAATAAAATTGTTTTACATTATTAATACTGTTGACCATATCTACGTACTAATAACATGCAATTGTATTTATATATACAACAAAATAGCGGTTTACAGTTTGAACAAGAAGGCTAATTTGCATATTGATATTTAAAATTTTATTTTAATAAATATGTGCTTGGTATTATTGATTTCTAATTGTTTGGCTTGATCTTAAGAAATATAAACAAAAATCTGGTGGATAAATCTTAAAAGAAATTTATTTACAAGAAGAAATAACTGTAATATTATCCTTTACTTCCTATTTTAACTAAATAGTTAAATTAGGAAAATTTACCAATGAAAGAGGGGAGTAATGGAATAGTTAGTTTCAAAGTTGTTCTATTTTTCGATTATACCCCCTCTGTTGCAGATCTTTTTTATCTGCATTCTTAGTCAGTTTCATTAGCCTTTCTAATTTAATATGATATTTGATTATATCAAAACTTAAATACTTTCACCCGGAGGGTGCATATATTTGCTAGTATATATAATATATATATATATATATGTGTGTGTCTGTGTGTGTGTGTGTGTGTGTGTACTTATGTATGTATACATTGTATATATATATATATATATATATGTGTGTGTGTATATATATATACATTATACATATATGTGTATATATATGTACATTATATATATATGTGTGTGTGTATATATATATATATATATACATTTATATATATTATATATATATATATATATATAATTGCGTGTGTATATATATATATAACACATATATATGAGTGTGTGTAATATATATACATTATATATATTTGTGTGTACATATATGCATTCTATATATATATATGTGTGTGTGTATATATATATATATATATATATGTATGTATATACACATTATGTATATATATATATATATATATATATATATATATATATATATATATATATGAAATATAATTTGCTTGAAGCATTGTCTACATATTTAGTTTGGGGGATTTTGTTTGAAGGCTATCACAATATGAGTGAAAGATGAGTGTAAAGAAAGATGTGCTAACGAGGATGTTGTTCATTTACATGTGATCTATTGTTTTCTTAATATATATATATATATAATATATATATATATATATATATATATATATATATATATATAAACAAGGCGTCGCATTTTTTTTAGATATGTACGGGTCAGAATATAAATGTCATTGGGCATTAAAATTGCGCATATTCTATAAAATGTTATAATAACGAAAAGTACAATAATTTATTTTTTTTTACTGATTAAATGATATTCAATAGTTAAAAAAAAGAATCGATTTGTTGAATTTCTAAATAAGTACAAGTACTCCTTCATCTTAAGTAAATACAAAAATTACGTTCAACAAACGAGTACTGGATTCCATCCTCTACAAATAATGGCACATTTTTAATTCTTATCTTCTTTGTAAAAACGATTTATATTTTTCTTTCTCTGTAACTAATGAGGCAATTAAGGAACTAAATTCCAATTTTTTCACAAATGAACTTATCTCTTATAAAACATATAATAATTTGTAATCAGTTAAACTTAATATGTAAATTGTAATAAAAGCAAATATCCCTCCAACAAAATGATAACAATTACTAAAATAAACGAACATTGTAACACACGATATCCTAGCGATTTTTTTAAAAAAATTTGATAAGGACTTTGCACGATTATTTTCCTTTTTACCTCCTTTTACTATCTCTCTATCTCTCTTATTACCTTCCTCCTTGGTGTTCCTGAAACCATTTTCGTTCATTCAAAAACCGGTACTTTTACTAGTATATATATATATATATATATATATATATATATATATATATATATATATATATATATGGTTGGTGACTTGAAAATTGCATAGGCTAGAAACTAACCAAACACCGTTGACTTCATGTACACGCTAACCTAAGTATATATATATATATATATAATATATATATATATATATATATATATTTATATATATCTTATTATAATGGAGATTGTGTGTTTTTCTGTCTGTAAACGAAACTATATTACTACTCAAGTCACTATTCCCTTAGTTATTGACATCATATTCTCTATGATTTTATTTTAACCTTTTTAATAATTAATAAAATTGTTTTACATTATTAATACTGTTAACCATATCTACATACGAATAACATGCAATTATATTTATATATACAACACAATAGCGGTTTACAGTGTGAACGGGAAGGCTAATTTGCATATTGATATTAAAAAATCGAATTTAATAAATATGTGCTCAGTATTATTGATTTCTAACTGTTTGGTTTTATTTTAATGAATATAAGCAAAAATCTCTTCAATAAATCTTAAATGAAATCCATTAACAAGAAAAGATAACTGTGAGTTTATTCTTACTTCCTATTTTAACTAAATACTTACCTTAAAAAATAGCAACGAAAGACGAGAGTGATGGAAGAGTAAGTTCAGTTGTTCTATGTTTCAAATCTTTTGATCTGCATTCTTATTTAGTTTCATTAGCATTTCTAATTTTATATAATATCTTATTACATTCAAACTTAAATACTTGCACCCGGAGGGTGCATATATTTGTTAGTATATATATATATATATATATATATATATTATATATATATATATACCTCAAAGCCCTATAACGCTTTTTATTGAAAAAAATCTAAATCATCTAGGAATTAAAACTGTCACCCGCACAAGTCAAACAATTAGACATTTACTAAAACACTCCACAAATAAACAAGAATCCAATGCCGGTGTTTATAAAATATGTTGTGAACAATGCGATAAGGTCTACATCGGTGAAACTGACAGGGATAAAAAAAAACAAAAAACGATTGCATGAACACTCTAAAGACTTAAAATTTGGAAATACATCCAATTTGTCAGTAACACACAATTTATTAACAAATCACAATTTTATTTTGCAGAAATATTCAATGATCGCTTTAATCCATAATCGAAACTCACGTCGTATTTCCTCTGATTTCCTCTGATTTCTCTGATTTCTCTGATTATTATTATTATTATTATTATTATTATTAATAATAATAATAATAATAATAATAATAATAATTTGCCCCGATAAACATATTATACACCATATTACTCAAAAATTAAACCAAATTGAACCCACCATTAATTTTACGATTGAACTAGAAAATAAGAACTCCCTACCTTTCTTAGACATTTTATTAATAAACAATAATAACAAATTAACATTCAAAGTCCATCACAAAACAAACAGTAAAAATAACTACATACATTTTTATTCTAACCACAGCAATAAGACAAAATATGGCAGTCTTATAGGTTTCTTGCCCAAATAATCCAAATTTTCTAAATGAAGAATATGAATACATCAACAAATCTTTTACTAATTTACATTACCCCGTTTCCTTCATTCATCGCGCCAAGTTAAAAGCTATTAAAATCTACAAAAACAAACAATATTCTACCAACTCAACAAACCTTAACAACATCCCCACAATCAAGTACATCACACTACCTCAAAGTCCTATAACGCATTTAATTGAAAAAAAATCTAAATCATCTAGGAATTAAAACTGTCACCCGCACAAGTCAAACAATTAGACATTTAATATTCTGAGGAAGGTCGATGTTTCTTTGTTGTGCTGAACATTTCTATATTTTTTCTATTAAAATTATTTTATTTCATTTTGTTATTTAAAAATAACAATAGATAGAATAATGTGTACATGGATAAACTCCTGACCAAAACACGTGTAAGTTGAATTAATTAAAAAAATCCTATTTTATCCATTCAATACATTCTTTCCTTTATTTCTCTTTTTAACATACCGTCGGATTCACTTCCATTTTCAATTTACACACCACACACACACACACACACACACACACACACACACATATATATATATATATATATATATATGTGTGTGGTGTGTGTGTGTGTGTGTGTGTGAGAATTAAAAAAGATGTTAAAAGTAATTTTGCGGTGTGTTTATATATTCATTATGACGTTTTGATTTCTAGGAGATTTATCGGATAATGAATTCAAAAATGTTTAAGACATTTTGGGGAACATGACAACCATCAACAATGTTGTCATGGCAACGTAATGTTGTCATGGCAACGTTTCGAAAGCTTAAAAACGTGTGAAGCAGAAAAATGTTTGAAATCTATATGAGAATGAAATATAAACACCTGAAAGTGAATGTTTATGTATTTATTAGGATTTTTCGGTCTGTATGAATTTCATCTGATGATAATATTTAAAAAAGAATTAGCAAATATATTGGATAATATTACAATTGCATGTGCTGTTGTTATGAGAACGGAATTGCGAACACCGATCGTTTTGAAGATTTAAAAATTGTGAAAAATATATAAAGTAGATTTTGCTCATGACAATACCACTTCTACCATTACATTCATTTGGTTTCTTCCATATATTCAATATATATTATATACCCTATATATATCATACAACTTTCTATGATAATCAAACTTGGTGTGTGTAAATACAAGGTGGGCTGAAACGTTCATAGGATGATATTATATCTACTTTTGTTGACTTTTTAAACCAATGATATCTGAGCACTGCAACACCGATGGAAGAAGTGTGTGAACCGCAAGGAAGACTATTTTCAAAAATAAACCTGATTTGGTCACCTTCCTTGAGAGTATCTTGGTCAGCCTATGAACTTTTCAGCCAACCCTCATAATTGGCAGGGTTA
>CM042148.1:31995468-32002968 GCA_023376005.1 Doryteuthis pealeii | reverse complement strand
CGGGTTTCGCGACCCACTTGCATTATTAAGGGGTTACTTAATACTCCTTTCTTGGGTAACAGTTATAGTCTTTCAGTATATCAATCTTAAACGTTCGGGTAATACTGATTAGTATACTGTTTTCTGGTTTTAAGGGGTCAAATAATAACAAAACGACGGGTAACAAATGTAGGAAAATGTATTAACAAAAGAGTAGACAATTACAGTACAGTGAAGTGGGAAATACGTCCGACAATAGAGTTATGAGCTGACTCGCATTGGCTTACTCTCAAGCCATAATTGTCCCTGTTACTTATAGTAACAGTCGGCGCATTCCATTAGTCTATAGGGTATATCACCTATAACATATACAATCTCAAATGATCATATATGACTGGTGTTGATAACGCTGATGGTCAGTAGAATTTCAAACAATCATCTACCCCCCCACCCCGTCATCTGGCGTCTTATTTATAAAAAGCGGACCTGCGCATATCTCCAAATAAAAGGTCATACATTCCAGTCAGGCGCAGATCTTACCTCCGATATTTCGAATAAGACGCTGCCACTCCATACAATGCCATCCGCGTGAGTGGAGGGCCCACCCTCAAATATTTTTTCCACACATACTTCTCAAGTATACTTCTTGAAGTATTTCTAAAAGTTCTACCATAAATGCTCAATTGAATTTTGATCCGGACTGTTTGCTGGCTATGTCATTAATTCTATATACCTTTCCTGGAGAAAAGATCTCATCACCGTTTACTTTGTAACAAGATATATTATCGCGGCGAAAAAGGACTTCCCCATCAAACATTTGCTAGTTTTATAATTTTCAAGAAAAAAATCTAAAAATCGTCTGTTAAAACAACCGGATATTGACGGTGTAAATGAAAAACATGTCCTTTCTTAATCGAGATCAAAAAAGGGTGCCTAAACGTCATATGGTCCAACATTTTGAAATCAAGGAACTAGTAACAAATTCTTCGAGAAAGTAATTGAGATGAGTAAATATACAGATTTACGCTAAGGTTAGAGGGTTGATCAATGCTCTATATTTACCAAGTATTTTGCAATGTTTTCTTTTAAGGAAGATGTTTCTAGACCAGGTGAATATACAAGTTGTATCTAGATATTCGTTTTTTATTATGGCAAGTGTGGGTTGATAGCTAACTGTTGATGTCAGTCGTTCAAAGAGGAAAAATGGCAAGTATGTTGTTTATAGACATTTAACTCCATCTAAATGTTCTTTATCTATCTATCTATATATCTATCGTAGTCTAGTATCTATTGTAGCGAGTGGCCACAGAGACGAACGTCGCAACCTCGTGATCCTGAGCCTTGGCACGAAGTAACACTAATACCCCTCGTTGGGGCTTATGTAAATTTTTACACTACGATCAGCAGCGCTGTGCGTGATTGTCACGGATGTGGAATCTTGATGAGGGCAGTTAATTATTATTTAAGGCCTACCTTCCTACACCGCGGGGGAGTTGTGTTTGATGTTGCTAATGAGAACAGAGACGTGCATTGGACAAGAAACGAGTAAACTTTGGCGGATTGATAGAAGACTGTTGTAATATTGTTGCAGGCGGAAAGACTGTCAGTGGACCTTTTCAGTTTGGAAAGTGAGTACCGTGGTTGATTTCAAATAATCCCTTAAAAACAATTTCAATATCTTGCAGTCTCCGTCCGTCTTATAAATAGTGTGATTCCCTCGTTCGCCAAAACGGCCAGACACAGTTACACTCAGAGCATATTATTTGGGGACCAAGGCATCTTGAACGTTTACCGAAACCTGAACTGCTGTAAAAAGTAAAGCCCTCGGGGCGATCTAAAGTCAGTATCATCCAGACAGTGAGGGAGTATATCCCATTTTCACTTGCTAAAGACCAAGGAGGTTGCTCTGAGCGCCATACCTACCATCTGCTCCCCACTTGCCTTCCCACACCCAGGAGAATTGTCCTCGTTCGACAAGAAACGAGTAAACTTTGGCGGATTGATTGAAGACTGCTGTAATATTGTTGCAGGCGGAAAAAACTTTGGCAGTGGACTTTTGCAGTTGGAAAGTGATTACCGTGGTTGATTTCAAATAATCCCCTACAAAACAATTTAATTTATCAATCTATCTACGTATCTGTAATCATTACTAAACTATCCAAAGGTGAGCAATATAAAATATTAAATTAGTGTATACTTGAATTTAGCCGGATATTGTATAATCCGGGCAATGCTGGGAACATAGCACTAGTATTAATATACAGGGTGTCCACAAAGTCTGGGTACATGGGGATTAACACATACTTTTAAAACAAAACAATTTTATTTAATTATAATGTTAATAGATAATAATTACAATATGATTTCCATCATTTTCAATGCATAACTTGATGCGCCTTGCAAAATTCGAGTGAACTCGATTAAATAAGTCTACAAAATAACATAAATAAATTTAGAAAAGTAAAGTATTTTTTATTTAATTTAAACAAAAGTAATAAAGGAAAATTATTATTTATTATATTTAATTGTTTATCTTATGATTTTATTTACTGCTAAATTACCATATCTGTCTTCTTGGAAAAAATAACATAAATAAATACAATAGTGAAATCTCAATGTACCCAGACTTTGTGGACACGCTGTAGAACAGTAGGAAAGTCTACAATGTTGAAACTTTAATTCATTAAGCTGTATAAAAATTATACTGTAGCTATTTAGACTTCTCATAGCATAGGACTTATGAGCAAAGTACGACTGATTTTAAGGCAGGTCAACCATTTTAGTGTTATTTAATGCCCAAGCCAGTCTAAAAGCTAAGCTCTCAAATTACATGCAGATTAAAGGCGCGTGGGATAATGGTTACCGCCGTGGGAAATGGATTCTGCGACCCAAGTTCAAATCCTGGATGAGGCTGGTTGCATTTTGCATAACATTAATATGGTTATTTTCTAGTTGAGTAAAGTGATATTACAGAGTGACCCAGAAAAAAGAGAATCCATATTATTTATTTATTTTCCCATTAAACTAACCCTAAACCCCAACACTAACCCTAACCCTTGTTGGACTTAAACTTCCAAAAAAATTAAAATTAAGAGTTTTATTACAAAATTTGTGGGTTCTGTTTTATCTGGGTCAACCTGTAATATTATATTACTCAACTAGGGGGTTAGGATTAGGGTTTAGGGTTAGGGTTGGGGTTTAGGGTTAGTTAAATGGGAAAATAAATAAATAATTTGGGTTCTGTTTTTTCTGGGTCATCCTGTAATATCATGTTACTCAACTAGGAAATTAATACTCTTGAGAGAGGTAAACATCCGACTATTCTCCCTCCAGCTATGGGTAAATAGAAGGACGTCCTGGGTTCTTTAACCTTGGTTAGGCAACCGGTCTGAGGGAAGGAAAACTTCAAAGCTGTTAAACGCCGAATAAAATGACTGTGTCGCATCCTGCTTGATGATGTACAATTATATACAATACAAAAGAGTGACCATACATTGAACTATACACTTTGTTTTTGGTCCACACGGCGTAGTGGGTAACCTACTGGACTCTGACATAGTGGAAGTGAATTCAAACTCCAGTTATTCTATTACATTCACTTTCGGACCAATGCCTTTAAGGAAGGTATGGTTTTGGGTGCCTTGTTTAGTGGCATATCAAACTTCGAGGGCTATTTCATGCCAAAGCCATCATTGTAGAAGAACAGTAGTAGTACTATTTAACCGATAGTTGGGGGATGAGCGGATTCATGCCTTACCCAAGTGTAATGGTTCAAAAGCTAACATAATATCGCGACTGGAGTTCGAACTCGCTTACGACGAAATCACACTGTGCGTCCAGTCACGGCGTAATGCTGAGCAAGCTAGTCTCACAGATCCATTACTACTGAATACCGAATTCGATCTTGGCTTGATGCCTCATTCTTGCAACCTTGCGCCATATCCTATCCATAGCAAACGGTTTGAAAAAAATACTAATTGTGATGTCGCAGCTCAGCACGTTCGCCACTACCTCACCGGGACTCACCAGGGAAAGGCATGCAGCCCTTGTTCATACTCCACAGCCATAGGTCAAATAGTACCACAGCTACTATTCCACAAAGATGGCATGGTCATAAAATAACCCACGATAGGTTAAATAGTACCACCACTACTAATCCACAAGGTTTTTTGATTGATTTGTTCTTGTTTTACGGCATATCATCCTCAATGGGTCATTTAATGCCGACTAAGTTTTTGAAATGAATTGGTGATAATGTTTAATTTTCTAAAGTTTTTTTTTTTGGCATATTTTTTGCGAATGAAACTTTTAGATGATTTTTTTTTTTAACATATATTTTTGTGTTTTCATTTTTTGGGGAAGATTTTTAGATTTTGTTGTAGATGTGTGCTTCTTTATGTATCCAAGTAGTTTTTCTGGGTTTATTTGGTAGAATATCTGTTTTAGATTTGTTGTTTTTTTTGTATTTGTTTTAGGTTGCTACATTCTGTTAATATGTGTTTGATTGTGTAGGGTTTTTGGCATGGTATGCAATATGGAGCTGCTTCTTTTTTGCGGAGGTATGAATGTGTAATGTATGTAATACTATTCTTAGTCTGGATAATATTACTTCTTCTTTTCTGGATATTTTGGTTTGATTTATTTGAAGTTTTCCTATTTGTGGTATTATTTCATGTAGTTTGTTATTTTGGAAGTTATTCCAATAATTTTGCCATTTTTGTTTTGTGTATATGTTTATGGTTCTTTTTAATAAAATAACCCAAGATGGTTGATATGCCATTAAGCAAAGACACAAAATCATGAGGATACATTGAATGATACAGTATGTAAAATATTGCATAAACTTAAAAAAAAACATGGAATTGCATAAAGAGCGGATATACTTTTGATGCATCCCCTTTTGATCCAATAGTAAAATTTGTTTTAGACGAAGTATCGTCCAATTTTATTCAGTGTGGATGTAATTTACAAGGATTTTGCTAGGCGTTTTCTTTTATTTATTTTTATTTTTTTTTGTATTTTATTACGTTTTTTACCGTTTTCAAGTAAATCTATTTTTTTTTCTTAAAACCTTTGATGCCGGCTGCGTATAAAATTATTTATTGATCATCGTTTTTAGTTTTCTTCGCTTGTGCAACCTTTGATATTTTGTGAGAGAGTTTGCTCTCATAAATATCATTATTGATTTTCTACATGCGCTTCTACTACTACCACTACAACTTCACCACTGTAGGATGGGACTGTAGAATCCGTCAACTGCACCTCTATAAAATCCCCCTCGATGGGTCTACCCGTTGCCCGTGGGTTGCGACCCGTGATGCTTATGGAGGGAATCCTGGTGGCAGAGCAGTCCATGATTCGGAACACATTTTTGGCCCTTCGGTTAGACGGGTAGTCGAAGAGTCCCCACCTGATCAATCGGATGGTCACGTTAAGTCCTAGCACCTATACGATTGACCTGACTCTATTGATCTGAGGGCAAACCCTCAATCCATTTTATTATATATGTGCTACATCGCGGTGGCTGAGGGTATTTATGTCTTGGTTGTGATGTTAAACTACGTCTAGTGGTGAAAGTCCAATTCTGGATCTCTGGCAGTATTGATTACCCCTTTATCGCGATTACTCCCAGGTTCACTGACCTGGGGTGGTAGTACTTGTTAGGGTTCCATCTATGGATTTCCTAGATAAAAAATGAGTCTGAAGAAAACTTATTGCTCAACACGAAAGGATAAAACAAAACGTCTTCGGCACACCATAACTTTAGAACTGACTTAACGTAAAATCCAACCGACCAATAACGACTATTAAACATATCACTGCTTTTAGTATTAAAACCCTTTCGTTACCCTTTGCAACTTTGCAACTACAGTCTAATTCCTAGCACCATGCCATATGTGACTATAGTCGATTTCCTAGCTTTGTATGCAAATAGCGTCGAATACAGTAAATTCCTTCTTTCTTTTGGGGACGCATTTTGTAACGGTTATCGTTGTAGGAAATGGACTTGGCGACCAGATTTCAAGCCTTGAACGATGTTGTTTTTATTTCCCGTAGTGCTCGGGGTGTAGTGGTTAGCAAGCTAATTTCGCAAATCGATGGCTGCAACAGAAACAGCCAATTACTTTAATCCTATCGTCCCTGGGTCTGTTGGATAATCTTAGGCAAACGAGAATGTCTGAGGAACTTTTGCGCACTTATTTCCATGATAATCTATCTTTGACTATCTTGAATTCAATGGAAGAAGCCGACACAAATTACCCAAAATGAATGTTGCCACAAGACGAGAAGACATACATGTATTTGATTATGCCAGGGTATCCCAACGCGTCCATATGGCTCCCTTGGGGTCCATGAGATTCGAAGGCGTCCACGGAAAAGTTAGGACCCACACTATATATATATATATATATATATATATATATATATATATATATATATCTGTGTGTGTGTGTATGTGTGTGGGGGGAGAGAGGGAGAGAGAGAGAGAAAACGTGTCCCGTTGGTTCACCCAAGGAGCTCTCGGTAGATAATTGGGATTAGGTAGGTATCGCCAAAGATAACGTCAAATTCGTATTTTACAAAATAAATTTAACCCCACTTCGATTGAAATTTTTTTTTTGAAAATTGAGAGAATTATCCGATTTTAATGAAATTATCAGTGTTGATTTATCAATGAAGGAATTTTATAATGCATCAGTTTTTTTAATTCAAAACTTTCTGATTTTTTCAGGTCACTTAATTTTAACCCCCCTTATTTTGAGGGTACAAAATATCGGTGGGTTTATATAAAGGTGAAACTAAAGTATAAAGAAAAAGAAAAAAGACCGAAGGTGTGAATAGAAGAAAAAAATAATTAAGGGGGCGATTCTGGTAGAAAATGAGTAACGAAAATCGGAAAATTAAATGTAAAAAAATTTGTTTTCGATAATTCTTTTTTACTCTGTTGTTTTTGTATATAATTAGCTTCTAGAATATCAGTAAAAAGATTATACATCGATATCTTTTATATCTAAAAGGGTGGAGAAAATTGAGTTTTCTCTAAAGATTATTAACTGACATACTAAAGTAGACTCTTCATTAAATAAAGATTTGTTTTTAGAATCTAAAAATATGAAATTTGAAACTTAAAATTAAGCGATTCATATTTTAAATGAATGTTATCTATCAATTAAGCATATACATTTTTTGTGCTATGGTAGGTAGAAATGGTAATATTTATTTTAAAGCATTTCGATTTGTTTCAATTGAATCAGTTTGATTGAAACGATTCAGTAATTTAAAAAAAAGAAAAATTCATTGATTAATAAGTCAACACAGAAATTTTATAAAAATTAGATAATTCCCAGATGTTTATTAATTGTTTTTCATCAACAACAACCTCCCATACAAAGATAGGTCACGTGACATTTTCTCTCGGTCGTTTCTTTTTTGTAAACAAATTCACTAGAATCGTCCTTTTTTTCTGCGTCTTTAGACAAAAAAGAAAAAAACAACATTATATTTAAAATTTATTAATTC
>CM042148.1:31972968-31990468 GCA_023376005.1 Doryteuthis pealeii | reverse complement strand
TTCCATGAAAGTATCTTAGTTTGTTTATTGTTTGTTTATTGATTTTAACGGCATTTCAACACATCTGTGGTTATGTCTTGCGTAACAGTTAGGAATTTATACATATCGAGTATTCATATCTATACTTTTTAGTAATTGGTCTTAAAAATGTGCTAGCATTATTGGGGATTATGTTGTATGGTATTGATTAGGTTCATGTCTATATTCTATGGTATAATTTTATTTCCCTCAGAAAAAGAGAGAATATCCTCCATGTTGACATTTTCAAACAGATCTTTCATATTGTTTGCTTTAAAATAACGGTTTCTGATCTGAGTAAAAAAACTACATTCCATGAATAAGTGTTTAACTCTCAAAGGTGATTGATATGTTCCACATTGTGGTTGTTGTTCTTGTTTGAGTATATTGGAGTGCGTTAGTCTTGTATGACCAATGCGTAATCGGGACACAATGACTTGTTCCTTTCTAGATTTCCTTAAAGTTGGAAATTTATTGTGGATGTTGTTATGAAAGTATCTTAGTCAGCGTATGAATCTTTCAGCCTATCATCGTATATCAAGATATATACAATGTTTGTTCGAGAATATAGAGACGGAAGCTTTAATTTTCGTTGATTTTAAATTTACAAGATGAAATAAAGACGTGTGTCGAGATAAGCAATTTAGATAACTAAATGCTACCTAAATAGAGATCTAGAAAAGACTAGACGAGTCAATGTAACTTTGAAAAAAATATGAAGTCATTTTCAATAAATAACTGTTGACAAGGGTTAAAGGTTGTACCACTCATGAATATTAGCACTAGTACAAATCTATCACACACACACACACACACACACACACACACACACACACACATATATATATATATATATATATATGTATATATATTATATATATATATATATACTTTTGAAAATACTCTAGTCAAAAGTTTTTTTTTCGTTGTCATAATTCCATAATTAGGTGTGAACCCCTCATAAAAATGGTTGCTCTTTGCTGTATCATATATAATATATATATATATATATATATATATATATATATATATATATATATATATGTGTGTGTGTGTGTGTGTGTGTGTGTATGTGTATGTGTGTGTGCTATAATAAAAAACACAGGTTCAAATGAGTTAAGTGTGAGTTTAAACCTGTGTTTTTTCAATTTTTTTATTATACTACATACCGTCGGATTCACTTCCTTTTATTCACACACACACACACACACACACACACATATATATATATATATATATATATATATATATATATATATATAATGTTTGTGTAATTTAGTCAGTATGTCTGTAACCACATTAATAGCTCTTCAGTCGAATTATGATTGAACATTTTACTGTATAATATCCAATCCATAACATATCTCAATTAAGTCCATTGACAAAAATTGAGATATGCTTACAAATGATATTTCTTATAACATTACAACACTGTGGACGTTTTGATGTATCTAATGAATAAATTTGCCAGGAGGTTCCCTGTCTCTTTCAAGTTTAATTGTATATCTACTTGCGTTTGAATAAAAATGTATTCATATTTTCATATCTCTCTTTTTTTTATTTTCCGATATTTCTTAGAGTTTGGCCATCTTTCTTTTCTTTATGCTGTCTTTCCTGTTCTTTTATTTTTTTTTCCTTTTTTTATTCTTCTTGGTTTTATTCTTTTATCCTTGTGCTTTAAGCACCGAAAATATCGTCTATCTCTTGAAAATGAGGTCAATAGTGTCGATGGAAAACTACTTGGACACATCCGGGTTTCCGCACTTAATGGGGGACGATCGATAATGGACAAGGGTTCTTTGAACTGACCCAATGCGTGACAGTTGGTGCTAAAGAGAATATGGTGAATAAAGAAAGTACAGTGGTACCTCGACTAACGAGTTTAATTCGTTCAGCTCATAACTCAATTTGCTCGGATATCAAATCAATTCTCACTACTGAAATTAACTGAAATAACATTAATCCGTCCCAGACCCCACAAAACACACTAATATATATTGTTACATGTTTTAAATGAGAAAAATAGCATTGCATTGTATAAAAACGTAATAAAATAGAATGTAATGAATTATATGGTGTCAAATGTTTTAATGCTTATGTTTCTATAAATAATATTTTTCTTCTGTGTAATAAATCTAAGTTTAATCTTTTGGTATTCTATTTCCAAATTGAGCACCTGAAGAAGGCTGGAGGATATAGCAGTCGAAATATATATATATATATATTGGTTAGGAGGTTGATTTAGAAAGCTATCACAATGCAGTTTGGAATAAATAAAAAATGATAATACGGTAACAATGGTGTTCTGTGTTGGCCTGTATAAATCCTCCTCGTAACCAATACATACACAATGCTCCAAGCAAATTATGAAACTCTCATATATATATATATACACACACACACACATATATATATATATATATATATATATATATATATATATATATATATACCTTTCTTTCTAAGGTAAATATTGCTCTGTATTTAATCTTAAATAGATTATTATACATTGAGCTCTCTTTAGGGATTTATAAAAATCCTTGTATTTGCACCTACTAAAACATGCAATAAATATACAGTGAGATATTGAAGATCCCGTGTAGAATCATCCCTTACTACCAGTTTTAAATACCTTATATATATATATATATATATATATATATATATATATATATTAGTTTTCGCTGGTTTGATTAACAACGTTTGCCCCCGATAAAATACTGGCGCATCTCTACTTAACTTCGGTGATCTAGCGGTAACCGATGTTTTCAGCATGACATGACTGTAATGGAAAAATGTAGGGAAAATTATGATCGAATAGTTATTTCTGTACGACCCATTAATTTCTTTTAATACAGTTCTGTATTCTAATCCAATCGTTTTGAATTCTTTGCCACCATCTTTGTTTTTATTTTCATTGTTTTTGTTCTTTATTTGTAGAAGTCAGTTTTTTATGTCAGTTTTAACGATACAATCAATAATGAAAGGGAATCAGATAGGAAATAAAACGAAAAAAGATTTAAGTAATTCTAAAAGTGAAAAAGAGTTTTTCTTTTTGAGTGGGGTGTAAAAAAAAGTGTCTAAAAAGAGTTTGCTATAAATTTTAGTTAAATGTACCGGGAACTAGTAAAAGTTTCTGATCCCAATAAAAACAAAGATAGATTTTTCTCTTTACCATAAAAAATAAAAACATAACCGTATCCCCAAAAAAAAAAAAAAAGATAGTCAGCTTTACGCGTGGTCCTTTTTGAGTCCAGATCGTTTTAATTGCCCGCTGAAAGTAACTTTACTGTTTCTGCGTTCAAAGGCCGGAACAAAAATCAGCGAAAGGACCGGGTCGTTACCTTTCCGGAAGAACAGACAGACGAAGGAGAAATGAACAAAGAAAAAAAAATGGAAGAAAGGAAATATTCAGACCCATGCGGGACTAGACATTTTTGGGTAAAAAAAAAATCACCCCTCCAAAAGAAAAAAAAAATAAATAAAAATAAAAGTAAAATAAATAAAAATAAAATAAATAATAATAATAAAAAGAACAGGAAGTTTCTTGCCAAATAATACTACCCATTTCCCTTTCCTTCAAGTTTCCTCATCGCTAAAATAAATTATAACTAAAAGGGCGCGAAAAAATAAAAGAAAGAAAAAAGAAGGCAGAATATGGTTACACGAAAATGGGGGGGGTAGGGATGGGCTTATTGGGTATCTGCACGGACTGGTTCAGCTGTCTTTGATATTGATTCGAGAAGGAAGTTTCTCTCTCTCAGTGAAAAATCGATAACGGAGTATTTACGATTTCCGCGAACTGACGCAATCATTTTTGTTAAGGGAGACTACCGCTGTACATGCACAGAATCGTGCATACTCACTTGAACTTACAGATACAGGTATACGTGCTATACAAGTATGATTACCTTAACGTAAGTACGAATGATTACACAGACATGCGCATTGCGTGCAGTCGTGGTTAGTGAACAAGATTAGAAATGTATTGGACCATATGACCTTTAGGCACCCCTTTTTGATCTCGAATAAGAAAGGACATGTTTTTCATTTACACCGTCAATATCCGGTTTTTTAAAAGACGATTTTTAGATATATTTTTTAAATGATAAAACTAACCCCTAACCCAAACCCCTAACGCTAACCCCTAACTCTAACCCCTAACAAACAACCAGATATTGAAGGTGTAAATGAAAAACATGTCCTCTCTTAATCGAGATCGAAAAGGGGTGCCTAAAATAATATGGTCCAGTGTATTACTATTGAGTTCGATTCTCACTTAGTGTCCTATAACTCAGGGATAACTTGTGATACTACTAAGCTACAATTAATAACTACACTAAAACTATCTCATAGCAATACGTCTAGTATACTATTCTTTATTCTAAACTATTGGTTAGTTGGATTTTACGACATGCCAACCGTTATCATATTTTATGCCGAAGACGTTTTTTTTATTCATTCTTGCTGGGTATTCAATTTCTTTTAAAACAAATTTTAAACAATTTAATCCATATATTAGATACTATCAGTTACTACCACCCCGAAACAGTAGATCTGAGAGTAATGGCAATGAACGGGTACTCCACAATCACAAGAGCTGCAGAAGAATGTTGAAAATATAAATAGTTCTGATTATAATCGAACATTTACCAATGAATCAAACTTCTGCATTAAATAACCCATAAGGTGTTGATATACCATTAAACAAATAAACCAAATAAACTATATGAATATATTTAATCACATACTTAAATAATCATTTTCCTTCTAAGCTTTGAAATATATATATATATATATATATATATATATATATGTGTGTGTGTGTGTGTGTGTGTGTGTGTGTGAGTAAAATATCAAAATAGATCAAAGGGATGAAGAAAATTAGGAAGCATATTGTTTTTCTAATTTTCTAGAATTTTCTAGAAATATATATATATAGGGTCATCCACAGACACGTGTTTCAACTTATCAAGTCTCTGCAGTGTGGCTAGACATTTTGTAAGCTACCTACAGCCGGAATTGAACTCCGGTCGGTTGGGTGTCAGTCGGGCACCTTAACCATTAGTCCGTCTTCACTTAAAGAATGGGAGGGGGATTTTAACTGTTTTAATACACACGTCGCTTTGTGTGTAAAGGCCGTCACAGAGTGCTCCATTCAGAGAAGAGCGTTGCGTTTACACTTGAGTTGGCGGCCGTCAGCGAGAATCCCCCCCAGAGTCCTCACCTTAGGGGATGGGGAGCATATATAGGGTCATCCACAGACACGTGTTTCGACTTATCAAGTCTCTCTCTCTCTCTCTCTCTCTCTCTCTCTCTCTCTTATATATATATATATATATATATATATATATATATATATATAATATATACACGTCTATTAGCCTGGTTGTACGTAATAATCTCTACATGTACGCATATATGAATAGTGTCAATTTTCATTTACGTTTTAGCAAATGTGAATTCAAAAATTATATATCGCACACACACACACACACACACACACACACACACATATATATATATATATATAATATATATATATATACTACACATTCTCATACATAAACACATACAGGGTTGTATGTATTTACATAACCACTCCTCCACGGGCAGAATACAACACATTGTCAATGTATTGCCTTACAGATGAACAAAACCCTGCCAGCCCTATTGCGTGTGCCTTTCTGGGTTGGAGAACCAAGGGATTCATAACTTTTCCAAGGGCATTAGTGCGAAGTCGAACCCCAACAGCCTTGTCCATGACTTCAATTCACCGATTCCATTTCTTACAAAGATACATATTATGCCAAGCGCTCGTGTATACATACACACTTTTATTAAAAATATCCACTTAAATACAATTTCAAATGTTCACTTCGGATCTGCGATTGTAGAATTTTGGATTCCCAAGATTTCGGTGAAAGATCACGTGATTCTTTGCGAGGAATTTTTTTTTGACGATAACAATATTTATAACATATAAATAAAAGAATAAAACAAATTTATAGAAAAATATTTTCTATCAATCTATACTTATATATAGAAAATATATTGATTTTTGATTTTTAAATCCCATTGCCAGGTATTTTTCCTATTATATAATATATAATATATAATATATTTTTTCCGTAGTTAGGGTCTTTCCATGTGTGGTTTAACCAAGCTGATGCAGGTAGACCGTAAGGAGAGCTCAATGTGCCTAATACCAGTGAATGGAAGGACAGAGCAAGATATTCAGTAAATGAAGAAAAAACTCTAAACTTGCTTCATTTCAATAATTTATTTCAACCGTATTAATACGGCATCTTCAGGTAATCACAAGAACATGACTCTTACTGAGAATTTCCCAAAGTAAGATCGCTTGTAAATCTATCAATTTTGGGGAGGGAGGGTTGGTGTCTTAGTTTGAAATGGCTAGGATAGATATATATATATATATATATATATATATTATATATATATATATATATATATATATATATATAATTTTTCTTATATATCTATATCTGCTTTTAAAGAACGGGTGTCTTTACAGAGAAGGCTAAAAATCGAGCGAGTCGCAATTATGAGTGTGGATAAAAATAGTTAACCAAATAAGTCGGAATTATGAATGTATATAAAGGTGCTCAATGCGTTTATAGAGTTGGTTTTAAAAAAAAACAATACAGTCAGAATACGACAGCTGAAAATTAAATCAAACACGGCGTTCCTCTCTGTCGAACTGTTCTTGTGTGTTTTTTTTTTCTTGTTTTATTTTTTCTTTCTTTTTACATTCGCTTGTTTTAATTTAATTAATTCAACGCAAAATAATTCTGACGATCCTTGCGGTAAAACCCGGGTAGACGTATTCTGACTTTATTGTTTCTCTCTCTCTCTCTCTCTCTCTCTCTCTCTCTCTCTCTCTCTCTCTCTGTATATATATATATTTTTTTTTCCTCTCAGGTATTCGCTCTTATGAGTACTATATATACACATACCATATTTCTCTAATATAAAAATGCACACGGTTATATATTTATGTATAAATCTATATATAAACGGAAGGGAAATAAATCGAAGGAGGAAAAAGTGTTTCTGTCGAAGGTACATTTCAGACAGGAAATTGCTAAGCAGGCTTCACCTGATATTACATTGCTAGCATTTGTATGGCCACTCAGAAAGAGGTTCTGTTCTAACACTTGTCCCTCATAAAGTATTTTCAGGACATGACTTGGTGACGTAAATCGTTATTTCACCCTTATTTTTCTCCTTTCAACTCTGTTCTTTCCAATTCCATCAATAAAACTGCTTATATTTTTGACATCATTGTTAAGCTGAAGATCTATGTTAAGTGGGCCGTATTTCTTCCCGAGTGGTTTTAACCATATTTCACAGGTATTTCTGAAAATGGACCACGAAAGTGATAATAATAATAATAATAATAATAATAATAATAATAATATTTTCACTCCTTTTGAGTTTTTCACACCAGAGTTAGCTGAGGGTATTTCACTGGAATCTGAGTGACAATAAGTCTCCTCAGGACTCCGGGACTCTTCCGGGTACTCTAGCCGATTGCAGCAGTGCAGTAGCCTGGATGGTCTCAAATCTTTCTCTGATTTCCAGGTCCTCCAGCCTTTTTCCAAGTTTTTTCGGGGATCGTTCCAAGTTCACTAATTACAACTGATATAACTTTCACCCTCATATTCTACAGCTTTTTTGTTTTCTTTCAACTTCACCCTGGGATCTGCTGGAACTGCAAAGTCCACCAGTTGGCATGTTCTCTTTTTGAGTTTTCACATCAGTGTTAGCTGATGGTTTTTCACTGGAGTCTGAGTGACAGCAAGTCTCTTCAGGTCTCCAGGACTCTTCTGAGTATTCTGGCAGATTGCCACAGTGCAGTGTTCTGAATAGTATCAATCCTTCCTCTCCAAACTTTCCTTTTTCCAAGTGCACCAACTACAATTGGTATCACTTTGACTTTTTCAGTTCTTGCAAGTTCCAGGTATTTGTCCATTTTTTCATTTTCCTTTAACTTCACCCTGTGATCTGCTGGCACTGCAAAATCCACTAGTTTTATTTCTTTTTTGTTAATCAACACTAGGTCTGGTCTTCTTGCTGGGATAAGGTGATCCGTTTTTATTTCAAAGTCCCAGAGAGTTTATGCGTTTCGTTCTCAAAAACAGATTCTGGTTTATGCATATACCATTTTGTTGTATGGTCAAAATTTAATTTTTTGCATAATTCCCAGTGGATCACCTTCCCAACCCCAATCGGGTCTAGTTTTGTACTCCCGTTGTGCTAGCTTGCTATTATTATTATTATTATTATTATTATTATTATTATTATTAACAATAATGATAAAAAGCTGATCCACCGGGAACTGTATAAGAAACTCAATTTTAACCATACAATAAAATGTTATGTGCACAAACCAGAATCCTTTCTTGTGAATAAAACGCATAGAATTCTATGGGACTTTGAGATACAGACGAATCACATTATTCCAGCCTGAACCCCATGCCTTGTATTGATGAAACAGAAAAAGATAACTTGTCTATAGGCAGATTTTATTGTCCCAGCGGATCACAGGATAAAGGTGAAAGAAAATGAAAAGATAGACACATGCCTGGACATTGCTAAAGAATTGAAAAAAAAACCCCCTGTAATATAAGGATGAAAGTGATACCAATTGTAGTTGCTGCACTTGGAACGTCCCATAATGTTTAGAAAACCGACGAGAGGAACTGGAAATCAGAGGAAGAATTGAGACAATCCATACTATAGCATTGGTAAGATCTGCTAGAATACGCAGAAGAGTTCTGGAAACACGAGGAGACTTGTTGTCACTCAGACTTCACTGAAAGCCCATCAGCTCACATTGGTGTGAAAAACTAACATACATAAAATAGTTTGACTAAAGAGTAATTCCATGTCAATCATCCAGAAAAAAGTAAAATTGTCACCCACCCTCTTCAATTTTCGGTTCTGAGCAAAAATCAAATTATCGTTTCGGTACAAATAATGTTAATATGTGAAATAATAATTAAAAAAATTGTCGTAGATGCAGTGCCACATCGGGATATTAATCTTGCTATGCAAAATATCAAAAATGATCAATAACTTAAAATTGGTTGACTTTAAGATTTTCTGATAGAATTTGTGGATTCCTTGGGCAATACTGCTTTTATACACCAATTTCTAGGAGTAGGGAAACTCTAGATCTCATTTTACAGACAGAAATAGTTTACAAAAAGTCGTCATTTTTCACGAACCCCCGACCTGGAGGATTTGACATGGAATTACCCCCAAACCAAAATCTATCCTAGAAAAAATCGACACTCAAAATTCTCTGAAATATTTCGATAAAATCGGATAGAAATTAATTTTCATTAACAAGCTAAAGAGACATCGAGTAGATTATGCCTATAATTATTCTATTCATATCAAGTCCTATTATTATTCTATCCAAATCCAGTCCTTATTATTCTATTCCAATCTATCCTATATTTTTCTATTCCAATCATATCCTATTATTATTCTATTCAGATCAAGTCCCATTATTACTCTATTCAAATCAAATCCTATCATTATTCTATTCAAATCCAGTCCTATTATTACTGATCAATTATAATGAACTAATCATCAGTTTTTGTACTTTGCTTAGGTGTCGTAAGCCTAGAAAAAATTCTTTGCACTCGATGTCGGAGAATAAATTAGCGAATATCTGGATTATTCCATCCTATTGGTTCCCTATTGGAGAAGGATCAAGTACCAATCTCAGGTTTGGTTCGCAGACAAAAGAGTTGACAGGGGGTGTTCACCTGGTGATTTTTCAATGTAAACAAGTGACACGTGCTAGAGCTGCAACTAACGGCTCACCGTATTTTCCCAGTGGTGAGAGAACCACTGTAAGTGATTAAAGAAGGCAAAGAGTTGCACTTGAGTTAATCGTAAGTTTGTACAAGGTGTGTAAATAAGTATCGATATTTTTGTACTTTTTGACACACCTCGTATTCTGAAAAAAAAACATAACGTTCCATTCATTCTTCATTTCTATCTTGGTAAAGACAGCTTCAAAATCGGCACTTTTAGGACACACCTTATATTCTGAAAAAAAAATTAACGTTCCATTCTTATTCATTTCTATCTTGGTAAATAGAAGATAATCTCGATACTTTTATGACACACTTTGTATTCTGAAAAAAAAATGAACATTTCATTCATTGTTCATTTCTATCTTGGTTAATACAGTTAATCTTTATACTTTTATGACAACTTGTATATATATATATAATATATATAATATATATATATATATATATATAATATTATATCTGTGTGTGTATGTGTGTGTGTGTGTGTGTGGGGTGTGTGTGGATGTATGTAATTAGGTATACCTGTTATATATATATATATGTATATATATATTATGTTTTACCAATGTAACGAAATTGATTCAACCGGCCTGATATAACGCCAAGATCAAATTATATACATTATATAAACGTATAAAGCCTTTGTTGTTCGGCTCATTTGAAGTTTAAACCATTCTATATCACATATCAATAAAAAAAAAGGCACCCGACTCGTAAGCAAGAACGTACAAAAAAAAAAAGATTGACGTCCTTGAATTCACGCTCAGTTTTATATATTAATGATCGGCACAATAAAATCCGTGTTACGCTACTGAAATACATTGCAATCATTTTCCGATCACCAGCCAAATGTATTGATCTTCCGATTTTTACTGTTCTCTCTTCCTATACTAGCCAGAATTTGCTTACTTGCCGGTTTTGTGTATAGTTCAAGGCCATATCTATCCATCTATCTTAGTTTATACCATTAAGTGTTGTTATTCTATATTATATATATATATATATATATATATATATATATATATATATATATGTGAATAAAAAGGCCTTAAAACCATGGTATCGTGGTTATGGACCATTTCCACTCGTAGCTATCTAGGGCCACGGAGCTTCTTCAAACCACGTATATCTTTTATTTCTAGAAATAAAATTATACGTGGTCTGAAGAAGGTCCGTCTATCTTAGTTTCTACCATTAAGTGTTTGTTCATATCTACCACAATTCCAATAATTCATATATATATTATATATATATATATATATATATATATATAGTTGTGAATAAAAAGGCCTTAAAAACCATGGGTATCATGGTTATGGACCATTTCCACTCGTGGGTATCTAGGGCCCACGGAGCTCCTTCAAACCACGTATATATTTTATTTCTAGAAATTAAAGATATATGTGGTCTGAAGAAGCTCCGTGGGCTCTATATACCCACGAGTGGAAATGGTCCATAACCACGATACCATGGTATTTAAGGCCTTTTTATTCACAAATAACTTTGCTCTGTTTACAATAATTAAACATTGAGCTCTCATACAGAACCTGAACTCTACAACAAACTACTGGTAGAGAATATGTTGTGCATGCTATCAAGAAGACTGTTTGTGTTTCCTTGAGTGTGATAGCAGCCCAGAATACTTTGGAATGTTAGAAGCAGACACCATAAAAAATAGGGATGAAAGAAAACGGTTTAAAAATACTTCCAAAATACTTACCAAAATCTCATCAAGGGTAAATACCTTGGCTGTCCCCATTATAAGATACTCTGTACCATTCTTGAAATGGACAAAAGAGGATCTCCGACACATAGATCAAATGACTTGTTTGGTAAGCAACGGACGGGCCTCCAAGATGCAGATCTAGCGGTCCTCAGAACTAGAAAGCGACTGATAAGTACAATCGTAAAGGAATGGACAAAGTGGTTCCCAATGAAGAGGGACTGGATAATTGTGTGCCAAACTACTGTAAATCACCACACACACACACACACACACACACACACACACACATATATATATATATATATATATATTGTAATACAGGTACAAGTAATAACCTACTCGAGTTTCCCACTAACGATATTCAGGGTTAAATCCACTGGATTAATCAAGATATTGATTAATTGCAGTCGATTTAACCCTGATGACCTGTTAGAGGGAAACTCGAGTAGGTTATTAATTGTACCTGTATTACAATAGATTTGCTCTACTAACGTATTGAGCACTTTTTTTGTTATATCGCTGTCTTACCTTTCTGAATTTTGCATCAACTACCCATTGTGACCATCTTCACCGGTAAGTCACCTTTTCCAAAATAACACTCACACACACACACACATATATATATATATATATATATATATATATATATATAATGCTAATATGGTTGAAAAATGTATAAATCCAACCATTCTCCTTCCATCTATGGGTAAATAGTGGGCTATACTTAAATCTTTAACTCTGTATACCAACCGGTTTAGGCGAAGGATAAATTCTGAATTCAAACCTGTTAAGATCCTCATGAATTAAGTAGGAAATTTACCTGCCCGTAGGGAGGGGTTGGGTACATATATATGTTGTGTGTGTGCGTTCGCTTGTATTTGCGTGTGTGTAGGGGTAAGTTTGTTTAAATCTATCTATCCATCTAACCTCATAACACTATCGCTTTGTTCATATCTATATATATCAGATTGTATCTCTATGAGTGTTCATCACCTTCTCTCTCTCTCTCTCTCTCTCTCTCTCTCTCTCTCTCTCTCTCTTTCTGTATATATATATAATGTTTTGTTGAACTCGGACTATTCTTGTCTGACAAGTTTCTTATCTATCTTTTCTAATTATCTGTCCATATCTTTTTATATCAGGGTTGAATTGGTGTATGAATGCACCAAAAATTTTTAAGCGAGTACTTCCGACACTACTTAGTGCCATCATCAGTTGTGAACTAGCGCAATTTTTCCATTGTTTCTTTTTGAACAAACAGTAGCAGTAGGAGTAAGTAGGAGGATGGGCTCACATGTTTATAAGAATATTATTCCTACTGCTACTGTTTGTTTAAAAAGAAACAATGGAAACATCTCACCAGTTCATACCTGATGATGGCACTAAGTAGTGTAGAAAGTACTCGTATTAGAACCTTTGGTGGATTCATACAGGAATTCCACCCTGATATAAAACAAAGTTTGCCAGACAATTAAAAAGGATAGAAAAGAAACTTGTCAGACAAGAATTGTCCGAGTTCAACAAAACATGCATAAAAGAAAAAATGCCACCAAAATATCCTATTGGAAAAATCTGCAATATTTTACATTTTACGATGCGTTAGACTTTTCAGATATGCTATTGATAAATTCACGACTTTCTTCATCTGTCGTCCCAGTGATCCATAGATTACTGGCATTTCTTTTTTTTCATGTGCCACATTCTGCCAATTTCCGATTCCTGATCTTTATATTTGAGAAGCTCTTCAACTTTTTCGATCAGCTGGAATTGATATATCGATCTTAATCTATTTCATCTTCAAAATATTTCCCTGTGATCTATAGCCTGTTAGCACTTTGATTCTTGTCAGTGTGTATTGGGAAACCTCAGAAGATCGCCACAGCTTCTCTTTCTATGTCTGCTTCAGAAACTATGCTCATACCAGTTCGTAGCACATCGTGCTACACACACACACACACACACACACACACACACACACACATATATATATATATATATATATATATATATATATATATATATATATATATATATTCGTGGTATTTATTATTATTTTCTCTCCTTACCAGTTTTTCACATCGTCGCTAGCTGGTGGTGTTCCACAGGAGGCTGATAGAAAGCAAGTCTCACAAGGTTTCCAGGATACTTCTCGCTACTCTAGCTGATCTTAACAATGCTGTTGTCGAGATGACTTTGATTCTTCCTCTAAATTAAAATTCCGCTAATCTCTTTTCGAAACAATTTAGGATCATTCCCAGGGCAACAAATACAACTCCTGTGGGTTTTTCACACCAGCGTTAGCAAATGGTCTTTGACCTGAGTCTGAGTGACAAAAAGTCTCCCCAAGTCTCCAGGACTCCTCTAAGTATTCTAGTTGATTTCAGCAATGCTGTTGTCTGGATGGTCTCAATTATCATTATTATTATTTACTCCTTTTGAGTTTTCACATCCGCATTAGCTGATGGTATTTCACTGGAGTTTGAGAGAGAGCAAGTCTCCTCAGGTCTCTAGGACTCTTCTGAGTATTCTGGCAGATTGTAGCAGTGCAGTGTTTTGAATGGTTTCAATCCTTCCTCTGATTTCCAAACATTCCAAACCCCTTTCCAATCCTTTTGGGATAGTTCCAAGTGCACCAACTACAATTGGTATCACTTTGACTTCCATATTCCATAGTTTGACTTTCATTATTATTATTATTATTATTATTATTATTATTATTATTATTTTGAAGTTTTTCATACCTATCATAGCCGGTGGTTCACTGGAGTGACAGCGAGTCTTCTCAGGTCTCCAGGGCTCTTCTGGGTATTCTAGCCGATCTTAAGAATGCTGTAGTTTAGATGATTCCTCCTCTGATTTCCAATTCACGCAAATTCTTTTCCACACCTTTGGGCACCTTTCCAAGGGCACCGATTACAATTGGCACTAACTTCACTTATTATTATTATTATTATTATTATTATTATTATTATTATTATTTAATTTACACTTTTACATACTATGTCTTACAATCATTCGCCGAGTTTTTGAACAAGATCTTGGGTAAGGGAAGTTTACGACCATATCGCTGTAATTGTAAGGAGAGAAAGAGAATAATAAAAAAATGATACACCTCGGAGGAAAAAGTATTCAAATAAAAGAATAAAAAAATAACGTAAGTAAGAAATGTTAGTGATAGGGAGTGATGGCACATATCGTCTGTTTCAATGAAATAGAAGAAAATCTCAAAAGAAAAAAAAGAGAAAAGAAAAAAAGAAACAAAGAATTTCACCTGATATTATTACACTTTTTACATATAGCTTTTAAGTAAACATGTCAAGCGCTGTTATAGTCAAATCATCATGGCGTGCTATGTCTACGGTACCCACTAGTTATTATTATTATTATTATTATTATTATTATTATTAGCAAAATAAAAAGACACCCTCCGGGCGATGTAAAATCATTTTTTGAAATATATTGCCTGAGGGGATGGGAGCTGAAAATTCAATGTCATAGAGTATGTACCATAAGTATGTAAAATCGTCAAATTTATTAAAGAAAGAAAGAAAGAAAGAAAGACAATTTGAAATGGAAACAGTTCCGATAACTTTAAATATTATATTAGAATAAAACAATCTATATATAAATATATAACGCCGGGCATCTATTTATTGAAACAATGAGGATTGTCTAACGTTGCATGCTCACATTTTGAGTATATTTATTCTATTATGACGTTGGATTATGTGTTGGCTAATGTGACGTAAGCAGTGACGTAATTTTTGTTACAGACAAAACCGGAAGCGAATCTCCATTATTAATAGAGATTATTATTATTATTATTATTAGTATTAGTAGTAGTAGTAGTAGTAGTAGTAATAGTAGTAGTAGCAGTAGTAGTAGTAGTAGAAGAAAAAGAAGAATGCTTGCTTATACGAAGTAGAAAGGTTTTCAGTTGAGTCTAACCGGACGGACAGCTGTCCGCAGCTCAAATCCATAATATTGTTATAATCTGTTTTTCTTCAAACTGATCTGCCGAAAAATTGGCTGTGTTATGTGTGGTAGAGGATTCGATGATTCGTTCACTTTTGTAGCGTTCCTTTTTTTTTCTCATCTGTCCAAAAGCTGCAGTCGGAAGGAGAGTAATTAGCTTCCTGCACAAAAGGTCGCGATTGAGACGCTCGCTTGATTCTGTGAGATAAAGACACCGGTCCTATCTTAGGAACGCAGATGGTCGCTTGTTGAGATATCAGTTGTTTTCCTGCCCCCTCTGGTTTTTCTTCTTATTTTTCCTCGATTTACTCAGGAAGTGATATTTATTTTTTTCTGATGCTGTCCGTCCTTGTCTATCGATCTATTTGTAGGGGTGATTCACTGAGGAAACCAGTGGTAAGTTTTCCTCGATTACGAAATGCTGGTATACATGTTCTGTCGAGGACACCGTCACCAATAGAGGAGCTCTTAATCTACAGGGTAACATCGTGGACATGTACTCGGCGACCCCAGTTCAAATTGTAGACTAATCCCTCTCTTCTCCAGAACCAAATCTCTTTCTAATGGTAAATAATAGGACTGACTGGGTTATTTAGCCTTACCAAGGCAACTAGTCTAGGAGAAGGAACATTTTGATTTCAAACTAGTTTTACTACGTTAGAAATTTTACCTTTTTGTCATATCCTGTCCGTGGCGGAAATGTTGGGTGTAATGCAATCTGTCGATAACAGAAAATCCCTAACAGTTAACTCTTGATGTTAATTTGCAATTTTCACCACATGGGAGTCGTTACAGTTCTAAAATCGACCTACACTAATGTACAGTGAAACCCTTGAGGATTCTGCCATTCCATCGACAGAAAATTGGTTTAGTGATGATGTACTTTTTCAGTTTTCTTAGTTGTAGTGAAAAGGAAAAGACTAATCACAGATTAGTATATCGAATCAAGAAAAAGACCACTTTAAGGAATTTTCCTAATTTTTGAGAATTTTATTCTTAAAAGATTATGACATATCGCTAAAACTATGGGAACTTAAACAATAATAATCAAGGAAAATAATTGCTTCCTTTGTGTGCTTAAGACATTGAAGTCTCATAGCAAAGCTTTTCTTCCATAAAGGTATGGAAAATTAAAGACATGGACAACAAATAGTCTGTATGTAAATCCAATTGATAATTTATGGGGAGGAATTAAAAATAAACATTATCTAAGAGAGGGCTCCACATACCAAAGAAAATCTAGTTATTTCCAAGTTGAGTAACATAATATTACAGGTTGCCCCAGAAAAAACAGAACCCAAATTATTCATTTTGCCATTAAACTAACCCTAAACCCTAACCCTAACCCTCCTAGTTGAGTAACATAATATTACAAGGTGACCCAGAAAAAATAGAACCCACAAATTTTGTAATAAAACTGTTAATTTAATTTTTTTTTTAAAGTTCAGGTCCAACAAGGTTTAGGATTTGGCTTTAGGGTTAGTTTAATGGGAAAATAAATAAGTAATTTGGGGTCTGTTTTTTTCTGGGTCACTCATGTTACTCAACTAGGAAATAACCGATGATCTATTTACTGATATTGGTGAAATCGACGTCTGGAAGAATTTACGTGTGTCATAATAGGTCCAAGAAGAGCAACGAAGTTTTCTAATTTCTTTCATTTTTTCCTCAATTTTGAGAATTGAAAACAAATTCTTGCTAGCAATGATACAGATTCAAAGTAATCAGCTCTATTTAGATCCTATATTTAAATGAAGCCTCAATTGTATTCATAAAAGTAAAAAAATAAAAAATAAAGTGGTCGGGTCGGCCTAATGTCGGTATCAGGCATACAGCAAAGGAGTCTATCTCCTGTTCACTAACGCTAGACCAAGGAGATTGTTTGTAGCGTCTAAGGTGGTGCGCCGCATCTACCATCAGC
>CM042148.1:31960468-31967968 GCA_023376005.1 Doryteuthis pealeii | reverse complement strand
AATGTAGATGGATAAAAAATGAATTTAATCGATATCACTTTAATCGATATCACTTACACATGTGTTTCGGTTAGTTTATCAAAATGTATACGGATTACGCTATTATTATTATTATTAAAATAATCAGATGAAATTGAAATAATGATAATAATAATAATAATAGGAAAAACGTAAAAATATTCCGTACACAGAAAGATTTTTTACGACCTTCATCAGAGTGAATTTTTATTTTTTGAGTAGAGAAAAATCCGTTGGAGACAAAACAGAATATTAAAAAATGTTCGAAAAAAGAATATTTTTGAATCATTTTTGGAACGCAGAGACCGTTAAAATTTTTTAAAAGTTTTGGTTGATTGATACAGTTTGTATTGCAAAGAATAAAATGTTATTAATATTCCTAAACTTGTTGATAAGTGAATGAAGCGTGTTTACCAATATCATTGTTTGGCAAAAAAGAAAACATATATATACATATATATTTACCAACCCCTTCGCACGAGCAGGATGCGACACGAGGTCAATTTCTTAAGCGGAGATTTAACAGGTTTGAATTCAGAGTTTTCCTTCTCCTAAACCGGTTGCCTAACCAAGGTTAAAGAGCCCAGTCTACCCTACTATTTATCCCTAGCTGGAGGGAGAGTAGGATTCATACCTTTCCCAAGGTTATTAGCGCTAATATATATGTATATATATATACATATGCATATATATATACATATGCATATATATATATATATATATATTGTGTGTGTGTGTACAATAGGGTTTAGTGAATGTAACTTTGTGGGTGCATGCTTTCATGTGTAAGTGTGTATATGCATGTGTGTGTGGGTTTATATGTGTGTGCATGAGGGATCTCATGTAGCCTAATTGTTAGCAAGGTAGCTGTTAAGCTAGCTTAGTGAGTTCGATTCTCACAATGTTCCCCGTACTTCTTACACATCCCAACTATAGTAAATAACTATATGTCTAGGTGTGCATGTCTGTATATGTGTGGGTGTTTACTATACGTGTGCCTGTGTATGTGTTTTTGAATGCATGTACAAATGTGCATGCACGTGTGTGTGTGTGCACGCACCTGTATGTGTGTGCATATGTTTGTAAATATGTACGTGTATGGGGATAAGTGTATGTGGGCGTGTGTATTCGTATGTATGTGTGTGTGCGCTGAAAGTGTGTGTGTGTATGAATATGTGTGAGCTTGCGTACATGTGTGAGTATATGTGGGTGAGTGCATGTGTGCGTGTGTATTCATATGTGTGTGTGCACGCTGAATATATGTGTGTGCGAATATGTGTGAGTTTGCATATATGTGTGAGTATGTGTGGGTGAATGTATGAGCGAGTGTTCTGCATGGATCTGTGTCTGCATGTATATATGTATGTATATATATTTGCCAACCCTTCCGCACGAGCAGGATGTGACACGAGGTCAATTTCTTAAGCGAAGTTTAACAGTTTTGAATTCAGAGTTTTCCTTCTCCTAGACTGGTTTCTCAGGCAAGGTTAAAGAGCCCAGTCTACCCTGATATTTACCCATAGCTGGAGGGAGAATTGGATTTATTCTTTTCCCAAGGGTATTAGCACTATGTGAAATTCAAACAGCTTTGTCCAGGAATTGAACTCGGGTGGCCGAGTCTATTTCCTACGACTCTAACCATTAGACCACGCGCCTCCATGTGTGTTTGCATATATGTGTGGTCATGAGTGGGTAATTGCATGTGTGCGTGCGTATTCGTATGTGTGTGTGCGCGCTAAATATGTGTGTGTGCGAATATATGTGTGTTTGCATATATGTGTGAGTGTGGGTGGATGAATGTATGAGCGAGTGTTAGCGTACGTGTGTATAGGGGTTAGTGTACGAGTGCTTATGGATGTATGTCTGCATGTATATTTTTATGTATATATATTTACCAACCCCTCCACACGAGCAAGATGTGACACAAGGTCAATTTCTTAAGCGGAATTCAACATGTTTGAATTCAGAGTTGTCCATCTCCTAAACTGATTACCTAGCCAAGTTTAAAGAGCCCAGTCTGCCCTGCTATTTACCCATAGCTGGAGGGAAAATTGGATTCATACCTTTCCCAAGGGTATTAGCGTTAAGTGAAATACAATTATCACATCCAGGATTTGAACTCGGTGTGACGAGTACATTTCCCATGACTTTAACCATTACACCACGCGCTTCCGTTATATATATATATATATATATATATATATATATATATATATATATATATATATATATATATGTGTGTGTGTGTGTGTGTGTGTGTGTGTGGTGTGTGTGTGTGTAAATCAAACATCTTTGTCTAGGAATTGAGTCCGTTTCCAACGACTCTAATCATTAGACCACGCGCCTCCATGTTTGTTTGCATATATGTGTGAGTATGGGTGGGTGAGTGTATGTGTGCATGTGTATTCGTATGTGTGTGTGTGTGCCTGGATATGTGTCCGTGAATATGTGTGTGCTTGCATATATGTGTGAGTATGGGTGGGTGAATGTATGAGCGAGTGTTACCGAGTGTGTAGGGGTTAGTGTACGTGTGCTTATGGATGTGTGTCTGCATGTATGTATGTATGTAAGCAGGATTTGACACTAGGCCAATTTCAACAGGTTTGAATTCAGTTTTCCTTCTCCTAAACTGGTTACTTAGCCAAGGTTAACGATCCCAGTCTGCCCTGCGATTTACCCATAGCTGGAGTTCAACAGGTTTGAATTCAGAGTTTTCCTTCTCTTAAACTGATTACCTAGCCAAGTTTAAAGAGCCCAGTCTGCCCGGCTATCTACCCATAGCTTGAGGGAGAATTGGATTCATACCTGTTCCAAGGGCATTAGCGCTATGTGAAATTCAAATAGCTTTGTCCAGGAATTGAACTCGGGTCGACGAGTCCGTTTCCTATGACTCTAACCGTTAGGACACGCGCCTCCATTATATATGTATGTATATCTGCATGTATGCACACGAGTGTGTGTGTGTGTGTGTATGTGTGTGTGTCTGAGTGTGCGTGTGTGTGTCTGAATGTATGAACGTACGTGTGTGTAGGGGTTAGCGTACGTGTGTGTAGGGGTTAGCGTACGTGTGTGTAGGGGTTAGTGTACGTATGCTTATGGATGTGTGTCTGTATGTATATACGTATGTATATCTGTATGTATGCACAGGTGTGTGTGTGTGAGTGTGTGTGTGTGTGTGTCTCAGTGTGTGTGTGAGTGTGTGTGTGTGTGTCTCAGTGTGTGTGTGGTGTGTGTGTGTGTATGTGTGTGTGTACGTATCTGTATTTATTTATCTATGTATATTTTTTATTATTTTTTATTTTCTCTTCATTCTGCACTTTCATTCCTTTAAATTGCAGTTTTGTTTGTTTGTTTCTTTCTTCTTTTCTCTTCATCACTTCATGTATATTCATTGTTTCTTTTTTGGATTCTTTCCCATCTCACATGACATGAAGATTAATTAGAAATCCATACGGGTGCCAGACGCTGAAGACGAAGGTCACAAACAGAATTTCTTGAAAAATCTTTCTTCATCCGTTAACCCCCTCCCCCCCCCCCAACATCTCCCAATCACGTCGCCTTCCGCTGTCCCTTTCTTATTTCCCTTTGTCTGAAAATCGTGTCTGTTTTACATACCGACACAGCAACAACATAAACAACAGCCATCTACCAGCATATGTACACGGATACATATATATATATATATATATTGCGGTGTGTTAGCGTTTATTTGTGCGCATGCGTGGTAGCGTAGGGTAGTGCAGTATAGTGCAGGAGTACTTGTTTATTTGTAAGGAACATTCAGGCTTTGTGAACGTTTGAAAACCGAGAAATAAATGTGGATGAAGAAAAAAAGAGAATGAGAAAGTGAAAGTGAAACTAGGAAAGGGGGCGGCTAAAGATAAAATTAACTAATCATTGCATTCTATAAATGAATGAAAAAGTATCAACAATTTAAAAACAAGGGAGGTAACCGGAACAGATGACAGAAATAGGAGGACTGTAAGGAGGAAAATTAAGGGTAGAGAAAGATAAAAATTGAATAAAAATTTAAAGTTTTAATAAATGAATATATTTTAATAGACAAAAAGCTTTTAATTTTTTTGCCTACCAAATTTCCCCCACGGCTATATCCAATTTTCGGACTATATGACCTTTAGGCACCCCTTCCGCGATCTCGACTCACAAGGTCACTTTTCTCATTTACACCGTCAAAATCCGCTTGTTTGTTAGAGGGTAGGATTAGGGTAAGGGTTAGGGTTAGGGGTTAGGGTTAGGGGTTAGTTTTATAATTTAAAAAACTCTAAAAATCGTCTGTTAACAATTAACCGGATTTTGACGGTGTAAATAGAAAAAGTGTCCCCACGAATCGAGATCGCAAAAGGGGTGCCTAAAAGTCATATCCCAATTTTCTTGGTATTTTTGCCAGTATGATGGGATAGTAGACAAATAGTTAAAAGATAAATAAGTAAATGAATAACTACTAATCACATATGAAATTAGATTATGTTGAAAAATAGGAATTGTTTTGTTTTTTGTTTAATGGCATATCAACATTTTTGTGTTATTTAATACCAAAGTCATCCTTGTAGAAGAACAGTAAATGTATTTTCTAACCCATAGCGGGGAAAATGTGGAGGTTCATAACTTTCCCTACTTACCTTACTAGTGAACGTAATTGCACGAGTGTAGTTCAAACTCACTATAATGTCGCTGTCATGTTAGGCACTACGCCACATGGATTCCCCCGTGAAGGCCTGTGTCTATTTTTGTGGCCAATATATATATATATATATGGTTGAGAGTAGAGGAAAATGTGGATATAACAACACAATCGACTGAATTCAATTGATATATCGCCTCAGTATTGTTTGAAGCTTCCTCAGAATTTATCGACTTAAGTGCTTGTACATTCTGCTTTTATAGTGAAAAGGTAAATGGGTGGGGTAAGGGAGAGAAAAGGGGAGGGGTTATTGGTGTGTAGTCTAGAGGAATGAGAAGAATGTCAGGAGGGCTTAGTCTGTGTCGAGTGGTATTTTCATTTTTATGGGGTCAGTCAGTTGACTTTGAAGAGAATTTGATGTTAAGAGATTAGGTCAGATGTGTGAGGTCAAATAAAATGTGCACCAAGTGTCCGGGGATATACTTGTTTGAAAATATTTTAGAGAAGTCCTTAAAGATTTTGTTGAGATAAATGAATATACTTCCTGCTTTTTTATGCTTGAGAGTTAATTGGATAAGGAGACGAGATAGGAGGGGTGGGGTTTAAACAAATCAAAACAGAAATATACCACACCAAAATGATATGCTTACTAAACAACGTAGCATATGGACATACATCATCGCACGTCTGACCAACGACTGACTATCAAATTTCTTCAAAGGCAACATATCCAGCCACATATAAAAACCCACCCTTCCTCTCTTACTGTTTCCTCTAAACATAAAATTCTCTTCGGGCATCTTCAGCATTATATATATATATATATATATATATATATATATAATATATATATATATATAATAAATGGAAGTGAATCCGACAGTATGAAATAAATATTTTAGAAAAACAAACACATGATGTTATAATTAGTGAATTATAACATCATGTGCTTGTTTTTTCTAAAATATTTATATTATATATATATATATAATATATATATATATATATATATATATATGATATAAACAATATGATGCAACTATTTATATATGTATCTTCAAGATATATACATATATATATATAAACAATATGATCCAACATATATATATATATATATATATATATATATATATATATGTAAAAAAATAACAAAAGACTTAGAGTCTTATTATTATTATCTATTTCAGGGAGCCTGAAATAGACTATAAAGCTAAATCTCTAAGTCTTTTGTTATTTCTTTACTTATATATTTGCTCTGTGACTCTAAAATTAAGAGCACACACTGAGCTCTCAAACTGCTACAGGTTTTTTTTTTTAAAAATAACACTCTTGTATCGTAAGAAAGATTACTTCTCTGGACTTTTGGATATATATATATATATATATATATATATATATATATATATATATATATATATATATATATATATATAGTTATGAATCACTGCAATATGTTGCAGCTCAGCATGCTAGCCACGGGAACATCTTCTGTATAAAATAAATGTGTTTCTAAAGACGTTTCTTCGGGCGTATTTGTGTGTATATATATTTTTCTTCCTATTTTGTTCATTTAATATTATTTCATCCTATAAAACCGTCATTCATACCCCCATCACATGGACTTTGGTTCTCCATTCTTTCTTTCTTTCTTTCTTTCTTTCTTTCTCTTCTTACTCTTTTTTTTCTCTTTTTTTCTCTTGTTCCCAACTCCTTGGTTTATATCTTCCTAATTTCTCTGGGTTTTTTTGGTTCTTCTTACCAGTAAAATATGTTGGCTTTTACTTTAACTTAATTTATTCCTACTTATGTTTTTTCCACTTTGCTTTTGCCATTCTTCATCATCTCTTCTTTCTTATTGAGTTTTTTCGACTTTTATTACTCGATGTTTTCAATTTGATCAGGTCAGCCTTGGCCCCCGGACAGGACTCAAGAGCCGTCGGTTGTCCTTGCTGTCCGGGGCGACGAAAGAAATTGACAACCACGAATTTATTGTTTGATTCTCACGTCTGCTGCTAGATATTTGAATTTGATCAGACCGGCCGTAAAACAGTAAGTTTGAAAGGTCACACACACACACACACACACACACACACACACACACACACACACACACACACACACACAAATACACGTGTGTATATACATATATATATATATATATATATATATATATATATATATTTATATATATATATGAGGAAGAATGAATAAAGAAAAGAAAGTACAGAATGGATAATAAAAGATGAATTTAATCAATATCACTTACACATGTGTTTCGGTCAGTTTATCTTTGTGTACACGATTCAAACTATTATTATCATTAAATAAACAAATGAAATGAAATAATAATAATAGAAAAATGTAAAAATATTCCGTACACAGAGAAAATTCGACCTTCATCAGAGTGAAATTTTATTTTGAATGAAAAAGTTCGTTGGAGAAAAACGGAGAATTTTAAAAAATGTTCGAAGAGAATTTTTAAAAATTCACTTTCATGACGCTGAACGATATAGAGTCGTTAGCCAATGTTCCTAGGTGATATGGTAGATACAATTATGTATTGCAAAAATAAAGTGTTACTTGTTGAAAAGTTATATATAATATATATATATATATATATATAATATATATATATATATATATGGGGGTGTAGGTAACTATATATTAAACACAATAAAACAATAAACCCTTACAAAGGAATAAACTTCATCATCCCACCTAAAAAAAAAAAATACTGCAACGAAGTGTTCCTCTAAAAGCGATCATGGTCGTGGTTGAAAGTTACTGGAGAAAGTATTGAGCACCATTTGGACTCGATATAAGAAAAATTACACGAGGGT
>CM042148.1:31952968-31955468 GCA_023376005.1 Doryteuthis pealeii | reverse complement strand
TGGTGGTATCATTTATACTTCAGATATATCTAACTGGAACTATTAGTATTCGATAAGAATACTTGAAATTATATAACTTAGAAATATATTTGTATTAAGTTACTCTTAAGTCATGCTGGGCACGTCTGGAAAAGTAAGGACGAACTCATAAGTGACCTTCCCCAATAGGCTTCTTACACATGGACAAAGCAGTGTTAGCAAAAACATACATTCATCATCTCTGTCCAGAGAATGTATGTCGTTTATTGTAATTATCTAGAGATATTGCCTATTAGGGTAGATTGATTTTCGACTTTTTTTTGAATATCAAAAGTATTCAACCAATCAAAGTTAGGTATTGATATGATAACTACTAACACCAAAATAGGTTTGTAACTGGCACCAATTTTTGAGCATTTAGCTTTAAACATCGTCTAATATGAAGCCCTTTCAAAATCCTTGTTTTTGATACATTTACATATGAAACTGCTTAGAAATCATAGAACTTCAATCCAGAAAAGTTTGCCAATTCATTGTATTTAAATAAAATGTATTGAAAGTAACATGTAAAGTGTTTTTATAATCCACACCACACCCAGCTGCATTTTACCTCATTACTAGAGATACGTCAGTTGTATTGTTGTAGCATTATTTTGTTCTTTTCTCAATGGATCAAAAGCAAACAAATATGAACTCTGCTAGGAGCAAATGAAGAGATTATGATTTTAATATAAGTTACCATTATAATTTGAGCACTCTTTTACATAACTTCTGGTTACTAATTGTGGGTCTTTTAAGTTTCTATTTCATATAATAATTGTAGGGCATAAAGTTATAAAAGAAATTACGAAAATGCATAAATATCGTGAGAATAATGGCAAATTTTATCATTCCATCATATTAAACTGCTCTAGATAAAAGCCCTTTGAAGCAAGGTAAGGCATCATTTCATGGCATAAAAAACTTTTGTAAGGATATGCCTATGCCTTGCCTCAATACCATAGACCGATCGGAAAGCTGCAGTTGTTAATTTTTTTCTGCCCTTTCGTCACTCTGTGAGTGTGAAGGCAAATCAGGAAACTCTAATATTGTCCTATTCTTTCATCACTCCAGAAGTTCATAATCTTAAATTTCTTTTGTGAATCCAGGCTTACAAACTCCATTTTGAGGTCGATTAATAGAGACCAATGTGTGACATCGACATTTATTTTTGGGTATTTTTAGCCTCTTTTTGGTTTGTTACCTAATCTATGCATAGATTATTGTCAACCCCCTGTATTTCTGAAGGGATGGCCCCTTTTCACATCACGGGCGGGACTTTCCATGGAATATTACAGAAAGCCTGCGAAATACGTGAAGTCACGTGGGACCTGGTTGGCTCTCAGTTTCAGCTGATAAGGTCTTTCTGCCTTAGCTGAAGCTCACTGCACACGCACGTTATGTTAGTTACATGAAATGTTTAGTTAGGTAAATAAAGGCTTACATAAATAATATGGTTTTGTGGTTGATGAATGTCTTGGCAACAAGACTGATCTAGAAGAAGAAATGAATTAAGTGCGACCGACCACCAAGACGAAGTCCAGACGCTAGAAGATGAACGTAAGATACCAAAGATGAGAAAAATAATAAAAGTAAGTAAGGAAAGAAAGGATATACAACAGGTTGACTCCCATCTCCTGAAAAAATAAAGTATCAATTTATTGAATTAGATTAAAAATTTAACCATCCTTTTTTTAATTTTTAATTTATATTATAAAATTAGGATATTACTTTAAAATTAAACTATAATTCGATGAAACTATTTTAATCAATTTTATCTTAATCACTTACCTAATGGCTAAAATTATTTTTATAGCTTCGTCCCAACACTTCCAGTTCATCTGATTTAATTATTGAAAAAACATTTTCTGGTAGGAGACCAAAAGTATTATGCTGAATATTTTTGAACGCAATCTCCTGAATTTCAGGTGGAAGCTCTTTCATTCTTCTAAGCCATCCCGACGACTTTTACGAAATAAATGCAAATCACTTAGTGCCACGGAAAAAAAAAAAACAACTTGAAAAATAATGTCTTAAGAAATAAACAATATTAACTATCACAGTGAATATAAAACTGTTTCTTTTTTTTTTCTAATAATTAAGTTTGTTAAAGTAAAAAGAGGAAAAGCTTTAATCATTTTTTGTGTTTTAAATCAGCTCAATAAACTTGAAATTCAAGTGTAAACAACAAAACGTGTTAATACAATTATTTCCGGTGTATACTGAAAAAAAAACCCACCTAAAACGAGATCAAATTTATCAAGTTCATAGTATATTAGATTAAATATTTTTGCATTGTTTGCTTTTTTATTTACTTTTATTTTTATTTACCAAGAATACCATGATCTTGAATGAAATAAAATATTTTATTAAGCCCATTTTAAATATTTAAAAAAAAACTCAGGTTTAATCTGACATACTTATCATTTCGGTTAACACCGGGAGAAATTTAAAACATTCGATTCTGTTGATATATAAATTT
>CM042148.1:31937968-31947968 GCA_023376005.1 Doryteuthis pealeii | reverse complement strand
CTTATCCTGATGATCTGTTTGGAGAAACCTAGGTAGATATTCTCGAACTCATTAAGCTTATATTATATATATTATCGGAAATTGGGTTATCTGCCCGCACCGGAAGCCCGGACAATAGGGAACAGGGGTAAGAACCCTGACTCGACAGAACAGATACGACAGGCACGAGGGTAAGACCCAAGAACAGACCCGACAGGCAACAGGGGCAGTACTAGTTGAAACTAGCAGAACAACAGAAACACAGCGACTTTACCGGACACCATAGAGACATTGCAAAGACCAATATAATTAAGATAAGTGTATTTGAAACTCATTGTATTACCTATAAATATATCCCCGACAGAGAAATCCTCTGGCAACTCTGAAAGACAATTACACTACTCTTAAAAACATTTACAAAATAAATATATACACTCTAACACATTATTACTAACACAGAATAAATTGTTAACCCAAATATACACGCTATATTTGCCTTGTACCTTTCCTTTATACTTTGGCAAATTGCCAGTAGACTTGGTTGAGTACACCAATAAAGACCTCCTGGTCTGGTTTGGATAGGGAAAAAGCTTGCAACAAACCTTGTTGCGACCTTGCAAGTGGGTAAAAAGGAACTGACACTTTAGGTCTCGTACAAATAGTCCAGAAAAAAAGTCCTGAAGAATAAGTGCCTTCGTTAGTGGTGACGAGGTATTTATCTACCAATTCGACCAATCAAATAATAGTTGACACCAACCACAAGTATAAATTCCTACGCATTTTTCATTCCTGCTTTCTTCCCTCAGAAGATTGCAGGTGAGTAGTTTTCATTTTTTCCCGACAATACAACAGTCTTAAACGTTACTATTTGTTAACTTTATTTCTGTTAATATATATATTATATTATATGACGATTTTGTGCTTGTTCACATAACTATGAGTAGAACAAGTTGTCGGAAGAAATTACTACTCATTAGTTTTTAACTAATCTGTTTTTCTGGACTCAGATTGCTACGGCCGATAGGCATATTATTGCAAGTATGTTGTTTCGATTAATTTTTTTACCATGGAAACCTCGATTCACAAATGACAAATCTGTCAAGTTGAAAGATTCATCGCGATATAAACGTACATTCATGAACATCAAGTTCAGCATGCTCTACTGCATTCATGAGCAATGTCCGAGACAATGCACAGTTCACAAGTATTTGAAGAGGAATTCTCTTGTTTTTATTGACTTAGTGGTTTAAATCCGTTTAGGTTTATTTTAGGACTAAAGGTTTGTTGGTTAGTTGGATTTTACGATATGTCAACCCTTGGTTTATTTTATACCGAAGACGTTTTTGTTTTATTCATTTTTATCAATTAATTAATTAATTAAATAATTAATCTTTAACTCATTTTTAAAAACAAATTTGTAAAACCCATTTTTATCTATTTAACCCAGGATGGAACTCTAACGAGTACTAACACTCCAGGTCAGAGTGAACCTGGGAGTAATTATTTAGACCATGATAATCATTACACATCGTGTTTTAGAGACACGTCTGTTCTCACGAGGCATAAGATAGTAATCAAATCCGGTTAAATTCTACTTAGCAGACATAAATTCCACCATCGTATGTCACCCCACCGAAAGAAAAAAAATACTAAAAATCAAGGAATTAACCGAATTTGATAAAAATTTTCAGCGTTGATACATCAATAAATAACATATATAATGCACCAGTTACATTATTTAAAAACTGTTACATTTTTCAGGTCAATTAACTTTGAACAACGTATGTTTGTGAATCTGTGTTACGCCTCAAAGATAAGTAGTTCAAAGTTAACTTACCTGAAAAAATGTAAGAGTTTTCAAATGAAATAACTGGTGTATTATATTGTTTATTCATTAATATATCAACACTGAAAATTTCATTAAATTCGGTTAATTCCTTGATTTTTAATATTTTATTTTATTTAGGCGGGGTGACATATGTTGGTGGAATTTATGTCCGTTAAGTAGGATTTAACCTGAAATCCTTAAATTCTAAATTCACCTCCCGCAGCCATGAACCGAAATGACCAACCAGTGAAAACTGAAAGCCCTGTAAATCGAGAATTACGCTTGAATGGTGAACTTTTCAGCACTCCCTTTTTCATTTTGTATGTATTTTATATATATAACTAGAAATGGCTACCCAGCATCACCAGGGTAAAGAGATGGAGGGAGAAACAAAAACAAAAAAAACTTTGTTTACTCTTCAGATTTATGTATTTACCAAACCCCTCCGCATGAGCAGGATGTGACACAAGGTCTATTTCTTAAGCAGAGTTTAACAGGTTTGAATTCAGAGTTTTCCATCTCCTAGACTGATTGCCTAACCAAGGTTAGAGAGACCAGCCTGCCCTGCTATTTACCCATAGCTTGAGGGAGAATAGTTGGATTTCAACACTGGAAATTTCATTAAATTCGGTTAATTCCTTGATTTTTAATATATATATATATATATATATATATATATATATATATATATATATTTTCGGCGGGGTGACATATGTTGGTGGAATTTATGTCCGTTAAGTAGGATTTAACCTCAAATCCTTAAATTCTAAATTCACCTCCCGAACCAACCAGAGGACAGACAGACAGACAGAAGGTCAGTGAAAACTGAAAGCCCTGTAAATCGAGAATTACTCTTATTTCTAAATTTCTATTGAACCGCAATATAACACTGTGTCTTTCTTAGCAAACTATTATTTTGGAAATATTATTTTTATCGGCTCCATTGACTATTCTCAATGTAAAAGGATTAAAAGGTGTTTCCATTACATTTGTTAAAATGTGCTGTTCTGTTAGTAGCACCTGTTATATTTTCACCTGTCCATAAGTTTGTTCCACCAATATTGTTTTCCGATTGCATTTGGAGCGGGAAGAAGGGATTGTTAAAATACATTAGTGTCTCATCTTTATAGCGGACATTACAGCGTAAAAGTAAGTAAACCTGTTCGCAATTCCATTAACACTATGAATTCGAAAGACAACAGATACAGACGAACTGAATAACTTGACTGGAAATATAAGTAAACAGATGGACTTTATATATATTTATATATATTCATATATATATTAGTCGTGGAGTAAAGGTTGTTACTACTTTAGTAAGTATAGTATTGTCTCTGTTTCCGATAAATGTAGCTCATGGCGAGACAATGTTAATGTCAGCTTATGCGAGGTCAGCGCAAAAAAGTATTGAGATTGAAACAGATTTACCAAAATAGAAATTATCGTGAGAATCTGTTCTGCTTTTATTTTTCTGTTTTCCATTTTCTCAAAACTCAAAAGATATTGTTCCATTATGGATAGGCAAAGCCTATCATTTTTATAACGTAGTGTAGAATAATTCAAAATAAGGATAAACATTGGATAATAACGGAAAGCTTGATAGACAGATTTTGAAACTAGAGCCGACCTCTCATTGGCTTAAAGGATCAAGTGACCGTCGACTCTGAGAAAGTAGAATAAGAATCTACGGAGTTGAGGCCAGACGTTTCCTCCCGTCTGTGCTGCTGCTTATTCTTCCCAGATGCGTGTGACAAAGAATGTATCTGGTATCGAGAATTAAAAAGTGTGTGTACACAAATATGTCTCTGGGTTGTCTCTGGTAATCATAAGATAAACAAGCATAAGATGGAATTCATACAGAGACAATCTCGGTACCGGAGAAACGCGAAAGAGAACCCGGCATGAAGAAAAGAATCCCTTGATAGAAGTATGCGTAGAATCTAATAGACCATTAGAACAATTCGAGAACCAGTATGTAACAATATGACGAATTCTGATACACTTTAAAAAATAACTGGACTATAAATCTTCAGAGGGATATTGCTTTCTAAGTTATAACTATCTGCAACTCTATCCCAAGAAAAAGAACCACTCTCAGGCATTTTTGTCCCAGGTCCAGTGTAGTATCTATGCGTTGTGTTCTATTTAGTATTTTTAAGCGGATGGAATTGGCACAGTTCTGTAAACAATTAAAATCAGAAAAACTGTGCGTCTTCTGAATATAAAGAATATAAATGGAAATGTGAGCTCAGTTGAGCAACTTTTATGATCAAAAACTTGGGTAGGACGTCTTGTGTAATGGTTATCGTTGGGGGAAATAGTCTCGGTGACACGAGTTCAATTCCTTGACGAGGCTGTTTGCATTTCATATAACGCTAATATCCTCGGGGAAGGTATGAATCCAACTATTCTCCCTCCAGATGCCTTTAAAATCAATCAATATATTGGACTTGACTTTAAAAATGTGATTACGCGTTATAAATAAATAAGCTTATCGGTTATAGTAAACAACGGTAGGGGAGACTAAGCTCTTTAGCCTTGGTTAGGCAATCAGTCTAGGAGAAGGAAAACTTAGAATTCGAGCGGAGGGGTTGGGTAAATCCATACAAAAAGTGTCTAATAAGTTTCATGATTTATTATTAGTTATCTGTGCTATCTAATAGTCACTGTTTCCTGATGTTGATATTCTTTAACGTAGAAGACTACTAAAACCATTAGATATACCATTGGAAGACAGGGACATTTTATGACATAGTATTTATGCAATGCAATAATTAGAATTAATGGAAGCGTGTGGTTTAATGACTAAAGTCATAGGAAATGGACTTTTCGGTCCGAGTTCAAATCCTGGACGTGGTAATTGCATATCACTTAGCGCTAATACCCATGAGAACAAAATGAATCCTACACTCCCTCCAGCTATGGGTAAATAGTAGGACACACTTGGCTCTTTAGCCTTGGATAGTTAATCAGTCTAGGAAAAGGAAAACTCTGAATTCAAACCTGTTGAACTGCGCTTAAGAAGTTGTCACAACCGGCTCGTGTAGAAGGGTTGGTATATATATATATATATATATATATATATATATATATATATATATATATATATAGTATTTGATAATTTAGTTTTGAAGCATTGTTAAGTAAAGTATATTATTATTGATAATTTTGAAGGCATTTACAATGCGTATATCGTATGAAATTCGATAATTATTGAAAATAATTATGACAAGCAAACTCGGTGAATAACGGGTGTAACGTATGGGACACCGTACAGCTGTTTCAACCTTATTAGGTCTCATCAACTCTGTTGGAGGGAGATCGAAGGTATACAGTGCTGATGAAACCTAATACGGTTGAAACAGCTGTACGGTGTTCCAGACGTCGCATCCGTTATTCACCGAGTTTGCTTGTCATGATTATTTTCAATAATTATCGAATTTTATACGATATACGCATTGTAACTGCCTTAAAAAATATGTATATATATATATGGAGGCGCGTGGGCTAGTGGTTAGAGTCGTGTAAAATGGACTCGTCGATTCGAGTTCAATTCCTAGACGAAGCTGTTGGCATTTCACATAGTGCTAATACTCTTGGGAAAGTTATGAATCCATATATTCTCCCTCCAGCTATGGGTTAAATAGTAGGGCAGACTGGGCTTTTCAGCCTTGGGTAGGTAACCAGTCTAGGAGAGGTATAACTCTGATTTCAAAATTCCTGAGCTCGGTCGTTGTGGCAACCCTTGATGCACCAATTTTTTCCTATCGACTGTGCCAAAAAGTGTGGGTGGTCCAACACAAGCCTTCACCACTATAAACAAATCACTGTGTGGGTGTTCATTGTGTGTGTGAACCCTCATGCGTCGAAAATCGACGAGAGTCCATAATAATAATATATATATATGTATTTATATATATATATATAATTATTAAAACAAAATAAAGAAATGACCAAAAGACTGCATCTTCTAGTTCCCGATAAAAAGCAACCTCTGAATCATTAAGAACTAGAGAGGTACGTAGTTACGTTAACCATTCGTAACGAGTTAGGTGTGACACAAGGACGCAAGTATGGGACATCTAGCAAGGATCGAACTCGCTTTTCAGTTTTAATGGATCTGCGAGACTTGTTTCCCAACCATTAGACGACGATGATACATCCTTTTTTGTAAATTAACCCGTTCGCCACGGCTAGGATGTGCCACAAGATGGCAAGTTGTAGTAGGCATGTAGTATAGTCATACATATGTATAACTCTTACTGCAATAGATGATAAGAATTATAATGATCTGATTCTAAATCGTATCTGACCAGGAAGCAGCAAACTACAAAAAACAAAAAACAAAAAAAACACCCCAAACAAAAAACAAAAAAACAAAAAACAAAAAAAAAAAAAAAAAATAACAAAGAAAACAAAACAATTGTACAGCCATTTAAGTCCCATCTTGCAAACCGCCCAATAACGATGGACAAGATATGCGGGGTACTGGTAGAGCAGCAAGAACGAACACATGAGTGACTTTCTCATAGTGACTTCTATATATGGACACACTAGTCTGGGCCGACCAGCAACCTTTTACATAAATCCGCAATGTGTAGATACAAAGAGTCAACGAGACGATTTGCCATGAGACGGATGGAGAGAGAGAGAGAGAGAGAGAGAGAGAGAGAGAGAGAGAGAGAGAGGGGTAGAGAGAGAGAGAGAGAGAGAGAGAGAGAGAGAGAAAGAGAAAGAGAAAGGTATCCGGGCTGACGGTACGCTTTGATGATTATGATGATGATGATGATGATGATGCAGCTGCGGCTGTTGCTACTGCTGCTGCTGCTGCTGATGATGATGATGATTATGAAGCTGATTTTAATGTTACTGTCATAATGAACGAATCTTGTCATTAGTTCATTAATAATAAAAGTCTCCAACGAATGATAACAGGAAATAAAAATAAAACAAAAATTTAAAAAACTGCCAGAATAAAAGATTTCTTCATTTAGATAATCAATAATGAATGAGTTTTGTAATTAGAATTCGAAAAAGATTAAAAATATCAAATTGAAAATAGGAATACGATGTGTGTGCTCAGGCAGTATCGGAATAAAAGATATTGATATCCCTTTTTGTAGATGAGATATTGCTACCCAGGTATTGAACTGGTCAACTAATTTCAGAAACTGGCTATTTGATGTGAATATGGTACCATCATGTTTAAAACATATTGACTCTATTTTGTATGAGTTTGCATAGAGGCTAATGCAACTGCATGCACAAGGCTATTCAGCAGAGATTTGACTCGAGCAGGTATATTTGCGAGATGTGCAAGATCATCCGCATAGTCTGCATCTTTAATAGTTTATATGGAACATCGTATGCTTCTTGACTAGTGTCAAATTGTATGCTTCAAACTATTTTCCTTTATTAGATTTTATGACGTTCATAATCGCGGGAGGTTATGAATAAAAAATTACCAAGACACAGTAAGACGAACAAAACGTACTGGAAACTGATTGAGAAGTAGGGATAAACTCATATGTGACGTTCTCTTGTGGACTTCTACTTCTGGACACACCTGTGTTGACAGACTAGCGAAAACAAACTCTGTGTAGATACGCTTCTATGATGATAGTGTTTATATAAGTAAAAGTAAAGTCGTCGGGGCGGCCTAATGTCGGTATCAGCCAATCAGCGAGGGAGTCTATCCCCTTTTCACTAGCGCTAGACCAAGGAGATTGTTTTTGCATCTGAGATGGAGCGCCACACCTACCATCAGCTCCTTACTTTACCGCACAGATCCCTGTGCTACTCATAACGCTGAGTTGGCGAGGACCGGTATCGAACTAGGAACCTTGTGATTTCTAGCCGAACGCTCTGATCGTATTATTGAATTATGAATAAATCTAGAGTTGTGGAAAATGAGATATTACTCAGTCTACAGTTTGTCAATAACTTAATTAGTTTTACTTTACTTACCACCAGATGAAGCTTAGTGTCATACCCAGGACAACCCAATATGGGGGGTGGGGGTGTTCTTACTCCTCTTCAGAGGATACAGTCAGTGTATTCTAACGCCCTGCTGACAGGGTGTAAGCCTGCTAGAAAGTGAGAGGCATCACTCAATCAACGTGTGAAAAAACAAAAATAAAATAATCTGCCCTGAACCCACTAGTTTTAAAGTATTTCCTAAAACAAACAGAAATTTGAAACTCTTTTTGATCATACAAGTATTGAATAGTGGATTAGCTCAGTTGGTAGAGCATCTGCCTAAGAATCACAAAGTTCTGGGTTAAATACCGGCTTTCGCCAACTCAGCGCATGAGTAGTAGAGCTTTGATCTGTGCGGTAAAGTGGGAAGCATGGCACACCACCTCAGACACAAAAACAATCTCCGTGGTCTGGTGAAAATTAGTGAACATTTCTCAAACATTTCTCAAAGAGAAATTCAAATGTATTCAATATTATATCGGTTAATAACTATACATACTACACTACACATGCATGCACAAATACACACACATTCTATATCTTGATGTCTCTCTCTTTCTCTTTCAGGCAGTATCGGAATAAAATATATCAATATCCCTTTTTGTAGATGAGATATTGCTACCCAAGTATTGAACTGTTCAACTAATTTCAGAAGCTGGCTATTTAATGTGAATATGGTACCATCTTGTTTAAAACATATTGACTATTAAAACGTAGAGGCCAAAGCACCTTGATGCCTGCCCTAGTCTATTCAGCAGAGATTTGATTCGAGCAAATGTATTTGCGAGATGTGCTAGATCATCCACATCAGTAGTCTGCATCTTTAATAGTTTATGTGGAACATTGTATGCTGCTTGACTAGTTTTAAATCGTATGCTTTAAAATTCTCTCTCTCTCTCTCTCTCTCTCTCTCTCTCTCTCTCTCTCTCTCTCTCTCCTCCTTCTCTCATTACAGTCGTCACGTGAAAGCAGCGGTTTCTGGTAGTTAATCAGCGATGGACCTGTTTAATAGTTAATTGCGTAGCCACATAAGCAACTGTAGGTACTGTAAGCAATCAGTCCTTTGTTTATCAAAATGACTTGATTCAGCTTTAGATGACCTGAAAAGGTTTGATATGCCGAAAAAAACAAACAACCATCTCTAGTATAATCTGCGTTATTCGGACTATTTTCCCCATCTCCATTGTTATTTGTACAACGTTTCGACCGATATGCCCTCCGGCCTTCTTCAGTTATTTCTTGTCGGACATGGGAAATACCTGAAGAAGGCCGGAGGGCATATCGGCCAAAAAGTTGTACAGATAACAATAAAGATGAGGACACTAGTCCGAATAACGCAGATAATAGTAATCTTCAAGCCTCATCTCAAACATTCAGAGAAACCATCTCTCTGTTTCTGTTTCTGAGTTTTCACTTTAGTGTGTGTGTGTGTGTGTGTGTGTGTGTGTGTGTGTCTTTCACACTGACACTACTTAGATACATTTTCTATTTCCGTCACCTCTGCTTGCCACATCTTATTTCTATTTGTTTGCATTTCTGTGTCTGTCTGTTTGTCCCTGTCTCATCCTTCTCCAAAAATTTCCAATTTCTGCTTGTTTTTTTTTGTTGTTGTTGTTTTTGTTTCTTTTCGTCTCTTGCTATCGCTTCCCTCTTCAGTTTTCTTCTATCTATTTCTCTTCAGGCTCTATTTCTTCTTCTTCTTCTTCTTCTTCTTCTTCTTCTTCTTCTTCTTCTTCTTCTTCTTCTTCTTCTTCTTCTTCACTCACTTCTATTATCTACGGTCTTTCCATTTTTCAATGCAGAACGTACGTGTCAAAATTACTCATGTGACTCAGAATAGGTAATAGTGTCAGAATGTGGCAAGCGACACTATATTTTAGCCTAGCTTCGTTACATTATACAACGATCTGCTTTTCCCGCCTTTTTTACTTGTATCTCTTCGTTGTTTTTTTCTTTCTTCTTCTTTTCTTGGTGCATGTGCTTTTGTTTTTTCTTCCACGGTCACTCCTTCGATCTACTTTTTCTATTCCGACACTCTGTTCGCCACGTCTTATTTTCTATTTGCTTGTATTCTTGTCGCCTGTGAGATAAGCCGAACCACACGAATAACAAAATGGCGGATGACATGCATTCGCTGTGACAGCCTATCACATCAGAACATCAGATAAGAATCCGTGTATCAAGGCGGCATCGTGAAGTGTGAAACAGTGGCGG
>CM042148.1:31920468-31932968 GCA_023376005.1 Doryteuthis pealeii | reverse complement strand
AGAGTGTCTCCTGGGTATAAAACTAGAATACATCTTATAGTTACGTTCTAGTTCTAGAGATTTGAGTAGTGTGAAATACCACTTTATTATCATGATTCCCTGGTCTACTCTGACCAAAAGTGATAGTACTGTAATGGTTAATAAAATGGCAGTTGCTTATTATATTAAAAAGGGGGAGTGAGAATCCCAAAAATGCAGTAACGGAAATCAACAAACGCTGAATTCAAAATCAAGCGCCAAAAAGGAAAAGCGGGAATTTTTCAGTAGTTCAGAGAATGACAAGACGAGTGGTCACGCAACAAATCAGCTCCAGTATCAGCAAAGAAAAACAAGATAAAATATGAACTATTAATACCACATATAAAACAAAGGACTATGCCCGGTATGCTATTTATGCATGTCTGTAATTCTATTTTAATACAGAGTGTTATTTTAATACGACCCCGTTGATTTCTTTCATTGTGTTGAGTTTTGTTTAAAAGTTAGTAAGTTGTGTAAACCTATATAAAATATATACAACACCCAGCTTGCTACAGTACCATATAAGGTCCTATCCAAGAGTCAAATAGATATGTTTAAAAATTATTCATACTCGATAGGAATACAGAAGCTTATGAATTATTTGTATAAAGAGTCGTTACTAGAATCTGTAATTGTTTACAAAAGGATTATTATTAGTTACCTGAACACGTGGTGTAATGGTTAGCGAGCTAGAATCGAAGGCCATTGTTAGAGAGTTCGATTCTCACTGGGTGCCACATACTTCTGGCCTAGTGCTACATCTAAGCTAAGCTTAGTAAATAACTATATAACTCGGTGCAAAGAATTGAAAAATAAAGAGATATAATTAAAACCATATAATTATTAGTAGTAAATATGAACACATTCAAGCATACAGTCGTGTGCAATTTATTTGTATTAGATAGGAATATTTAATATCATATAGCTGTGTGGAAAAGGGGATTGAATGAATCCGACAGAATGAGGTAAAATATAAGGAATGAAAGAACAAAACTCAGACAAAAATGTGTAGTATATTTCGCTGGAGTTTGGACTCGGCTTCTTCAGCTTTTATTGAATTATTATTATATACAAGTGTTTTATAGAAGGGGGGAGTAGGTAGGTGGGTTAGTTTTGTGGTGAGGGAAAGATTTGATTGGTTATAGGGGAAATCTTTGGGAAAGTGAGAAGGAAATCAGATGGGAAGAGATTTGGGGGAGGTAGGTAGAAAAGATGAATGGTGAGAAATACCTGATAGGGGAGGGGAGTAGCCTTTCTTGGAGAGAGATTTGAGATGCTACTTCCTCTACTCAACGCTCCAGCGAAATATACTCCACATTTTTGTCTGAGTTTTGTTCTTTCATTCCTTATATTTTACCTCATATAGCTGTGTGCAAAAATAACTCTTAAGAAACAACTACACATTAAATTGTATATATAAATGTACAATGAACGCAATTCCCTAACCATTAGGCATTAAATAAGGTATCTGTTGTGGGGTTTCAAGGGGTCAAAATAAGACAAAACGACGGGTAACAAATGTAAGAAAATGTATTAACAAAAGAGTAGATAATTACAGTAAAGAGAAGTGGGATTTGCGTCCGACAAATAGTGTTACGAGCTGACTCGCAGTGGCTTCCTCTCAAGCCAAAATTGTCCCTGTTACTTATAGTAACCGTCGGCGCATTCCATTAGTCTATAGGGTATATCACCTATAACAGTATCACATTGACCAACCATTCTTGCACCGTAGAAATCCGTTTTAAGTAAATTACGAATTCTCTAATTTATGCATTTACCCAACCCCTCTACACGATAAGGATGAGACAAGGTTTGAATTCAGAGTTTAACTGGTTTGATTTCAGATTTTTCCTTCTAGAACAACAACCATAAAATGATTAAAGATCTCGGCTAGCACTACTATTTACCAATAGCTGAAGGAGAAAAAACCTGGATTCTTACCTTTCTCAACGGTATTAGCCGAATGTGAAAGAGAAACAGCCAATTTTTGTATTTGAACTCGCCGAATCCATTTTGAATAACGATAACAATTATATCACCCCACAAGAACAAATAAAACAAAACGTCATCGGCATAAAAAAATCCAACCAACCAACCAACATCCTTGGCATTATATAACGAGCGTATCTGCTCTATTGTAAGGAGAAAAAAACACTTCAGTTCCTTTGTCTACCATTTATGACCGTATTTATCCACAATTGATCCCCATTAGCGCTACAAGCAAATATATGCACCCTCCAGGTGCAAGTATTTAAGTTTGAATGAGAAAAAAATTATATTAAATTAGAAATGCTAATGAAACTAAATAAGAATGCATATAAAAAGATTTGAAATAGAGCAGAGTATAAAAAATTTTAAAAAATCGAACAACTGAAACTTATTCTTCCATTACTCCCGTCTTTCATTGCTAATTTTTTAAAATTTAACTATCTAGTTAAAATAGAAAGTAAATAATAAATTACAGTTATTTCTTCTGGTTAATGGATTTTTTATCAGATTTATTGAAGAGATTGTCGCTCATATTTATTAAATTAAAACCAAACAATTAGAAATCAATAATACTAAGCACCTAAGTATTAAGATCAAGTTTTTAATATCAATATGCAAATATGCTTTACCGTTCACACTGTAAATCACTATTTTGTTGTATATATAAATACAATGGCATAGTATTTGTATGTAGTATGGTCAACAGTATTAATAATGTAAAAACAATTTTATTAATAATTGAGGTTTAAATAAAAATAACATCCCGTCCTGTCGGCTGAGGCGTTAGAATGCACCGACTGCACCTCTGCAGAGGGTAAGACTCCCCCAATGGGCCACCTGTTGCCGTGGGTGGCGACCCGTGATGCTTAAGGATAGAGCCCAGCTGGATGAGCAGTCCATGACATGCAATACTCCACTTTGGCCCTATCTTGGGCTAGACGGGCGGTCGGAGAGCCCCCCTCCGATCAATCGACTGGTTACGTCAAGTCCTAGCACCTATATGATTTTCCCAACCCTATTGCCCTTATGGCAAGCCCCAACCCCTTTTTATCATATGGGTGCTATAAGCCGGTGGCTGCGGGTCTACATGTCCTGGGAATGACGTTAAACTCTATCTGATGGTGAGGTTTCAGTTTGGGAGGTTTGGGGAATGTGGAGCACCCCTTCATCACCATTGCTCCCGGGTCCACTCTGACCCGGAGTGGTAGTACCTGTTAGGGTCCCATCTATGGGTTAGATAGAAAAATGTATTTATAAAAGAATTGATTTATTTCAAAACTTTATCGGCATTAAATGACCCACTGAGGTTGATATGCCGTAAAACAAAACAAACCAAACCAAACCAAAATTAAATCATATAGAATTCGATGTAAATAACTAAGGGAATTGTGACTTGAGTAGTAATATAATTTCGGTTACAGACAGAAAAACACACAATCTCCATTATAATAACTAGCAAATATATGCACCCTCCGGGTGCAAGTATTTAAGTTTTAATGTAATAAAATATTGTACTAAATTAGAAAGGCTAATGAAACTAAATAAGAATACAGATAAAAAGATTTGAAACAGAGGGAGTATAGTAAAAGATTTGAAACAGAGGGAGTATAGTAAAAGATTTGAAACAGAGGGAGTATAATAAAAAATGGAATAACTGAAACTTACTCTTCCATCACTCTCGTCTTTCATTGTTATTTATTCTAATTTAAGTATTTAGTTAAAATAAGAAGTAAAGAATAAAATGACAGTTATTTTATCTTGTTAATAGATTTCATTTAAGATTCATTGAAGAGATTTTTGCTTATATTCATTAAAATAAAACCAAACAGTTAGAAATCAATAATACTAAGCACATATTTATTAAATTCGATTTTTTAATATTAATATGCAAATTAGCCTTCCCGTTCACACTGTAAACCGCTATTTTGTTGTATATATAAATATAATTGCATATTGTCTGTAGGTAGACATAGTTAACAGTATTAATAATGTAAGACAATTTTATTAATAATTGAGGTTTAAAAAAAAATCATGTAGAATTTTATGTAAATAACTAAGGGAATTGTGACTTGAGTAGTAATATAGGTTCGGTTACAGACAGAAAAACACACAATCTCCATTATAATAAGATATGTGAAATGAAAACAGCTTGGTCTAGGATTTGAACTCTGGCTGCCCAGTCTATTTCAAACGACGCTAATCATTACACAACTTGTGTATCTGCTCTAATCTAAGGAGAAAACTTTAATCCATTTGTCTATCGTTTATGAATGTGTGTATTCAAAATTGATGTACATGTCGCTGAATTTCATCGACTAGTTTTAGATCCCCTCCCCTATATTTGTATTATATTACATCCAGTATTTCTCTCTAACTGTAAAAACAAATGAATTTTACAGACAAATAACAAAATTAAAATCGAACGTGAGAGTGTTTATTTCCGTCTTATTCTGTTCATAAGTGTTACTGAAAATTATTTATTCCGACAACATCTGGAAGTTGCAAAGATAATGTGTACAGACATGTACAATAATACGGACGTTATATTATGAATAAAACGAGATGTGTGTATCTATGATAAATGTATTGGATATAATATCTGACAAAATGGTAAGAAAATTGTTGTTAATATTATTTTATGTATATAAATAACCTTCACTGGAAAAGAAAAGACATTTTAACATTAAACAATTTTTTTTAGATGTTTCTACACATGCTGTTAAAATTTGAGATCATTTAAATGAAAATAGTATTATCCATTAATATAAGAAATAATATTATTTTATGTATATAAGAAAATTGTTGTTAATATTATTTTATCTAAAAAAAATTGTTGTTAATATTTTGTTTCATATTTGACCATAATATAATAATAATTTTCAATTTGAAATATATAGTTTGATGGTTGACCATAATATAATAATAATATAATAATATAATATTATTTGACCATAATATAATGACCATAATATTTGACCATATTTTGTTTCCTGTGTTTGCATTTCACATGGTGCTAATACCCTTGGGAAAGGTATGAATCCAATTCTCCCTCCAGATATGAGTAAATAACAGGGCAAACTGGGCTCTTTAATCATGGCTAGGTAACCAGTCTAGGAGAAGGAAAACTGAATTCAAACCTTATACCCAGGAAAACTCTGAATTCACACCTTATACCCAAGAAAACTGTTTGCATTTCACATGGCGCTAATACCCTTGGGAAAGGTATGAATCCAATTCTCCCTCCAGCTATGAGTAAATAGCAGGGCAGACTGGGCTCTTTAGTCATGGCTAGGTAACCAGTCTAGGAGAAGGAAAACTCTGAATTCAAATTCGTTCTTCATCATATAGAGTGAACCATAATGACGAGACACATTTTAAATGCTATTTTCTCAGAATACAAAAGTGTACACAGAGTACTAATATTAATATTAATAAGGAGTGAGAAACAAAATCCTTAGGTGAGTTTTGATCCTTACTGATACCATATTGCGATAAACTACCTGTGCGAATTGAGACTTCCGAGTCGTATTATCGGATATTATTCTTTGAGGCATATAATCTTCAAATCTCACATTCTTAAACGTGAATTATATTTTTTCATCTAGCTCTGTCTCTCGCTTAGGCTTTCACCATATCCCATCTATTATCTCCCCTCTCCTTATTCATATATATATATATATATATATATATATATATATATATATATATATATGAAAGAGGGAGAGAGAGAGATAATATATATACAATGTTCGAAATTACTTCTTTTGAAGATAATGTGAAAGTTTAATTTTCATTGCATTTTCTTCGTGAGAGCAAGAGATATTGTTGTCCCGAAATAGAGCAGCACAAAATATTTTTCTCATGTTTCCTTTTATACAGCTTTCAATAATAAGTAGAATTTAATTTTATTAATATCTCTCTCTCTCTCTCTCTCTCTCTCTATATATATATATATATATAATATTATATATATATATATATATATATATGCGTGCGTGTGTGTGTGTGTGAGAGAGAGAGGGGGAGAGGGAGAGAAAGAGAGAGGGAAAGAGAGAGAATGGAAAGAGCCAGTAGGTTAGTATGGACATTCTTTTAGGGTGAATCAACATAATATCACATGGGATTTTTGCTGCTGGTCGAGAAGTGTCACGTGGCAAAGTGGGAGAGGTGAGAATTTCCGGGGAGTTTGGAACGATGCGTTGAGAGAGTGAGACGTGGTCTCTTAGTGCAGTTTGACTTGGGGGGCAAATAAAATCTCAAGAGAGCAAATAAGTCACCTCGGGTTATTAGTAAAAACTATAAATGGCACAAGGCAAGACATCCTCCATCATCACAAGTTGGTTTCCAGACTCCAAAGAGCAAGGAATTGTCAGCCAACTCAGCATCGGTCCAGCAACCAGATTCAAGCCTCTCCACGTAGTACCGGCCCAGAGATAAGTTGGTTATTTCCTAGTTGTGTAACATGATACGACCCATAAAAAACAGAACCAAAATGATTCATTTATTTTCCCATTAAACTAACCCTAAACCCCAATTTTAACCCTAACCCTAAACCTGTTGTATTTTGTATATAAGGTGTGTGCTAGATCCCCGCTTATACTTATAGACTGGCCAAGGTCACGTGATTAACTCTTATAACCAATCACTGGCTGTACTACTGGACTAATACTTAAACCCCACCCATAATGGTCACACATCAAATAAACTCTTTGACGACGGACGCATATAGGATTGCCGGGATCTTTACCAATACTCACGAAGGACTTATACGATTGCCAGTAACTCATAACACTTTAGTAACCAAAGGATTCACATTGTCGACCGACTCTTTATCAAGGATTCCACCAGAAAAGGGCTTCTGCTATAAGACCAAGCAATGACCCTTAAAAACTTAACGATAACTCTTGTTGGACTTAAACTTAAACTTAAAAAATTAAAAAATATTTCAAAATTTGTGGATTCTGTTGTTTTTTTTTGGGGGGGTCAGCCTGAAATATTATGTTACAAAACAAGGGGGTTTAGGGTTAGCGTTGGGGTTTAGGGTTAGTCTAATGGGAAAATAATTTGGGTCTTATTTTTTCTGGGTCACCCTGTAATATCATGTTACTCAAGTAGGAAATAACCGATAAGTTTACAACGAATTATTTCTATATGACACATCATCACTCTATTCCGAAATGAGGGCCGTGAAGTTACACCCCGACAAGATAGCAGGGACGACGCTCCAAGATCTGAAGAAGAGAAACGACACTAGCCGAAGAATATTGCAAAGGAGTAACATCAACAACTTCGGTCATCCTATAAAGTAAAGAGGTCTTCCGTGGGAACCGTTATCAGCATCACACTAGGGACGAAGCCATAAGTGTATCATCTATATACAAAAGTACTGCTAGAAGATTTCACAAGTGTGAGAATATATATATATATATATATATATATATATATATATATGAATATGATATAATGAAAAAACAAAAGATGTTTACAACTGAAATAGGATCATCAGGAGAGAAGTGTGCAAAACCGTTTCGGGGCCAATCTCTCGACGGTTTTAAAAAGCAACACCGGCCCATCCTCACTAATATGAGGACCCTTCGCATTATAATGCATCGACCGCACGTGGGTCGGTCATCAACAAAAAGGACACACTTCTCTCCTGATGAGCCTATTTCAGTTGTAAACATCTTTTGTTTTTTCATTATATCATATTCATACTGTAGGATTAATTTCCATTTTATTTTCACAGACACACACACACACACACACACACACACATATATATATATATATATATATATATATATATATATATGTGTGTGAAAAAACAAAAATAACAGGATTTCTACATCTTATCCGGTGAACATCGTGGTCTACAGTGCTGGGATTTTTGAACTTTTTGATACTTTCTTATACATTTTTATACACATTTACATCAAACCCTTTTGAGTTTTCTTTGTGGATTATAGTGCTTCTGATTTAATAAAATAAAATAAAATTTATTTATTTTATTTTCAAAACAGAATACGCATTTTCTAAATTAAAAAAAAAAAATTCAAATAACAAAAAAAAAATCCGGCTATAATATTGAACGTTTCATCTGCACCACTTTCGTCTCATAACGGTCCACTTTCACCGTTCTCTCTATCATACACAACTCGCTCTTGATGAAGACCACTTCAATAAAGGGTCGAAACAGAATTCTGTCATCGAATTTAACATCATGTGTTTGTTTTTTTCTAAATATTTATTTCACACTGTCGGATTCACTTCCATTCATTTTTCATATATATATATATATATATATATATATATATATATATATATATATATATATATAATATATATATATATATATAAAGGAGAAATACCGAATTGATACATATATTATATATATATATATATAATATATAATATATTTCAGTTCGGTCTTTCTCCTTTTCATTCTGTTATTGTTTACATAAGGAAGTCTCCGTGTGACAGGCTGAAGACTCCGGCGTACCCGAAGGCCAGCCAATCCGAGCGAACAATCGCGCCTGTCGGAAACTGGTGTGAAGCGGCTAACCGGACTCCAGCCTCGTGTCATGACAGGTAATATCTTTGCCAATCATTGTTCTACGTCTTAGCAGTTTGCAGGATTGGTTTAACGGTGTATCTTTTTCGGAAGAGAGCGTCGGTTGTAGTCCGTACAGGAAAAGCGAATAGCGAAAGAAGAAATGAGATTTCGTGTGCGGGTCGATGGCGGACGGTGCCGGCGGGCAGGGGTAGTTGGATTGAGACGGGGGTGGGGGGGTTGTAAGCATTTATTCTGCTTTATCGAACCGTTTTACCTACATAGAATATTTCAGATTGTTGCGACTATTGAACGAAAGAGATTACTGTGCATTGATATGGACATTATGGTACGTCCTACTTTTGTTCAAGGATAGTCTACGATGTAATTACAATCACGTAAGTATCCATTGACCACCAATGGACATATATGCATAATGTATTTCCCCTGCCTCATTTACGTATATATATATATATATATATATATATATATATATATAAAATGTCATTCGCATATATATATATATATATATATATATTCACCTGATGATTGCATCGCATGAAACCAATATGGTTGTGATTGTTCCTTTGTCACCTAATAAATAGATATGTAAAACCTTTATATATTTATCTAATTATATTATATAACAGCTCTATTTTATATTGAGCACTCTACCAATAATACTGCCTTTAGTACACCATTCCAACAAAAGCTGAAACAGTGACCATCTCACACTATATATATATATATATATATATATATATATTTATATATATATATATATATGAGGAAAAGGGGGTTGGAATGAATCCGACAGAATGAGGTAAAATATGAGGAATGAAAGAACAAAACTAAGACAAAAATGGGTAGTATATTTCGCTGGAGTTTTGAGCTCGGCGTCTTCATGATCATACAAGTGTTTTATAAAAGGCGGAAGTAGGTAGATGGGTAAGTTTTGTGGTGAGGGAAAGATTATATATATATATATATATATATATATATATATATAAACGTCTTTCGCATATATATATGTATATATGTTGAAAAATAAATAAAGGTAAGAAGTATAGAATGGATAAAATAGGATATTTTAATCAATTTTACTTACAAGTGTTTCGGTCAGGACTATATAAACGTCTTTCGCATATATATATATATATATATATATATATATATATATATATATAAAGGACGTCACATCACGGATTTCCTTGACTCTCTCTCGCCATATATCCCTACCGGCCATCGTTTTCGTAGGTCCTCTAGACAAGTGGTTTTCAACCTTTTTACCTGTGGATCGCTTTGATGCCTATTTTACTATAGTGGACCCTCCCATAGAAATTTGATGTTAAAAATCTTATTATATTTTCATTATCAAAGTTTTTACTTGATTGGATCCCCAACAAAGTTATATCGTCCCCGGAGGCCCTATGCCCACCGGTTGAGAACCTCTGCTGAAGACGTCCCCCAGTGTTCGCTCAGATCTGAATGAAAGAATTTGCTCGTCGGCCAACACTGGTGTGTCCATGTATAGGAGTCCATAAGAAAAATCCCCTTCATACTACTCCAGAGATGCGTGTCTTACTAGTCTCTCGTGGATTGTTTACATGATTGGAAATAAATAGACGTACGGCTGCATCCTTGCGTATTTCCCATCTAGCTTTTTTCTCCAAGATTTTTATTAGTCTAGTAGTAATTACACGTCGACTGCTTTGAAGTTGTATTTCCTCAGAGATCATATTTCCATCTGGTTGATAACTTGTCAGTAACAATCCATAATTTACCTAGGCATATTTTTACTTCACTATCAGTTGATGAGATATTGCTACCGAAGTAGTTGAACTGGTCTGCTAATTTCAGGTTGCCATTTAATAAGATATAAACCGTCTTGATTAATACAGATGAAAACTGTTTTATCCGAGTTTACTAAGCAGAGATATATGCTGTGGTAATTCCAGTACTAAAATTAATTGTAAATTGTAAATCAATGGTATATATATATATATATATATATATATATATATATATATATATATATTAGACTCTCTCGTCGATTTTCGACGCATGAGGGTTCACACACACAATGAACACCATCACAATGATTTTGTTTTGTGTAAAGGCTTGTATTGGACAATCCACACTTTTGGCACAGTCGATAGGAAAGAATTGGTCAAGGGTTGCCACAAACCCAATCAACGACCGACCTCAGGAATTTTGAATTCAGAGTTATCCCTCTCCTAGACGGGCCCAGTCTGCCCTACTATTCAACCCATAGCTGGTGGGAGAATATATGGATTCATACCTTTCCCAAGGGTATTAGCGCTATGTGAAATGCCAATAGCTCGTATATTATATATAATATATATATATATATATATATATATATATATATATATATGAATGAGAAAGAGATAAATAGATATACGGATAAAGAAAGAATGAGATGATTACATAAAGAAAGAGAAGAGTGGTAGATAAAGAAAGGAAGGATATATATATATATATATATATATATATATATATATATATATAAGGAAGACAGAGATAGATAGATCGATAGATATATAGATAGATAAGGAACTAAATAAATAGATAGATAGATAGATAAGGAATGAAAGACAGATAAGGGATGAAAGATAGATAGATAGATAGATAGATAGATAAGGAAGGAAATATATGTATATATGCATATATAGATAGATAGACAAGAAGAAAGGAAAGAGATAGATAGATAGATAGAGAAGGAAGGAAAAGATATATAGATAGATATACAGATAGATAAGGAAGGAAGGAAAGAAATATATAGATAGATAAGCAAGGAAAGAGATAGATAGATAAATAGATAGATAAAGAAAAAAGAAAAAGATAAAATAGATAGATTGATAAAGTGAGATAGATGAAAATATTTCAATTATATATCATTGCCTTATAGTACGTAGTCATCATACTAGATGAGATGAAAGGCAATATTTTTGAATTTGTCTATTCAATTTGCCTCAGGTTTATAATAATAAAGTCTACTGCCTGAATACATAATACTTTGGTGTTAGAAATTTTTAACTTATATAACTGAAATTTATTTGTGATAATTTATATTAAGTTTACTTAAGAAGAGCGATTTAAAAGTTACTTCAATAAGCTCTCTTAAATGTGCAGAAAACTAGGAAGAACATATTTCATATATTGGTAATGAAAAAGTTTAAAAATCGGTCATTTTGCGGTTATAGATCTATTTCTACCCACAGGTATCAGTTTATATCTATGAGTATCATCAGACCGCCTATTTTATTGAAAATAGTAAACAGAAATTTAATGAGGCTTAATATACAATATTTTTGGGAAATCCTTAAAGGTTTTGATTACAGTTCGTATAATCTTAGGGACCTTGTTTATGGCTAAGGAATAGTGTGTCTGATGGTCTCACTCTGGGTAGGTTTGTCCCTTCGTATATATATATATATATCATCATCATGTCTCGCAAGAGCACGGATATCCATGACAATCTCTCGCCAACCTTCCTTATCATTCATTGCCCCCGGGAGCTCCTCTGCGCAGCATCCAACATCCTCACATAGTTGGTCAATATAGGTCGTGGCTGGGCGGCCCAAACTAGCATGCCCATGTGTTGGCTTTCACTGGAGTATATGGCTTATGAGCTCGTCCTTGCTTCTCCAGCATGGTCCTGCATGCCTAGTCCGTCTTACTCGTATGGTTTGGAGATGGGGGGGGCAAGTGGCCATAGAGCTGCCTCCTTGTGGGGTGCTGTTCCACGACTTGTTTAATATTGCACGCAGCATTCTTGTGCAGGTCCCATCTAGCTTATTCTCAAGGCGCTTCGTTGGGTCCAGGTGGTGCATCCATATAGCATAATGATATAACCACAGCCTGGAAGAATTGTCGCTTTAGCTTGTCAGCGAGATCGGTCTCTCTCTTTTTTTTT
>CM042148.1:31906013-31920368 GCA_023376005.1 Doryteuthis pealeii | reverse complement strand
CTCTCTCTTCCTCTCTCTCTGCTATATCAATATAAAATTATATTTTTTTTCTCGTTAGGTGATTCGCTCTTATAGTACTATATATACACAATAGCTATATTCTCTAATATGAATCACACGTATTAATAAATTTATGTAATAAATCTATATATACGAAGGGAAATAAATCGAAGGAGGAAAAAGTGTGTTCCTGTCGAAGGACAGCGGTTTAGACAGGAAGTGTAGCTAAGCAGGCTTCAACCCTTATTACAATTGCTAGCATTTGGTATGGCCACTCAGAAAAGAGGTTCTGTTCATAACAACTTGTCCCTCGATAGAAGTATTTTCATCAGGACATGACTTGTGGTGGACGTAAAATCGTTATTTGTCACCCTTATTTTTCCATGCCTGTCGCAAACTCCGTGTTCTTTCCCAATTCCATCAAATAAAACTGCTTATATGTTTTGACATCATTGTTAAGCCTGAAGATCTTGTTAAGTGGCCGTATTTCTTCTCCGAGTGGTTTTAACCATCATTTCACAGGGTATTTCTGAAAATGGACGCACGAGAGTGCCGCTCTTATAATAATAATAATAATATAATAATACATATATTGAATAATATACATGATAATATTTCACTCCTTGAGTTTTTCACACCAGAGTTAGCTGGACGGTATTGCTCACTGGAAATTTGAGTGGACAATAAAGATCTGCCCAGGACCTCCGAGGATCTTCGCGAGTACTCTAGCCGATTTCAGCGGTGCACGTAGCCTGGATGGTCCTCGAGAAGTCTTTCTCCGTTGATTCCAGGTCCGTCACAGCCTTTTTCCCAAGGTTTTTTCGGGATCGTTCCAAAGTGCACTAATTTACAACTGGATATAGACTTTCACCCTTATATTCCCAGCTTTTTTTGTTTTCCTTCAGCGTCCACCTGGACTGCTGGAACTGCAAGAGTCAACCGTTTGGCATGTTCTCTTTTGAGTTTTGCACATCAGTGTTAGCTGATGGTCTTTCACTGGAGCTGAGTGGACAGCAAGTCTCTTCAGGTCTCCAGCGATCTTCTGAGTATTCTGGCAGATTGCCCAGTGCAGTGTTCTGATAGTAGTCAATGCTGTCCTCTGATTTCCAAACTTTCCAATCCTTGATGGGACCGTTTCAAGTGCACAGACCAGACTACAATTGGTAATCATTTGGACTTTCATATTCCATAACTTTCAGTTCTCTGGCAGTTTCCAGGTATTGCTGTATCATTTTTTCATTTTCCTTTAACTTCACCCTGTGATCTGCTGTACTGCAAAATCCACTAGTTGACAAGTTATTTCTGTTTTGTTTAATCACCACTAGGTCTGGCCTTCTTGCTGGGGAATAAGGTGATCCGTTTTATAATTTCAAAGTCCCAGAGAGTTTCATGCGTTTTCGTTTCTCAAGAACGAGATTCTGGTTTATGCGTATACCATTTTGTTGTATGGTCAAAATTTAATTGTTTGCATAAGTCCCGCAGTGGAACCACCTTCCAACCCGTCGTGGTGTTATGTACTACCGCGTTGTGGCTAGTTTTTGCTACATGTCAGGACATAGTACATCATCATTATTGATTAGCTTATGATGTGGTATGTGTATGGTTAGATTGACGGCTGTATTGTAGTGTATTATGGCTACAATGAGAGGATAAACAAGTTTGCCTGATCCAGGTGAGAACACCGGAGGATGTAATAGAGATTGCAGAGTGTTGGACGACTAGTAAGCTGGTTATAATCACAAACCAGAATCCTTTCTAGTGAATAAAACGCATAGATTCTATGGGACTTTTGAGGATACAGACGAATCTCATTATTCCAGCCTGAACCCCATGCTTGTATTGATGAAACAGAAAAAGATAACTTGTCTGATAAGCAGATTTTTATTGTCCCCAGGCGGATCACAGGGATGAGTGAAAGAAAATGAAAAGATAGAAACATGCTGGACCTGGCTAAGAAGAATTGAAAAAACAAAAAAAAACCTGTGAATATGAGGAATGAGAAAAGAAGTGAACCAATTGTGTGCTCGCACTTGCAACCTCCCATAATGTTTAGAAAAACCGACGGGAGCGCGAACGGAAATTCCAGAAGGAGAATTGAGAACAATCCATAATATAGACATTGGTAGAGATCTGCTAGAATACGCAGAAGAGTTTGGTAAACACGAGGAGACTTGTTTGTCACTCAGACTTCTCTGAAAGCCCATCAGCTCACAACTGGTGTGAAAAACTAGAAAGATTGAATAGGTTTGACTAAAGGGTAGTTCCATGTAAATCATACAGAAAAAAAGTAAAAATTGTCAACCGGACGCCTCTTACATTTTCGGTTCGCGAGCAAAAATCAAATTATCGTTTCGGTAGCAATATGTTGATATGTGAAATAATATAAAAAAATGTCGTAGATGCAGTGCCACATCGGGATTTTAAATCTTGCTATGCAAATATCAAAAATGATCAAATAACTTAAAATGGTTGACTTAGATTTTCTGATAGAATTTGTGGATTTCTTGGGCAATACTGCTTTTAGATAGAAGCCATTTTTAGGAGTAACGGAAAACTCTAGATTCTCATTGTTATCGACGAGAAAAATAGTGTTACAAAAGTTGCCATTTCGAACCCACGACCTATGGGAGGATTGGTGATCATGGAATTACCGGCCCCAAACCAAATCTTCCTAGAAAATCGACCACCAAATTTCTGGGAATATTTTCGAATAAAATCAGAATCATCTAAAATCCAAGATAGAATTAATTTTGCCGATTAACTAGCTGAAGAGACCTTCGAGTAGATTATGCCGTATTATTATTGCTATTCAAATCAATTCCGCTCCTATCGCATTATTGCTTTCAATCAGAGTCTGTTAATTATCTTATTTTTAATCATTCCTATTATATTATTCTATATCAAAAATCCAGTCTATTATTATTTATTCAAATCCCAGTCATTCTTATTTTATTCAATTCCCCAGTCCTATTATCATTTTATTCCAAAATCCAGTCCTATTATTATTCTAGTCACAAATCCAGTCCATACTATTATTCTTATTCAAATCGCGTCTATTATATATTTTATTCAAATCAAGTCCTATCATTATTCTATTTCAAATCAGTCATATTATTATTTAATTCAAATCCACAGTCTATTATTATTTTATTTAAAATCAACGCCATCCTTAATCTGAATTCAAAATCCAGTCATATTATTAATTTTTATTCAAAATCCAGATCCTATTATTATTCTATCCAAAAAATCCAGTCCTACTATTATTTTTTCAAATCCAGTCTTTTGATTATTGTTAATTTAAATCAAGTCCTATCCTTATTCTATCAAATCCCAGTCCATATTTATTTTATTCAAACAGTCCTATTATTATTCTTATTCAAATCAATTTCTATGATTATTCTATTCTTATCACAGTCCTATTATTAACTGTCAGTTTATAATAAACTAATCCTCAGTTTTAGGTCACAAGGGAGCATTGCTCTAGATGGGGGGAAGCCTAGAAAATTCTTTCACTCGATGTCGGAGAATAAATTACGCGGAATATCCGGATTATTGCCATTCTAGGTAGGTTCCCTATTGCAGAAACGGATCAAGTACCCAATTCATGATTTTGGATCAGAGACCCAAAAGGGGTTGGGCAGGTGGGTGTTCACGTGGTGATTTTTCAATGTAAACAAGTGACACGTGCTAGAGCCGTAACTAACGGCTCACGGTAGTTTTCCCAGTGGTGGAGAGAGCACTGTAAGTGGTTTTAAAGAAGGCAAATAGTTGCACTTGAGTTAATCGTAAGTTTGTACAGGTGTGTAAATAAGTATCGATATTTTTGTACTTTTTTGACACACCTCGTATTCTGAAAAAAAAACATAACGTTCCATTCATTCTTCATTTCCTATCTTGGTAAAGACAGCTTCAAAATGCACTTTTAGGACACACCTTATATTTCATAAAAAATTAACGTTCCATTCCTTATTCATTTCTATCTTGGTAAATAGAAGATAAATCCTCGATACTTTTTATGACACACTTTGTTTTCTGAAAAAAAATGAACATTTTCATTCATTGTTCATTTCTATCTTGGTTAATAAGTTTTAACTTTATACTTTTATGACAACTTGATATATAAAGTATATATATATATATATATATATGACTATATATATATATATATATCTGTGTGTGTATGTGTGTTGTGTGGGGGGTGTGTGGTGGATGTATGTATTAGGTTACCTGTTATATATATATATAATGTATATATATATTATGTTTTTACCAATGTAACAGAAATTGATCTCAACCGGCTGATATTAACGCCAAGATCAATTATATACATTATATAAACGTATAAAGCCTTTGTGTTCGGCTCATTTGAAGTTTTAAGCCATCTATATCACATATCAATAAAAAAGGCACCCGACTTCGTAAGCGAAGCGTCAAAAAAAAAAAGATTGACGTCCTTGAATTCACGCTCAGTTTTAGTTATATTAATGATCGGACAAATAAAACCGTGTTAGCTACTGAAAATACATTGCAATCATTTTCCGATCACCAGCCAAATGTAATTGATCTTCCGATTTTTACTGTTCTCTCTTCCTATACTAGCAGAATTTGCTTTACTTGCCGGTTTTGGTGTATAGTTCAAGGCCAATCTATCCATCTATCTTAGTTTCTACCATTAAGTGTTTGTTCATATCTACCACAATTCCTATAATTCATATATATATATATATATATATTATATATTATATATATTATATATAATAATGTGTTGTGTGTGTGTGTGTGAATAAAAGGCCTTAAATACATGGGTATCGTGGTTATGGACCATTTCCACTCGTAGCTATCTAGGGCCACGGAGCTTCTTCAAACACGTATATCTTTTATTTCTAGAAATAAAATTATACGTGGTCTGAAGAAGCTCCGTCTATCTTAGTTTCTACCATTAAGTGTTTGTTCATATCTCCACCAATCCTATAATTCATATATATATATATAATATATATATATAATATATATATAGAGATATATATATATATATATAATAGTTGTGAATAAAAAGGCCTTAAAAACCATGGTATCTGGTTATGGACCATTTCCACTCGTGGGTATTAGGGTCCAGGAGCTTCTTCAGACCACGTATATCTTTTATTTCTAGAAATAAAAGATATACGTGGTCTGAAGAAGCTCCGTGGCTCTAGATACCACGAAGTGGGAAATGGGTCCATAACCACGGTACCTATGGTATTTAAGGCCTTTATTCCCAAATAACCTGGCTCGTTTACAATAATTAAACATTGAGCTCTCATACGGAACCTGAACTCTATAACAAACAACTGGTAGAGAATATGTTGTGCATGCTATCAAGAAGACAGTTTGGTGTTTCTTGAGTGTGATAGCAGCCCAGAATACTTTGGAATATTAGAAGCAGGCACCATAAAAATAGGGATGAAAGAAAACGGTTTAAAAAATACTTAAAATACTTACCAAAAAATCTCATAACGGGGTAAATAACCTTGGCCGTCCCCATTATAAGAGACTCTGAAACCATTCTTGAAATGGACAATAGGATCTCCGATACATAGATCAAATGACTTGTTTGGTAAGTAGGCGGACGGGCCTCCAAGAGGCAGAACTAGCAGTCCTCAGAACTAGAAAGCAACTGATAAGTACAATCGTAAAGGAAGGACAAAGTGGTTCCCAATGAAGAGGGGACTGGATAATTGTGTGCGAAACTACTGTAAATCACCACCACAACACACACACACACACACACAAACACACACACCACATATATATATATATATATATCTATGGATTGTAATACAGGTACAAGTAATAACCTACTCGAGTTTCCCACTAACGATATTCAGGGTTAAATCCACTGGATTAATAAAGATATTGATTAATTGCAGTCGATTTAACCCTGAAGATCGTTAGTGGGAAACTCGAGTAGGTTATTTCTTGTATCTGTATTACAATAAATTTGCTCTACTAACGTATCGAGTACTTTTTGTTATATCACTGTCTTACCTTTCTGAATTTTGCATCAACTAACCATTGTGACCATTCTTCACCGATAAGTCAGCTTTTCCAAAATAACACCACACACACACCACACACACACTCACACACAACACACACATATATATATATATATATATATATATATATAGTGCTAATACGGTTAAAAAAATGTATAAATACAACCATTCTCCTTCCATCTATGGGTAAATAGTGAGGTATACTTAAATCTTTAACTCTGGATGCCAACCGGTTTAGGCGAAGGAAAATTCTGAATTCAAACCTGTTAAGATCCTCATGAATTAAATAGGAAATTTACCTATCCGTGAGGAGGGGTTGGGTACTTATATATGTTGTGTGTGTGCATTCGCTTGTATTTGCGTGTGTGTAGGGGTAAATTTGTTTAAATTTATCTATCCATCTAACACTATCGCTTTGTTCATATCTATATAATCAGATTGTATCTCTATGAGTGTTCATCGCATTCTCTCTCTCTCTCTCTCTCTCTCGCTCTCTCTCTCTCTATGTATATCTATATATATATATATATAATGCTTTGTTGAACTCGGACTATTCTTGTCTGACAAGTTTCTTATCTATCTTTTCTAATTATCTGTCCATATTCTTTTTATATCAGGGTTGAATTGGTGTATGAATGCACCAAAGGTACTTACGCGAGTACTTTCAGCACTACTTAGTGCCATTATCAGTTGTGACCTAGTGCAATGTTTCCATTGTTTCTTTTTGAACAAACAGTAGCAGTAGGAATAAGTAGCAGGAGGGGCTCACATGTTTATAAAAATATTATTCATACTGCTACTGTTTGTTTAAAAAGAAACAATGGAAACATCCCACCTGTTCACACCTGATGATGGCACTAAGTAGTGTAGAAAGTACTCGTATTAGAACCTTTGGTGGATTCATACAGCAATTCCACCCTGATATTAAAAAAAAGTTAGCCAGACAATTAAAAAGGATAGAAAAGAAACTTGTCAGACAAGAATTGTCCGAGTTCAACAAAACATGCATAAAAGAAAAAATGCCGCCAAAATATCCTATTGGAAAAATCTGCAATATTTTACATTTTACCATGCGTTAGACTCTTCAGATATGCTATTGATACATTCACCAACTTTCTTCATCTGTCGTCCCAGTGATCCATAGATTACTGGCATTTCTTTTTTTTCATGTGCCACATTCTGCCAATTTCCGATTCCTGATCTTTATATTTGAGAAGCTCTTCAACTTTTTCGATCAGCTGGAATTGATATATCGATCTTAATCTATTTCATCTTCAAAATATTTCCCTGTGATCTATAGCCTGTTAGCACTTTGATTCTTGTCAGTGTGTATTGGGAAACCTCAGAAGATCGCCACAGCTTCTCTTTCTATGTCTGCTTCAGAAACTATGCTCATACCAGTTCGTAGCACATCGTGCTACTCACACACACACACACACACACACACACACACACACATATATATATATATATATATATATATATATATATATATATATATATATATATATATATATATATATATTCGTGGTATTATTATTTTTTTCTCTCCTTACCAGTTTTTTCACACCGTCGCTAGCTGGTGGTGTTCCACAGGAGGCTGATAGAAAGCAAGTCTCACAAGGTTTTTCAGGATACTTCTCGGTACTCTAGCTGATCTTAACAATGCTGTTGTCAAGATGACTTTGATTCTTCCTCTAAATTACAATTCCGCTAATCTCTTTTCGAAACAATTTAGGATCATTCCCAGGTCAACAAATACAACTCCTGTGGGTTTTTCACACCAGCGTTAGCAAATGGTCTTTGACCTGAGTCTGAGTGACAAAAAGTCTCCCCAAGTCTCCAGGACTCCTCTAAGTATTCTAGTTGATTTCAGTAATGCTGTTGTCTGGATAGTCTCAATTATCATTATTATTATTTACTCCTTTTGAGTTTTCACATCCGCATTAGCTGATGGTATTTCACTGGAGTTTGAGAGAGAGCAAGTCTCCTCAGGTCTCTAGGACTCTTCTGAGTATTCTGGCAGATTGTAGCAGTGCAGTGTTTTGAATGGTTTCAATCCTTCCTCTGATTTCCAAACATTCCAAACCCCTTTCCAATCCTTTTGGGATAGTTCCAAGTGCACCAACTACAATTGGTATCACTTTGACTTCCATATTCCATAGTTTGACTTTCATTATTATTATTATTATTATTATTATTATTATTATTATTATTTTGAAGTTTTTCATACCTATCATAGCCGGTGGTTCACTGGAGTGACAGCGAGTCTTCTCAGGTCTCCAGGGCTCTTCTGGGTATTCTAGCCGATCTTAAGAATGCTGTAGTTTAGATGATTCCTCCTCTGATTTCCAATTCACGCAAATTCTTTTCCACACCTTTGGGCACCTTTCCAAGGGCACCGATTACAATTGGCACTAACTTCACTTATTATTATTATTATTATTATTATTATTATTATTATTATTATTTAATTTACACTTTTACATACTATGTCTTACAATCATTCGTCGAGTTTTTGAACAAGATCTTGGGTAAGGGAAGTTTACGACCATATCGCTGTAATTGTAAGGAGAGAAAGAGAATAATAAAAAAATGATACACCTCGGAGGAAAAAGTATTCAAATAAAAGAATAAAAAAATGACGTAAGTAAGAAATGTTAGTGATAGGGAGTGATGGCACATATCGTCTGTTTCAAAGAAATATAAGAAAATCTCAAAAGAAAAAAAAGAGAAAAGAAAAAAAGAAACAAAGAATTTCACCTGATATTATTACACTTTTTACATATAGCTTTTAAGTAAACATGTCAAGCGTTGTTCTAGTCAAATCATCATGGCGTGCTATGTCTACGGTACCCGCTAGTTATTATTATTATTATTATTATTATTATTATTAGCAAAATAAAAAGACACCCTCCGGGCGATGTAAAAATAATTTTTTGAAATATATTGCCTGAGGGGATGGGAGCTGAACATTCAATGTTATAGAGTGTGTACCATAAGTATGTAAAATCGTCAAATTTATTAAAGGAGAAAGAAAGAAAGAAAGAAAAAAAGAAAGAAAGAAAGAAAGACAATTTGAAATGGAAACAGTTCCGATAACTTTAAATATCATATTAGAATAAAACATTCTATATATAAATATATAACGCCGGGCATCTCTTTCATTGAAACAATGAGGATTGTCTAACGCTGCATGTTCACATTTTGAGTATATTCATTCTGTTATGACGTTGGGTTATGTGTTGGGTAATGTGACGCAAGCAGTGACGTAATTTTTGTTACAGACAAAACCGGAAGCGAATCTCCATTATTAATAGAGATTATTATTATTATTATTAGTATTAGTATTATTATTATTATTAGTAGTAGTAGTAGTAGTAGTAGAAAAAGAAGAATGCTTGCTTATACGAAGTAGAAAGGTTTTCAGTTGAGTCTAACCGGACGGACAGCTGTCCGCAGCTCAAATCCATAATATTGTTATAATCTGTTTTTCTTCAAACTGATCTGCCGAAAAATTGGCTGTGTTATGTGTGGTAGAGGATTCGATGATTCGTTCACTTTTGTTGCGTTCCTTTTTTTTCTCATCTGTCCAAAAGCTGCAGTCGGAAGGAGAGTAATTAGCTTCCTGCACAAAAGGTCGCGATTGAGACGCTCGCTTGATTCTGTGAGATAAAGACACCGGTCCTATCTTAGGAACGCAGATGGTCGCTTGTTGAGATATCAGTTGTTTTCCTGCCCCCTCTGGTTTTTCTTCTTATTTTTCCTCGATTTACTCAGGAAGTGATATTTATTTTTTTTCTGATGCTGTCCGTCCTTGTCTATCGATCTATTTGTAGGGGTGATTCACTGAGGAAACCAGTGGTAAGTTTTCCTCGATTACGAAATGCCGGTATACATGTTCTGTCGAGGACACCGTCACCAATAGAGGAGCTCTTAATCTACAGGGTAACATCGTGGACATGTACTCGGCGACCCCAGTTCAAATTGTAGACTAATCCCTCTCTTCTCCTGAACCAAATCTCTTTCTATTGGTAAATAATAGGACTGAGTGGGTTATTTAGTCATACTAAGACAACTAGTCTAGGAGAAGGAACATTTTGATTTCAAACTAGTTTTACTACGTTAGAAACTTTACCTTTTTGTCATATCCAGTCCGTGGCGGAGGTGTTGGGTGTAATGCAATCTGTCGATAACAGAAAATCCCTAACAGTTAATTCTTGATGTTAATTTGTAACTTTCAACACATGGGAGACGTTACAGTTCTAAAATCGACTTACACTACTGTATAGTGAAAATCTTGAGAATTCTGTCATTTCATCGATAGAAAATTGGTTTGGTGATGATGTACTATTTCAGTTTTCTTAGTTGTAGTGAAAAGGAAAAGACTAATCACAGATTAGTATAACGGATCTAGAAAAAGACCACTTTAAGGAATTTTCCTAATTTTTGAGAATTTTATTCTTAGAAAATTATGACTTATCGCTATAACTATGGTGACTTAAACAATAATAATCAATGAAAATAATTGCTTCCTATGTGTGCTAGACCCATTGAAGTATCATAGCAAAGCTTTTCTTCCATAAAGGCATGGAAAATCAAAGACATGGACAACGAACTGTCTGTATATAAATCCAATCGATAATTTATGGTGATGAATTAAAAATAAACATTATCCAAGAGAGGGCTCCACATACCAAAGAAAATCTGGTTATTTCCAAGTTGAGTATCATAATATTACAGATTGTCCCAGAAAAAAAACAGAACCCAAATTATTCATTTTGCCATTAAACTAACAGTAAACCCTCCCCCTCCCCCCCGTTGAGTAACATAATATTACAAGGTGACTCAGAAAAAACAGAACCTACAAATTTTGTAATAAAACTGTTAATTTTATTTTATTTTTTTTTAAGTTTTGAGTCCAACAAGGGTTAGGATTTGGGTTTAGGGTTAGTTTAATGTGAAAATAAATAAATAATTTGGGGTCTGTTTTTTTCTGGGTCAGTCATGTTACTCAACTAGGAAATAACCGATGATCTATTTACTGATATTGGTGAAATCGACACCTGTAAAGATTTACGTGTGTCATAATAGGTCCAAGAAGCGCAACTAAGTTTTCTAATTTCTTTCATTTTTTCCTCAATTTTGAGAATTGAAAACAAATCATTCTTGCTAGCAATGATACAGATTCAAAGTAATCAGCTCTATTTTGATCCTATATTTAAATGAGGCCTCAATTGTATTCATAAAAGTAAAATAATAAGTAAAGTGGTCGGGTCGGCCTAATGTCGGTATCAGGCATACAACAAGGAGGTCTATCTCCTGTTCACTAGCGCTAGACCAAGGAGAATGTTTTTACGTCTGAGGTGGAGCGCCACACCTACCATCACCTCCTTACTTTACCGCACAGATCCATGTGCTATTCATAGGCTGAGTTGGCGAGGGCTGGTATCGAACTAGGAACCTTGTGGTTTCTAGCCTAACGCTCTACCGACTGAGCTAACCCGGCCATTAATTATCCGGTAATTAAGACCATTAATTTCTTGGTCCTGCTCATAACCTTTCAGCAACGCTTTGTATAAATTAAACCATTTAACTTATGTAAATGTCGATGAATTTATGAGATATAAGTAAGTAACGTAGTCGGGGTGGTCTAAAGTCGGTATCAGCCAGACAGCGAGGGAGTATATCTCCTTTTCACTAGCGCTAGACCAAAGAGATTGTTTGTAGCGTCTAAGGGGGTGCGCCGCATCTACCATCAACTCCTTACTTTGCCTCACAGATCCGTGTGCTACCCATACGCTGAGTTAGCAAGGACCGGTATCGAACCAGGAACCCTGAGGTTCCCAGCAGGACACTCTACTGACTAATGCTTAATAATCATTATAGACGGATACACTTCGAGCATGCATACTTGTCTGTCTGTTAGTTAAACAACGGAAAGGTTCTTACTATAACTCATATATATATATATATATATGTGTGTGTGTGTGTGTGTGTGTGTGTATAGATTGGCGGGAGAAATATGGACAAAGGAACAAAACTCAGAAACGTATATGTAGGAAATATATCTCGCCGTGCATTGAGCTCGGCTTCATCAGTTATTATTTATTTGTCCATATTTCTCCCTCCTATCGGATTTACTCCTATCCTCATATATATATATATATATATATATATATATATATATATATTCAAATATCGATCCAGTTTTTCTCTTTATTTTAGTTTTACTCTATGAGGGAGTCTCCGTAGCCTCGTGGTTAACTTACTGGATTGCGACATCGTTGTAAGCGAGTCTCAACTCCAGTTGCTTTCATGTTCACTTTCGGACTAATACTCTTATTAAAAGGTATAACCACCCCACCCTTCGCCATGGAATTAATAGTTCCGCTACTGTTCTTCTACAAGGATGAATTTGCATTTGACAACCCACATTAGGATGGGGAAGTCTACTAGCTAACAAGTTCCTTTCTTTTTATATTTGTTTGTTTGTTTGATTATTGATTTTAACGGCATATCAACCCGTCTGGAGTTATGTCATGCCTAACGGTTAGGAAGTTATACATATCGTGTATTTATATTTATACTGTTTAGTAATTGGTTTTAACAATATGTTAGCATTATTGGGGATTATGTTGTATGGTATTGATTAGGTTCATTTCTATATTCTATGGTATAATTTTATTTCCTTCAAAAAAGAGAGAATATCCTCCATGTTGACATTTTCAAACAGATCTTTCATATTGTTTGCTTTAAAATAACGGTTTCTGATGTGAGCAAAAAACCTGCATGAATAAGTGTCTAACTGACAAAGGTGTTTGACATGTTTCACATTGTGGTTGTTGTTCTTGTTTGAGTATATAGGAGTGCGTTAGTATTTTTAGTAACTAATGCTAAATCTGGTAATCTGGGCGGGTGTGAGTGTTCCGTTTGTATTTTAGATTATTGTTTTTGTTGTTTCTATCATCATCATCGTTATAATTGCAGTTGTCATTATCACCATCACTATCATTATAAGAGAGAAGTCTTCATTTGTTAATAATATTGATTTGCTAGAATATAAGTTATTAGAAAATTGTAATAGCTCGTCTCATAAACGTGCTGCGTGCTGTATTGAAATAAAATCCTGGAAGAGACACACTACAAACCAACAGCTGTATGACCGCCTACCTCCCATCGTACAAACCATTGAAGACGAGCCAAAAATAATGGGCACTGCCGATAAAGTAAGGACGAACTCATCAGTGACATTTTCCTATGAACTCCTACACATGGACACACCAGTTATGTCCGACTGCAACAGTTTACATTCATCTGCTCTATGTGGACACTTGATGCCGTCAAGGGACGGATAGGGAGTGAAAGAGAAACACAGACATAGATAGACAGACAGACAGACAGAGAGAGAGGGAGAGAGAGAAAGAGAGAAAGAAGGAGAGAGAGAGAGAGAGAGAGAGAGAGAAAGAAATGATGAGGGATAAAAAGTTTAGCAATTAATTTCAGCTGATGAGCTCCCTAACCACACCGTGGACAATCGATATAGCCACTATTTTTTCTGCCATTGTCTCAGCAGGTAAACTAAATTGGGAATGTTGAATGGTAAAGTACATTCTCTTTTTCTCTGTCTCGCTTCACTGTTGGCCGGCACCAATGACATAGCCCAAGATAACGTGTTGGAAACAGAGGACAAGTAGAACTGGATTCTTATCTTGCTTAGAAGTTCACATAAACTACTGTGAAATAAAGGACAGTGTAGTGCAATTCACCGATTCAGTGTTCCTCAGTGGGTTATATCCGATTTCATTGTCTTTTTCAAGATAGTTATAATAAATTAGGTTAATTATTATATATATATATATATATATATATATAAATATAGTTGTATATGTTATATATATAATATATATACTATATATGATTGTATATATATACACACACCTATATATAATTGTATATATATATATTATTGTATACACACACACTCATATATATATATGTATATACATACAAACATATATATATATATATATATACACACATATATATATACACACATATATACTCACACACATATATATACACTCACACACACAATCATATATATATACACTCACACATAAATATTATTGTATATATGTATATACACACATATATTCACATATATATATAAATACACAAGACATATATATATATATATATATATATATATATATATATATATATACATATATACGCATATATATATACACATACACATATATACACACATATATGTGTATATATGTGCATATATATATGCATATATATACACATA
>CM042148.1:31893513-31901013 GCA_023376005.1 Doryteuthis pealeii | reverse complement strand
TATATATATATATATATATATGTGTGTGTGTGTGTGTGTGTGTGTGTGTGGTGTGTGTAATTCAAACATCTTTGTCTAGGAATTGAGTCCGTTTCCAACGACTCTAATCATTAACCACGCGCCACCATGTTTGTTTGCATATATGTGTGAGTATGGGTGGGTGAGTGTATGTGTGCATGTGTATTCGTATGTGTGTGTGTGCGCCTGGATATGTGTCCGTGAATAGTGTGTGTTTGCATATATGTGTGAGTATGGGTGGGTGAATGTATGAGCGAGTGTTACCGAGTGTGTAGGGGTTAGTGTACGTGTGCTTATGGATGTGTGGTCTGCATGTATGTAGTATGTAAGCAGGATTGACACTAGGCCAATTTCAACAGGTTTGAATTCAGTTTTCCTTCTCCTAAACTGGTTACTTAGCCAAGGTTACGATCCCAGTCTGCCCTGCGATTTTACCCATAGCTGGAGTTCACAGGTTTGAATTCGAGTTTCCTTCTCTTAAACTGATTACCTAGCCAAGTTTAAAGAGCCCAGTCTGCCCTGCTATCTACCCATAGCTTGAGGGAGAATTGGATTCATACCTGTTCCAAGGGCATTAGCGCTATGTGAAATTCAAATAGCTTTGTCCAGGAATTGAACTCGGGTCGACGAGTCCGTTTCCTATGACTCTAACCGTTAGGACACGCGCCTCCATTATATATGTATGTATATCTGCATGTATGCACACGAGTGTGTGTGTGTGTGTGTGTGTGTGTGTGTGTGTGTCTGAGTGTGCGTGTGTGTGTCTGAATGTATGAACGTACGTGTGTGTAGGGGTTAGCGTACGTGTGTGTAGGGGTTAGCGTACGTGTGTGTAGGGGTTAGTGTGCGTATGCTTATGGATGTGTGTCTGTATGTATATATGTATGTATATCTGTATGTATGCACAGGAGTGTGTGTGTGTCAGTGTGTGTGTGTCTGTGTCTCAGTGTGTGTTTGAGTGTGTGAGTGTGTGTGTGTGTCTCAGTGTGTGTGTGTGTGTGTGTGTGTGTGTGTACGTATCTGTATTATTTATCTATGTATATTTTTTATTATTTTTTTTATTTTCTCTTCATTCTGCACTTTCATTCCTTTAAATTGCAGTTTTGTTTGTTTGTTTGTTTCTTCTTTTCTCTTCATCACTTCATGTATATTCATTGTTTCTTTTTTGGATTCTTTCCCATCTCACATGACATGAAGATTAATTAGAAATCCATACGGGTGCCAGACGCTGAAGACGAAGGTCACAAACAGAATTTCTTGAAAAATCTTTCTTCATCCGTTAACCCCCTTCTCCCCCCCAACATCTCCCAATCACGTCGCCTTCCGCTGTCCCTTCTTATTTCCTTTGTCTGAAAATCGTGTCTGTTTTACATACCGACACAGCAACAACATAAACAACAGCCATCTACCAGCATATGTACACGGATACATATATATATTATATATATGCGGTGTGTTAGCGTTTATTTGTGCGCATGCGTGGTTAGGGTAGTGCAGTATAGTGCAGGAGTACTTGTTTAATTTTAAGGAACATTCAGGCTTTGTGAACGTTTGAAAACGAGAAATAAATGTGGATGAAGAAAAAAAAAGAGAATGAGAAAGTGAAAGTGAAACTAGAAAAGGGGGCGGGTAAGATAAAATTAACTAATCATTGCATTCTATAAATGAATGAAAAAGTATCAACAATTTAAAAACAAGGGAGATAACCGGAACAGATGACAAAAATAGGAGGACTGTAAGGATGAAAATTACGGGTAGAGAAAGATAAAAATTGAATAAAAATTTAAAGCTTTAATAAATGAATATATTTTAATAGACAAAAAGCTTTTAATTTTTTTGACTACCAAATTTCCCCCACGGCTATATCCAATTTTTGGACCATAAGACCTTTAGGCACCCCTTCCGCAATCTCGACTCAGAAGAACGCTTTATAAGTTACACCGTCAAAATCCCGTTGTTTGTTAGGGGTTAGGGTTAGGGATTAGGGGTTAGGGGTTAGGGTTATGGGTTAGTTTTATAATTTAAAAAACTCTAAAAATCGTCTGTTAACAATTAACCGGATTTTGACGGTGTAAATAGAAAAAGTGTCCCCACGAATCGAGATCGCAAAAGGGGTGCCTAAAAGTCATATGGTCCCAATTTTCTTGGTATTTTTGCCAGTATGATGGGATAATAGACAAATAGTTAAAAGATAAATAAGTAAATAAATAACTATTAATCACATATGAAATTAGATTATGTTGAAAAATAGGATTTGTTTTTTGTTTTTTTTTGTTTAATGCCATATCAACATTCTTGTGTTATTTAATACCAAAGTCATCCTTGTAGAAGAACAGTAGATGTATTTTCTAACCCATAGCGGGGAAAATGTGGAGGTTCATAACTTTCCCTACTTACCTTACTAGTGAACGTAATTGTGCGAGTGTAGTTCAAACTCACTATAATGTCGCTGTCATGTTAGGCTCTACGCCACATGGATTCCCCCGTGAAGGCCTGTGTCTATTTTTGTGGCCAATATATATATATATATGTGGTTGAGAGTAGAGGAAAATGTGGATATAACAATACAATCGACTGAATTCAATTGATATTTCGCCTCAGTTTGTTTGAAGCTTCCTCAGAATTTATTGACTTAAGTGCTTGTACATTCTGCTTTTATAGTGAAAAGGTAAATGTGTGGGGTAAGGGAGAGAAAAGGGGAGGGGTTATTGGTGTGTAGTCTAGAGGAATGAGAAGAATGTCAGGAGGGCTTAGTCTGTGTCGAGTGGTATTTTCATTTTTATGGGGTCAGTCAGTTGACTTTGAAGAGTATTTGATGTTAAGAGATTAGGTCAGATGTGTGAGGTCAAATAAAATCTGCACCAAGTGTCCGGGGATATACTTGTTTGAAAATATTTTAGAGAAGTCCTTAAAGATTTTGTTGAGATAAATGAATATACTTCCTGCTTTTTTATGTATGAAAGTTAATTGGATAAGGGAACGACAGAGGGATAGTAAGAGAGGAGGGGTGGGGTTTAAACAAATCAAAACAGAAAATATACCACACAAAATGATATACTTACTTAACAACGTAGCATAATGACATACATCATCGCACGTCTGACCAACGACTGACTATCAAATTTCTTCAAAGGCAACATATCCAGCCACATATAAAAACCCACCCTTCCTCTCTTACTGTTTCCTCTAAACATAAAATTCTCTTCGGGCATCTTCAGCATATATATATATATATATATATATATATATATATATATATATATAAAAAGTGAATGGAAGTGAATCCGACAGTATGAAATAATATTTTAGAAAAAAACAAACACATGATGTTATAATTAGTGAATTATAACATGTGCTTGTTTTTTCAAAAATATTTATATCATATATATATATATAATATATATATATATATATATATATATATATATATATATATATATGATATAAACAATATGATGCAACTATTTATATATTTATCTTCAAGATATATACATATATATATATATAAACAATATGATCCAACTATATATATATATATATATATATATATATATATATATATATATTATATATAAGTAAAAAAATAACAAAGACTTAGAGATTTAGCTTTATTGTCTATTTCAGGGAGCCTGAAATAGACTATAAAGCTAAATCTCTAAGTGTTTTGTTATTTCTTTACTTATATATTTGCTCTGTGACTCTAACATTAAGAGCACACATTGAGCTCTCAAACTGCTACAGGTTTTTTTAAAAAAAATAACACTCTTGTATCGTAAGAAAGATTTCTTCTCTGGACTTTGGGGATTATATATATATATATATATATAATATATATATATATATATAATATATATATATATATATATATAGTTATGAATCACCGCAAGATGTTGCAGCTCAGCATGCTAGCCACGAACATCTTTCTGTTAAAATAAATGTGTTTCTAAAGACGTTTATTCGGGCATATTTGTGTGTATATATATTTTTCTTCCTATTTTGTTCATTTAATATTAATTCCTCCTATAAAACCGTCATTCGTACCCCCATCACATGGACTTTGGTTCTCCATTCTTTCCTTCTTCTTTCTTTCTTTCTTTCTTTCTTTCTCTTCTTACTCTTTTTTTTTCTCTTTTTTTCTCTTGTTCCCAACTCCTTGGTTTATATCTTCCTAATTTCTCTGGGTTTTTTTGGTTCTTCTTACCAGTAAAATATTTTGGCTTTTACTTTAACTTAATTTATTCCTACTTATGTTTTTTCCACTTTGCTTTTGCCATTCTTCATCATCTCTTCTTTCTTATTGAGTTTTTTCGACTTTTATTACTCGATGTTTTCAATTTGATCAGGTCAGCCTTGGCCCCCGGACAGGACTCAAGAGCCGTCGGTTGTCCTTGCTGTCCGGGGCGACGAAAGAAATTGACAACCCGAATTTATTGTTTGATTCTCACGTCTGCTGCCTAGATATTTGAATTTGATCAGACCGGCCGTAAACAGTAAGTTTTGAAAGGTCACACACACACACACAATCACACGTGTATATATATAATATATATATATATATATATATATATTATATATATATGAGGAAGAATGAATAAAGAAAAAGAAAGTACAGAATGGATAATAAAAGATGAATTTAATCAATATCACTTACACATGTGTTTCGGTCAGTTTATCTTTGTGTACACGATTCAAACTATTATTATCATTAAATAAACAAATGAAATGAAATAATAATAATAGAAAAATGTAAAATTATTCCGTACACAGAGAAAATTCGACCTTCATCAGAGTGAAATTTTATTTTGAATGAAAAAGTTCGTTGGAGAAAAACGGAGAATTTTAAAAAATGTTCGAAGAGAATTTTTTAAAATTCACTTTCATGACGCTGAACGATATAGAGTCGTTAGCCAATATTCCTAGGTGATATGGTAGATACAATTATGTATTGCAAAAATAAAGTGTTACTTGTTGAAAAGTTATATATATATATATATATATATAATATATATATGGGGGGTGTAGGTAACTATATATTAAACACAATAAAACAATAAACCCTTACAAAGGAATAAACTTCATCATCCCACCTAAAAAAAAACTACTGCAACGAAGTGTTCCTCTAAAAGCGATCATGGTCGTGGTTGAAAGTTACTGGAGAAAGTATTGAGCACCATTTGGACTCGATATAAGAAAAATTACACGAGGGTTTGAACTGAAACAATTGGAAAACATTAACACAAAATATATCTTATTATAATGGAGATTATGGGTTTGTATGTCTGTAACCGAAACTATATTACTATTCAAGTCACAATTCCCTTTGTTATTTACATCATATTCTCCATGATTTTATTTTTTATTTAAACCTCAATTATTAATAAAATTGTTTTACATCATTAAGACTGTTGACCATATATACATACTAAAACATGCAATTGTATTTATATATACAAGAAAATAGTGGTTTACAGTGTGAATTGGAAGGCTAATTTGCATATTGATCTTAAAAAATTGATTTTAATAAATATATGCTTAGTATTATTGATTTCTAATTGTTTGGTTTTATAGTAATGAATATGAGCAAAAATCTCGGGGATGAATCTTAAAAGAAATCCATTAACAAGAAGAAATAACTGTAATATTATTCTTTACTTCCTATTTTAACTAAATAGTTAAATTAAGAAAATTTACCAATGAAAGACGGGAGTAATGAAAAATGGTGGAAGAGTTAGTTTCAAAGTTGTTCTATTTTTCAATCATACCCCCTCTGTTCCAAATATTTTTTATCTGAATTATTATTCAGTTTCATTAGCCTTTCTAATTTAACATGATATTTTATTATATTAAAACTTAAATACTTGCACCCGGAGGGTGCATATATTCGCTAGTATATATAATAGATTTTTCTAATTAAAAAAAAAAACACGGGCCCACTTAGAAGTAAATTACTTCACTTAGTAAACATTAGTTTATGAATATATAATTTATATCAACAATATTATATTCATAAAAAATAATATACCCAATAATATTACAATGTAATAATTTATCAAATTAAAAAAGCAGCATTTATTTTTTTTTTTACATGTACACCAAGTACTCTCGCCCATAGGAATTATGTACCATAAAAAACAATCGTACCTATTTTTCAATCATCATCCTCATCATCATTATATCGTGCTGAGAGCACTTATTTCCATGATTCTATCTCGCCACTAGTCCCTGTTGGCCATCCCTCCTACCAGATCCTCCTCGCGGCATCCAGTATCAATACAATGTAAGTTTTTGCAGGTCGGTCTACTCTCGTGTAGTCATGTGTCTGTGTCATCGGGAGGACGTCACTAATGAGTTCGTCCATACTTCCTCAGCAATCTGGGTGTGGAGGCGCGTGGTGTAATGTCTAGATTCGTAGGAAATGGACTCTTCGAGTTCAAATCGCATATATATATATATATATATATATATAAGTATAGATAAAAGGATATGAAAATACACAATGCTGTTAAAATGAAAATATCTTATATCATTTTCATAGCTAATATTGAACAATATTTCGATTTATAAAAATCATCTTCAGAGCTTGTTTTTACTCCGGACTCATCGAGAGAGGAGCTGAAAATAATTCGAATTCAAAACGAAAACATTGATGTTCCAAAAAATCATGCGATCGTTTCTTCATAAGCAATATATATAGCCATCCACATATTACCTCCAACCGGGATAAAAACTCGATCGATTTATCATCAGTAAGATATTTTAACCACTCAGCCATCACCACCTACAGACTGGAACAAGGACTTTAACTGATAAATGCATATATATGTATAGTTGTAAAGTTCGCCTGAGAGTGCTCAATCAGTTTTATAAGAGAATGTTGCTTATATATATATATATATATGCCTGTGTGGGTGTGTGCGTGAGATTACTATACACTATTCCACTCGGGGATTTAGAGATGGGCTAAGATTTTGTGGTATTATATCAGTGGTAGAGCTATTAGATATACAAAATAAATATCAGTTTATATATATATATATATATATATATATATATATATATATATATATAAGAGCATTAAAAAAGAACCCAATTCAAAGAGGTTTTTGAAGAGGTTTTTTGAACAGATGGACATGCTACTACAAACACACTCCTCTACCCGGATTATAATAGCATGTCAAACCCTTAAAAAATATTTCAATTTCTATAATTCTTTTATAATGCTCCCTTCCCAAAAAAAACTCTCTAAAAACAATTTCTTCAAACAAAATCTTCTTCTACCGATGACCTAAGGTCGAAACTAGTTGAGAATAAATAACATATAAGAAATATTCCTGTTTGTCTTATTACTTTTGTTCATAACACACACACACACACACACATGTATATATATATATATATATATATATATATATATATATATATATATATATATATATATATAAGTAAAGAAATAACAAAAGACTTAGAGATTTAGATCTATAG
>CM042148.1:31833513-31888513 GCA_023376005.1 Doryteuthis pealeii | reverse complement strand
ATATTTAAATTCATTTGCTCAGAAATTGGTAAAGTATTAGTGAAAAATATTTCATGCAGTTATTCTTTATGTTAATTAGCAACATCCTCCGATAAAATATAAAATTATTGTTATAAAAATCGACCTACCCTACGACGATAACCCCATAGGCATTGCCTATCACCGGGGGTCATAGAATCTGGGACCCGAGTTCAAATACTGAACGAGGCTGTTTCTGTTTCATTTTGCGCTATTGCCCGTTTGAAAGGCATTGATCAAGTTATTCTACCTAAATCTAAAGAATAAATAGTAAGGCATAATTATTCTTTAGTTTTGATTAGGCAACGAATCGAGGAGAAGGAAAATTCTGAATTCAATTCAGCATTATTCGACTTCAAAATTGATTTAGTAGCACAATCTGCCCATGCGCAAAGAAAAAACAAAAAACATCGTGCTGTAATGGTTAACAAACTAGTCGGACCACATGATCTATAGTCACCCCTTTTTCGATCTCTTTTCATCAGGGCATTTTTTCCATTTATACCGTCAAAATCCGTTTGTTTGTTAACAGATGATTTTTAGAGTTTTTTTTTTTAATTATAAAACTAACTTCTAACCCTAATCCTAACCTCTAACCCTAACCCCTAACAAATAACCAGATTTTGACGGTGTACATAAAAAAAAGTCTGATGAAACAAGATCGAAAAAAGGGGTGCCTAAAGGTCATATGGTCCACTAGTCTTACATACCAGATTTCTTTCCGCACTGTCAGCTGTGGCATTAGAATACGCCGACTTCACCGCAGCAGAGGGGTAAAATCCTTTAAGTGGAATCACTTATTGGCCATACGTGTCGACCCGTAATGCTTAAGGACGAATCCTGGTGGTTGAGCTTTCCATGATATGCAACACTTCACTTGTCACTTACTTCGGCTAGACGGAGAGGCCCCTACCGATCAATCGGCTGATCACGCCAAGCCATAGCACCTATATGATTGTCCCAACACTATTGCCCTTATGACAATCCCTCAACACTTTTTATCATATTTGTGCTAGAAAGCGTTGTGTTGAAGGTGTGAGTGTTCAGGTTATGACATTAAACAGCATCTAATGGTGACGTTCCAATTCTGGAGCTCTGGGAAGTGTGGACTTGCCCATCATCGCCATTAGTAGGTAGTATAGTTGTATTAGTATTGTAACTAACAGATTCTTTATTTTGTTATTCTATAAAATTTATCAATACAAGTACACAATAGCAAGTAGACATATATAGATTTTCCACGATTGGATATAATACGGATGCACTTAAAGATGGAAAAATGCAATGAGTCTAGAAATATCGACGTTAATATCAAGCCATCGAATTTCTTCTGAAAAGAAATATATTCATCTATTTTTAATGTAAAATAAAATTGTACAATCAATTAAAAGAGAAAGTACTTCTATCAAAAATTGTACTTATCAACAAGTTTGAAGTGATTCTTTTTAGAATGGTGGTGTAGATGTTGAATGTATTCGTTAAAATATACATATATATATATATATAATATATATAATATATATATATATATATATATATATATTCAGAAAAATATAATGAGTATCAAAATTATTAAATCCTTGGAAATATCAGTTTAAAACGTAAAATGGTTAAGTTAAGCTATTCCAGTAGTTCAAATACTTCAACAACAGGTCACTCTGTCTGTTAACACATTTGTCTTTCACTGTTATTCTCTCACACTCTCCCCTAACTCTCTCTCCCCTAACTCTCTCTCTCTCTCTCTCTCTCTCTCTCTCTATATATATATATATATATATATATATATATATATATATATATATATAATGTGTGTGCGCGATAGAATAACACAGACCCAGATTCCACAGCGCTTAGGGGACTGTCCATTTCTCTTTCAAGTGTTCTTGAGATGACATCAGAAAGCACAGTTGATTCTGCATGTACGCTTTACTAAATGAAATCTATATATGGTCTATCAGTGATATTGATGACTCTTTATAAATACATCAAACTACCCTTATATATATATATATATATATAACACATAACAACTATACTACTCTAACACATTATTACTAACCCAGAATAAACTGTTAACCCAAATATACACGCATTATTTGCCTTGTACCTTTCCTTTATACAACAGTCTTAAACGTTACTATTTGTTAACTTTATTTCTGTTAATATATATATTATATTATATGACGATTTTGTGCTTGTTCACATAACTATGAGTAGAACAAGTAGTCGGAAGAAAGTACTACTCATTAGTTTTTAACTAATCTGTTTTTCTGGACTCAGATTGCTACGGCCGATAGGTATATTATTGCAAGTATGTTGTTTCGATTAATTTTTTTACCATGGAAACCTCGATTCACAAATGACAAATCTGTCAAGTTGAAAGATTCATCGCGATATAAACGTACATTCATGAACATCAAGTTCAGCATGCTCTACTGCATTCATGAGCAATGTCCGAGACAATGCACAGTTCACAAGTATTTGAAGAGGAAATCTCTTGTTTTTATTGACTTAATGGTTTAAATCCCTTTAGGTTTATTTTAGGACTAAAGGTTTGTTGGTTAGTTGGATTTTACGGTATGTCAACCCTTGGTTTATTTTATACCGAAGACGTTTTTGTTTTATTCATTTTTATCAATTAATTAATTAATTAATTAATTTTTAACTCATTTTTAAACAAATTTTTAAAACCCATTTTTATCTATTTAACCCAGGATGGAACTCTAACGAGTACTAACACTCCGGGTCAGAGTGAACCTGGGAGTAATTATTTAGACCAAGATAATCATTACACATCGTGTTTTAGAGACACGTCTGTTCCCACGAGGCTAATCAAATCCTGTTAAATCCTACTTAGCAGACATAAATTCCACCATCGTATGTCACCCCGCCGAAAGAAAAAAAAATACAAAAAAATCAAGGAATTAACCGAATTTTATAAAATGTTCAGCGTTGATACATCAATGAATAACATATATAATGCACCAGTTATTTTATTTAAAAACTGTTACATTTTTGCAGGTCAATTAACTTTGAACAGCGTATGTTTGTGAATCTGTGTTACGCTTCAAAGATAAGTAATTCAAAGTTAACTGACCTGAAAAATGTAAGAGTTTTCAAATAAAATAACTAGTGCATTATATTGTTTATTTATTAATATATCAACACTGAAAATTTCATTAAATTCGGTTAATTGCTTGATTTTTAATATTTTTTTTTATTTCGGCGGGGTGACATATGTTGTTTAAATTTATGTCCTTTAAGTAGGATTTAACCTCAAATCCTTAAATTCTAAATTCACCTCCCGCTGCCATGAACCGAAATGATCAACCAGAGGACAGACAGACAGAAGTTCAGTGAAAACTGAAAGCCCTGTAAATCGAGAATTACTCTTATTTCTAAATTTCTATTCAACCGCAATATAACACTGTGTCTTTCTTAGTAAACTATTATTTTGGAAATATTTCATCGGCTCCATTGACTATTCTCAATGTAAAAGGATTAAAAGGTGTTTCCATTGAATTTGTTAAAATGTGCTGTTCTGTTAGTAGCACCTGTTATATATTCACCTGTCCATAAGTTTGTTCCACCAATATTGTTTTCCGATTGCATTTGGAGCGGGAAGAAGGGATTGTTAAAATACATTAGTGTTTCATCTTTATAGCGGACATTACAGCGTAAAAGTAAGTAAACCTGTTCGCAATTCCATTAACACTATGAATTCGAAAGACAACAGATACAGACGAACTGAATAACTTGACTGGAAATATAAGTAAACAGATGGACTTTATATATATTTATATATATTCATACATATATTAGTCGTGGAGTAAAGGTCGTTACTACTTTAGTAAGTATAGTATTGTCTCTGTTTCCGATAAATGTAGCTCATGGCGAGACAATGTTAATGTCAGCTTATGCGAGGTCAACGCAAAAAAGTATTGAGATTGAAGCAGATTTACCAAAATAGAAATTATCGTAAGAATCTGTTCTGCTTTTATTTCTCTAATGTTTTCCATTTTATCAAAACTCAAAAGATATTGTTCCATTATGGATAGGCAAAGCCTATCATTTTTATAACGTAGTGTAGAATAATTCAAAATAATGATAAACATTGGATAATAACGGAAAGATTGATAGACAGATCTTGAAACTAGAGCCGACCTCTCATTGGCTTAAAGGATCAAGTGACCGTCGACTCTGAGAAAGTAGAATAAGAATCTAGGGAGTTGAGGCCAGACGTTTCCTCCCGTCTGTGCTGCTGCTTATTCTTCCCAGATGCGTGTGACAAAGAATGTATCTGGTATCGAGAATTAAAAAAATGTGTGTACACAAATATGTCTCTGGGTTGTCTCTGGTAATCACAAGATAAACAAGCACAAGATGAAATTCACACAGAGGCAATCTCGGTACCGGAGAAATGCGAAAGAGAACCCGGCATGAAGAAAAGAATCTCTTAATAGAAGTATGAGTAGAATCTAATAGACCATTAGAAATACTCGAGTACCAGTATGTAACAATATGACGAATTATGATACACTTAAAAAAATAACTGGACTATAAATCTTCAGAGGGATATTGCTTTCTAGGTTATAAGTATCTGCGCACTCTCTCACAGGAAAAAAAACACTCTCAGGACTTTTGTCCCAGGTCCAGTGTAGTATGTATGCTTCGTCTTCTATTTAGTATTTTTAATCGGATAGAATTAACACAGTTCTGTAAACAATCAAAATCAGAAAAGCTTTATGTCTTCAAGAAATACCTCCTGAATATAAAGAATATAAATGAAAATGTGAGCTCATTTGAGCAACTTTTATGATCAAAAACTTGGGTAGGGCGTCTGGAGTAATGGTTATCATCGGGGGAAATGGTCTCAGTGACACTAGTTCAATTCCTTGACGAGGCTGTTTGCATTTCATATAACGCTAATATCCTCGGGGAAGGTATGAATCCAACTATTCTCCCTCCAGATGCCTTTAAAATCAATCAATGCATTGGACTTGACTTTCGTCGTCGTCGTCGGGGTAGCCTAATGTCGGTATCGGCCAGACAGCGAGAGAGTCTATCCCCTTTTCACAAGCGCTAGACCGAGGAGATTATTTTAGCGTCTGAGGTGGAGCGCCACACCTACCATCAGCTCCTCACTTTACCGCACAGATCCCTGTGCTACTCATTCGCTGAGTTGGCAAGGGCCGGTATCGAACCAAGAACCTTGTGATTCCTAGCGAAACACTCTACCGACTGAGCTAAACCAGCCCATAATAAAATGTAATTACACGTTATAAATAAATAAGCTTTTCAGTCATAATAAACAACAGTAGGGCAGACTGAGCCCTTTAACCTTGGTTAGGGAACCAGTCTAGGAGAAGGAAAAGAATACAAAAAGTATCTAATAAGTTTCATGACTTAGTATTGGTTATCTGTGCTATCTAATAGTCACTGTTTCATGATGTTGATATTCTTTAACGTGGAAGACTACTAAAACCATACGAGATACCATTGGAAGGCATTTTATGACATAGTACTTTGATTATGCAATGCCATAGATGATTAAAATTAATGGAAGCTTGTGGTGTAATGGTTAAAGTCATAGGAAATGGACTCTTCGGTCCGAGTTCAAATACTGGACGTGGTAATTGCATTTCATTTAGCGCTAATACCTTTGGGAAAAGAATGAATCCAACTCTCCCTCCAGCTATGGGTAAATAGTAGGACACACTGGGCTCTTTAGCCTTGGCTAGTTAATCAGTCTAGGAAAAGGAAAACTATGAATTCAGACCTGTTGACCTCCGCTTAAGAAGTTGTCACAGCCTGCCCGTGCGGACGGGTTGCCAAATATATATATATATAGTATTTGATAATTTGCTTTTGAAGCATTGTTAAGTAAAGTATATTATTATTTATATTTTTGAAGGCAATTACAATGCGTATATCGTATAAAATTCGATAATTATTGAAAATAATCATAACAAGAAAACTCGGTAAATAACAGGTGTGACGTGTGGAACACCGTACAGCTGTTTCAACCTTATTAGGTCTCATCAACACTGTTGGGGGGGGGGGTCGAAGGTATACACTGCTGATGAGACCTTATAAGGTTGATACATAGGGCAGACTGGGCTCTTTAACCTTGGTTAGGCAACCGGTCTAGGAGAAGGAAAACTCTAAATTCAAACCTGTTAAACTCCGCTTAAGAAATTGACCTTGTGTCACATCCTGCTCGTGCGGAGGGGTTGGTGGATATATAAGGTTGATACATCTGTACGGTGTTCCACACGTCACACCCGTTATTCACCCAGTTTGCTTGTCATGATTATTTTCAATAATTATCGAATTTTATACGGTATACGCATTGTAATTGCCTTCAAATATATATATATATATATATATATATATATATATATATATATATATATATGATTAAAACAAATTAAAGAAATGACCAAAAGACTGCATCTTCTAGTTCCTGATAAAAAGCGATCTCTGAATCATTAAGAACTAGAGAGGTACGTATTTACCTTAACCATTCGTCACGAGTTAGGTGTGACAAAAGGATGCAAGTATGGGACATCTAGCAAGGATCGAACTCGCAATTCAGTTTTAATGGATCTGCGAGACTTGTTTCCCAACCATTACACGACGATGATACATCCTTTTTTGTAAATTAACCCGTTCGCCACGGGTAGGAGGTGCCACAAGATCGCAATTAGTAGTAGGCATGTAGTATAATCATACACATGTATAACTCTTACTGCAATAGATGATAAGAGTTATAATGATCTGATTCTAAATCGTATCTGACCAGGAAGCAGCACCCTACAAAAACATACACAAAAAAACAACACCCCAAACAAAAAAAAAACAAAGAAAACAAAGAAAAACAAAACAATTGTACAGCCATTTACGTGTAGCAAGATTGAATTTGGCAAGAACTACTATATTAGAAAAGGAGGAAGGAAGAAATAAGTGAGAGAGTAAAGGTTTTAAAAAGAGTAATGAACACAAAACAATTTGACCGGAGCGTGACCTCCCGAATGGAGAATTGAGTGTCAACCGGAAGTTTCGGGTGTTGACCGGAACCGGAAGTCACGTGGTGACGTGGAACGAAGAAGAAAAATACCGGCCTCTTTTTCGATTTGGGACAGCGTAGGGTTAAGACCTGCCCTTGGTCCCGTGTGGGATTACGGTAGTTTAATAGTTCTCTCTCCCTGTCTCTCTGCCTTTCTTCCTCTCCGACATAACCCACGAGACGAGCCTAACCTGGAAATAAAAGCTTAATCAGCTTGTGAAGATATATTTCTCGCGTTGTACTTTTTTTTATCAACAAGATGACCGCCACGTGCAGAACGCGTTTTTAGTGCCGTGAATTTGGGAGGCACGTTTACAAGACCCGCTATACAACGTATACAGATACCACAACGTTACATACATCATTTTTGTACTGTGAAAATATAACAACGTTACATACGTCCCATCTCGCAAACTACCCAATAACGGTGAACAAGACATGCAGGGTACTGGTAGAACAGTAAGAACGAACACATGAGTGACTTTCTCGTAGTGACTTCTATATATGGACACAATAGTTTTGGCCGACCAGCAAATTCTTACATAAATCCGCAATGTGTAGATACAATGAGTCAACGAGACGATTTGCCATGAGACGGATGGAGAGAGAGAGAGAGAGAGAGAGAGAGAGAGGGGTAGAGAGCGAGAGAGGGAGAGAGAGAGAGAGAGAGAGAGAGAGAGAGAGGTAGAGAGCAAGAGAGAGAGGTAGAGAGCGAGAGAGGGGAGGGCGAGAGAGAGAGGAGAGAGAGAGAGAGGGGTAGAGAGCGAGAGAGAGGGCGAGAGAGAGGAGGTAGAGAGAGAGAGAGAGGTAGAGAGAGGTAGAGAGCAAGAGAGAGCGAGAGCGAGCGAGAGAGGGGAGGGCGAGAGAGAGAGGTAGAGAGAGAGAGGGGGGAGAGAGAGAGAGGGAGGAGAGAGAGAGAGAGAGAAAGGTATCCGGGCTGACGGTACGCCTTGATGATGATGATGATGAAGCTGCTGCTGCCGCTGATGATGATGATGATGATTATGAAGCTGATTTTAATGTTACTGTCATAATGAACGAATCTTGTCATTAGTTCATTAATAATAAAAGTCTCCAACGAATGATAACAGGAAATAAAAAGAAAAGAAAAATTAAAAAAACTGTCAGAATAAAAGATTTCTTCATTTAGATAATCAATAATGAATGAGTTTTGTAATTAGAATTCGAAAAAGATTAAAAATATCAAATTGAAAATAGGAATACGATGTGTGTGCTTAGGCAGTATCGGAATAAAAGATATTGATATCCCTTTTTGTAGATGAGATATTGCTACCCAGGTATTGAACTAGTCAACTAATTTCAGAAGCTGGCTATTTGATGTGAATATGGTACCATCATGTTTAAAACATATTGACTCTATTTTGTATGAGTTTGCATAGAGGCTAATGCAACTGCATGTACAAGGCTATTCAGCTGAGATTTGACTCGAGCAGGTGTATTTGCGAGATGTGCAAGATCATCCGCATAGTCTGCATCTTTAATAGTTTATATGGAACATCGTATGCTTCTTGACTAGTGTCAAATCGTATGCTTCAAACTATTTTCCTTTATTAGATCTTAGGGCGTTCATAATCGCGGGAGATTATGAATAAAAATTTACCAAGACACAGTAAGACGAACAAAACGTACTGGAAACTGATTGAGAAGTAGGGATAAACTCATATGTGACGGTCTCTTGTGGACTTCTACTTCTGGACACACCAGTGTTGACAGACCAGCGAAAACAAACTCTGTGTAGATACGCCTCTATGATGATAGTGTTTATATAATCTGTTCTTATTATAGAATTATGAATAAATCTAGAGTTATGGAAAAATGAGATCTTACTCGGTCAATAACTTAATTAGTTTTACTTAGCACCAGATGAAGCTTAGTGTCATACCCAGGACAGCCCAATTTTGGGGGGGGGGGGTTCTTACCCCTCTTCAGAGGATACAGTCAGTGTATTCTAACACCCTGCTGACAGGGTGTAAGCCTGCTAGAAAGTGAGAGACATTACTCAATCAATATGGGAAAAACAAAGGTAAAATAATCTGCTCTGAACCCACTAGTTTTAAAGTATTTCCAAATACAAACAGAAATCTAAAACTATTTTAGATCATACAAGTATTAAATACTGGATTAGCTCAGTTGGTAGAACATCTGCCTAAGAATCACAAGGTTCTGGGTTAAATACCGGCTTTCGCCAACTCAGCGCATGAGTAGTAGAGCTTTGATATGTGCGGTAAAGTGGGAAGCATGGCACACCACCTCAGACACAAAAACAATCTCCGTGGTCTGGTGAAAATTAGTGAACATTTCTCAAATTTCTCAAAGAAAAATTCAATATTTATCAATATTATATCGGTTAATAACATACATACTACTACACACGCATGCAAAAACACACACACATTCTATATCTTGATGTCTCTCTCTTTCTCTTTCAGGCAGTATCGGAAATATAAATATATCAATATCCCTTTTTGTAGATATATTGCTACCCAAGTATTGAACTGGTCAACTAATTTCAGAAGCTGGCTATTTAATGTGAATATGGTACCATCTTGTTTAAAACATATTGACTATTTAAAACGTAGAGGCCAAAGCACCTTGATGCCTGCCCTAGGCTATTCAGCAGAGATTTGATTCTAGCAAATGTATTTGCGAGATGTGCTAGATCATCCACATAGTCTGCATCTTTAATAGTTTATGTGGAACATTGTATGCCTGCTTGACTCGTTTTAAATCGTATGCTTTAAAATGCTCTCTCTCTCTCTCTCTCTCTCTCTCTGTCTCTCTGTTCTCCTCTCTCTCTCCTCCTTCTCTCGTACAGTCGTCACGTGAAAGCAGCGGTTTCTGGTAGTTAATCAGCGATGAACCTGTTCAATAGTTAATTGCGTAGCCACTTAAGCAACTGTAGGTACTATAAGCAATCAGTCCTTTGTTTATCAAAATGACTTGATTCAGCTTTAGATGACTCGAAAAGGTTTGATATGCCGAAAAAACAAACAAACAACCATCTCTAGTATAATCTGCGTTATTCGGACTATTTTCCCCATCTTCATTGTTATTTGTACAACGTTTCGACCGATATGCCCTCCGGCCTTCTTCAGGTATTTCTTGTCGGACTCGGGAAATACCTGAAAAAGGCCGGAGGGCATATCGGCCGAAATGTTGTACAGATGACAATGAAGATGAGGACAATAGTCTGAATAACGCAGATAATACTAATCTTCAAGCCTCGTCTCAAACATTCAGAGAAACCATCTCTCTGTTTCTGTTTCTCCGTTTTCACTTTAGTGTGTGTGTTGTGTGTGTGTGTGTGTGTGTGTGTGGTGTGTGTGTGTGTGTGTCTTTCACACTGACACTACTTAGATACATTTCTATTTCCGTCACCTCTGCTTGCCACATCTTATTTTTATTTGTTTGCATTTCTGTGTCTGTCTGTTTGTCCCTCTCTCATCCTTCTCCAAAAACTTCCAATTTCGGCTTGTTTTTTTTTTTTTTTTTTGTTGCTTCTTTTCGTATCTTACTATCGCTTCCCTCTTCAGTTTTCTTCTATCTATTTCTCTTCAGGCTCTATTTCTTCTTCTTCTTCTTCTTCTTCTTCTTCTTCTTCTTCTTCTTCACTCACTTCTATTATCTACGGTCTTTCCATTTTTCAATGCAGAACGTACGTGTCAAAATTACTCATGTGACTCAGAATAGGTAATAGTGTCAGAATGTGGCAAGCGACACTATATTTTAGCCTAGCTTCGTTACATTATACAACGATCTGCTTTTCCCGCCTTTTTTACTTGTATCTCTTCGTTTTTTTTCTTCTTTCTTCTTCTTTTCTTGGTGCATGTGCTTTTGTTTTTCTTCCACGGTCACTCCTTCGATCTACTTTTTCTATTTCCGACACCTCTGTTCGCCACGTCTTATTTTCTATTTGCTTGTATTTCTTGTCGCCTGTGAGATAAGCCGAACCACACGAATAACAAAATGGCGGATGACATGCATTCGCTGTGACAGCCTATCACATCAGAACATCAGATAAGAATCCGTGTATCAAGGCGGTAGCATCGTGAAGTGAAACAGTGGCGGCAACCAGGTTTTGATAGAGGAACCGAGCTTCGTGAAGGTCGTTTGCTTCTGACCACTGCCTCCAGGGGTATTGATTACAATGGCGGTAGGTAATGGTATTGGAGGAAAGGAGTCAGACAACAATATCGACGTCTCTTTTTCTTCTTTTTCTTCTTTTTCTTCTTCTGTTGTTGTTGTTGTTGCAGAGGGCAGTGTCAGTGTCCAGTCTGTGTACGGAAGCGACAAAGCGGAGACACGGATCGTAAGAGACACGTTTCTGGAGCGGAACTAACAGAGGATGATGTAGACGTAGTCGACACGGCAACAACAACGATATAGGAAATCATTAATATACAAGATATCCCGCTGTATGAATGTACATATATATGAAGAAGGATATCTTTACTTCAATCGCCGCAAGACATATAATAACAGCACACACACACATGGCACACACACATATCAATATATATATATATATATATATATATATATATATGTGTGTGTGTGTGTGTATTTGTATGTATATATATATATATATATATATATATATATATATATATATATAATATATATACACACAAAACAAACTGATCAACAAAAGACTACACAGTCCTTAAATCAATAAAAGGCCTGAAGAAGATCAACTAAACAGATAAAACACTGCAGCGTTGGCTGAATAAATATCACTCATTTTATTTTGAACCTGTGTTTTAAAAATTTGTTCACCTTATTATCGTCGGATTCACTTCGATTTTTCTCTTCTCACACACACACACACACAACACACACACACACACATATATATATATATATATATATATATATATATATATATATACATATATGGGAGAATATGTGCTTAATTGAAGTCGTACCTAATTTTGAAAGTAATTAATTAATAATTTATTAATTAGGCGGGCATACTTAGGCGGGCATTATTAATTAATTAACTTTCAAAATTAGGTACGACTTCAATTAAGCACATATTCTCCCAAAAATTGTCGGCTAAAAAAAGCCATATCAAAACAGATCGTTTGTGTATTTACTTCTCATATATATATATATATATATATATATATATATATATATATATATATATATATAAAGATACATAACTTAGGATTGCGTAGACAAATAATCACCCGTGCTTGGTGACTGTCAGTGTCTCGCATATACCACCACCGCACCAAATGTCGGCTGGGACTGGAGAATACACCGACAATACCTCAGTAGATGGATACCCCCTCCCAATATGGTCACCTGTTGAACCTGGGTGGCGATCCATGCTGCTTAAGGATGGAATCCTAGTGGGTGAACACTTCTTGACTTGCAACAGTCCAATTTGGCAGGTATTGAATCCGTAACCTTCTTGTTCTAAGGCGGACATTCTACCAGCCCCTCTTCGCTACACTAAGCTAGATGTATATGACCAATATAACTGATATTGTTCCCTTTCTTAAATATATATATATTTATACACACACACACACACACACACACACACACATATATATATATATATATATATGTTAGGATAACGTTTATTATATATATAAAATAATATATATATATTGCGTAAAATACCATTCCCCACTAAAAAAACACAGAAAACTAATATATATATAATATATATATATATATATATATATATATATATATATATATATATATATATATATTGCGTAAATACCATTCCCCACACACTAAGCCCACCTCTACTTTTTCCGATTCCTCTATATCACACACCAAAACCCTCCGCTCTTTTCTCCCTTACCCAATTAACTATTCACAATGAAAGCAGAATGTACAAACATTCATCTCAATAAATTTAAAAAAAGCTTCAGCCAACAACGAGGTGAAATATCAATTATTTTAGTTTCTGTGTTGTTTAATTCCTGTGTTGTTATATCCACTTTTCCCCTCTATTTTCAACCATATATATATATATATATATATATATATATATATATATATATATATATATATATAAGTTAGATACCGTTAGTCATAGATAACAACGCTTGGAAAATATCAGTTTCTCGTCTAAGTATTTTTCAGACCAGCTCTTGGTCTGAAGAACGCATATGTAAGAAACTGACAGTTTACTCTATGTATACGAAATTCTAATTTAGAAGCATATCCTCTATCACTGATACTGAGCCCTCTCTGTTTATTAATATATAAAACTATATATATATATATATATATATATATATATATATTATATATATAAATTTCCGATCGCTATCTCTCTCCCTAACTGTCTATATTTTTCTGTCTCTGTCTCTCTGTGTGTCTCTCTCTCTATCTGCGTGGATGCATTTTGTGATCGATAGAAATCGAGAGACACAAATCGAGAGAAGAGAGAGGGGGGTAGAGAGAGGGGGGTAGAGAGAGGGTGGTGGAGGGGATAAATATATACATGTATGTATATGCGTGGGTGATTATGTTATTCGACAGAAGGTGATTGAGAGAGGCGTGTAAATAAAGTTGTCTATGTATATGCATGCATATATGTGTGTGCATGCGTGTGTAATCGCCAGAGGAGAGATAGATAGAGTGACAGAGAGAGAGAGAGAGAGAGAGAGAGAGAGAGAGAGAGAGAGAGAGAGGGGAGGAGAGAGGGAGGGAGAGACAGAGAGAAATTATATATAGCTACACTGATCTGTTCTTGTAAATCCAGTTTATTAAAATCGATATTCGCGTCTAGGTAAAGTCAGACCTGTGGAAACGTAATTAGTTACAAGTTTCCCACTGCACTACAAGGTGATCAATATTGCAAAGGATTTCACAGGAAGTGCACAGATATATAAATGTGTATCTTAATCTGTTACATAGAATAAATACAGATTCGCATAAAATCTTACGGAAATATTGAGATAAATGAGCTCATGCTCTTGTATAATGTAATATTTCTTCAAATAGAAAAAACATAATTTCATTAAAATAACAATTATATACTGAATAGATATGTATTTTTCATTTTAGAAAATACTTATTCAGTATTTTTGTTGTTTTTTTCCCCAAAGAAAGACAACATAACACAAGCCTTCTTCGGGTATTTCTTATCGGACTGGGGAACCTTCTTTTCGGACCCTGGAACTTTCTTTTCGGACTCTGGAACTTTCTTGTTCTAATCGGGAACCATCACGGAACCATCACGATTACGACAATCGGGAGCCATCACGGAACTTTGAACGATTACGACAAGAAAGTTCCCAAGTCCGAAAGAAAGTTCCTAAGTCGAAAAGAAGGTTCCGAGTCCGAAAAGAAGGTTCCCGAGTCCGAAAAGAAGGTTCCCGAGTCCGAAAAGAAAGTTCCCAAGTCCGAAAAGAAAGTTCCCAAGTCCGAAAAGAAAGTTCCTAAGTCCGAAAAGAAGGTTCCCGAGTCCGAAAAGAAGGTTCCCGAGTCCGACAAAAATACCTGAAGAAGGCTGGAGGGCATATCGGCCAAAACGTTGTACAGATAACAATGAAGATGAGGACAATAGTCCGAATAACGCAGATAATACTAATCATCAAGCCTCATCTCAAACATTCAGAGAAATAACATTGCACAATATGACTTCAAATAGAAAAAAAACATAATAAATATTATTTTCAACTCATTTTGTTATGTAGATCTGTTTTTCGTTTTGGATGTTGTATTCGGGTTAGAACAATGGCTGAGTTTGAGAGCGTGCCATAGTGTGCAATTATTGTATAACTATTATATATGCTATAATATAATACCATTTTCAACATCTCTCATTTCTCTAAAAGACAATTTGCTTTTTGGGGATTTTACAGCGTATTAAACTCGAAGAAAACTTTTAGCTGTATTATATGGTGGGGCATCTTATTATAATGGAGTGTGTTTTTCTGTGTGTAACCGAAACTATATTCCTACTCAAGTCACAATTCTCTTAGTTATTGACATCACATTCTCCATGATTTTATTTTTATCTAAACCTCAATTATTAATAAAATTGTCTTACATTATTAATACTGTTAACTATGTCTACATACTGACAACATGCAATTATATTTATATATACAACAAAATAGCGGTTTACAGTGTGAACGGGAAGGCTAATTTACATATTAATATTAAAAAATCGAATTTGATAAATATGTGCTTAGTATTATTGATTTCTAACTGTTTGGTTTTATTTTAATGAATATAAGCAAAAATCTCTTCAATGAATCTTAAATGAAATCCATTAACAAGAAAAAATAACTGTCATTTTATTCTTTACTTCCTCTTTTAACTAAATACTAATAAGTTTCAGTTGTTCTATTTTTCGATTATACTTCCCCATCTGTTTCAAATCTTTTTAACTGCATTCTTATTTAGTTTTATTAGCCTTTTCTAATTTAATATAATATTTTATTACATTAAAACTTAAATACTTGCACCCGGAGGGTGCATATATTTGCTAGTTTATATAATATACTTTTATAACCCTGTGTCTTGCTAAGCGTAACTAAATAGAGCATTTACAGAAGAGAAGTGGGTATCAAGTTAGTTTCACAAGCCATTGTTAGTAAGCTTGATATTCATTAGATGTGTAACGTTGGTTTAGAGTTCAACATACTTTGGATACAAATAACTCCGACAAAGGTTAATAGACAAACATTTAATAACACAGCACATGGATAACAGTAGAATACAACGTTCATAATAAAGAGTACATATACAAAGAGGTACACAAATCAAGATAAGACACATTCATGAATGATACAGATATAACATAAAAGAGTACAGACATGAGACTAGCGATAGTCCATGCTGTAAAGAACTTACAGTAATGTAAGGGGGCGGAGCCCCACGAGAGGGTTTAGATAGAATCTACCCCATGTGGCTCGTAGTTGCTGAAACTATAAAGAGAGGCCGAAGGATTTGAAACCGGCGCTTAAATACTATGGTGCCCCTGGTGGGCATAATCAAACTAAAAGGGGCAGACAACTCCACCCGGCGAATACAAACTAACGCTACAGATGTATCACTGATATTGGTCTAGTGAATATCTATCTAAATGTGTTAGGAATATATCAGTTGTTAGTATGATTATCTCGAAGCCAATTGTGAGTGAGTTAGATATCTCTCTCCTCCTCTCTCTCCCCTTCTCTCTCTCTATTTCTCTCTCTCTCTCTCCCTCTCTCTCTCTCTCTCTTTCTCTCTCTCTATCAGCTATGTTTTTTTCTTTCTCTAATTCACCAAATGCCTTTCTTCACAGTCAATGTGTCGTCCGGATTCGAACAAGTGAATGTTATCATTTGTTAAACTAGACTGTGACACAAGGCCTTAATTATGGAGCATCCATTGAGATTCGTAGTTACTATGGTCTGGTAATTTAGCTTTCACGCTCTGTCGCTGGGTGTTAGAATACGCTGACTTAATCCATTGCAGAGGGTTAAACCCCCCGTCCCAAAAAGAGTGTCTCCTGGGTATAAAACTAGAATACATCTTATATTACGTTCTAGTTCTAGAGATTTGAGTAGTGTGAAATACCAATTTATTATCATGATTCCCTGGTCTACTCTGACCAAAAGTGATAGTACTGTAATGGTTAATAAAATGGCAGTTGCTTATTATATTAAAAAGGGGGAGTGAGAATCCCAAAAATGCAGTAACGGAAAACAACAAACGCTGAATTCAAAATCAAGCGCCAAAAAGGAAAAGCGGGAATTTTTCAGTAGTTCAGAGAATGACAAGACGAGTGGTCACGCAACAAATCAGCTCCAGTATCAGCAAAGAAAACAAGATAAAATATGAACTATTAATACCACATATAAAACAAAGGACTATGCCCGGTATGCTATTATACATGTCTGTAATTCTATTTTAATACAGATTGTTATTTTAATACGACTCCGTTCATTTCTTTCATTGTGTTGAGTTTTGTTTAAAAGTTAGTAAGTTGTGTAAACCTATATAAAATATATACAATACCCAGCTTGCTACAGTACCATATAAGGTCCTATCCAAGAGTCAAATAGATATGTTTAAAAATTATTCATACTCGATAGGAATACAGAAGCTTATGAATTATTTGTATAAAGAGTCGTTACTAGAATCTGTAATTGTTTACAAAAGGATTATTATTAGTTACCTGAACACGTGGTGTAATGGTTAGCGAGATAGAATCGAAGGCCATTGTTAGAGAGTTCGATTCTCACTGGGTGCCACATACTTCTGGCCTAGTGCTACATCTAAGCTAAGCTTAGTAAATAACTATATAACTCGGTGCAAAGAAATGAAAAATAAAGAGATATAATTAAAACCATATAATCATTAGTATTAAATATGAACACATTCAAGCATACAACCGTGTGCAATTTATTTGTATTAGATAGGAATATTTAATATCATATAGCTGTGTGGAAAAGGGGGTTGAATGAATCCGACAGAATGAGGTAAAATATAAGGAATGAAAGAACAAAACTCAGACAAAAATGTGTAGTATATTTCGCTGGAGTTTGGACTCGGCTTCTTCAGCTTTTATTGAATTATTATTATATACAACTGTTTTATAGAAGGGGGAGTAGGTAGGTGGGTTAGTTTTGTGGTGAGGGAAAGATTTGATTGGTTATAGGGGAAATCTTTGGGAAAGTGAGAAGGAAATCAGATGGGAAGAGATTTGGGGGAGATAGGTAGAAAAGATGAATGGTGAGAAATACCTGATAGGGGAGGGGAGTAGCCTTTCTTGGAGAGAGATTTGAGATGCTACTTCCTCTACTCAACGCTCCAGCGAAATATACTCCACATTTTTGTCTGAGTTTTGTTCTTTCATTCCTTATATTTTACCTCATATAGCTGTGTGCAAAAATAACTCTTAAGAAACAACTACACATTAAATTGTATATATAAATGTACAATGAACGCAATTCCCTAACCATTAGGCATTAAATAAGGTATCTGTTGTGGGGTTTCAAGGGGTCAAAATAAGACAAAACGACGGGTAACAAATGTAAGAAAATGTATTAACAAAAGAGTAGATAATTACAGTAAAGAGAAGTGGGAATTGCGTCCGACAAATAGAGTTACAAGCTGACTCGCATTGGCTTCCTCTCAAGCCAAAATTGTCCCTGTTACTTATAGTAACCGTCGGCGCATTCCATTAGTCTATAGGGTATATCACCTATAACAGTATCACATTGACCAACCATTCTTGCACCGCAGAAATCCGTTTTAAGTAAATTACGAATTCTCTAATTTATGCATTTACCCAACCCTTCCACACGATAAGGATGAGACAAGGTTGGAAGTCAGTGTTTAACTGGTTTGATTTCAGATTTTTCCTTCTAGAACAACAACCTTAAAATGATTAAAGATCTCGGCCAGCACAACTATTTATCAATAGTTGAAGGAGAAAAAAACTTGGTTTCTTACCTTTCTCAACGGTATTAGCCGAATGTGAAAGGGAAACAGCCAATTTTAGTACTTGAACTCGCCGAATCCATTTTAAATAACGATAACAATTATATCACCCCACAAGAATAAATAAAACAAAACGGCATTGGCATAAAATAACCCAAGGTTTGACATGCTGTAAAACCAACCAACCAACCAACCAACATCCTTGACATTATATAACGAGCGTATCTGCTGTAAGGAGAGAAAAACACTTCAGTTCCTTTGTCTACCATTTAGGAACGTATTTATCCACAATTGATCCCCATTAGCGCTACTAGCAAATATAAGCACCCTCCGACGGGTGCAAGTATTTAAGTTTGAATGAGAAAAAAATTATATTAAATTAGAAATGCTAATGAAACTAAATAAGAATGCATATAAAAAGATTTGAAATAGAGCAGGGTATAAAAAATTAAAAAAATAGAACAACTGAAACTTACTCTTCCATTACTCCCGTCTTTTATTGCTAAATTTTCTTAATTTAACTATCTAGTTAAAATAGGAAGTAAATAATAAATTACAGTTATTTCTTCTTGTTAATGGATTTTTATAAGATTTATTGAAGAGACTTTTGCTCATATTTATTAAAACCAAACAATTAGAAATCAATAATACTAAGCATATATTTATTAAGATCAAGTTTTTAATATCAATATGCAAATTAGCTTTACCGATCACACTGTAAATCACTATTTTGTTGTATATATAAATACAATGGCATAGTATTTGTATGTAGTATGGTCAACAGTATTAATAATGTAAAACAATTTTATTAATAATTGAGGTTTAAATAAAAATAACATCCCGTCCTGTCGGCTGAGGCGTTAGAATGCACCGACTGCACCTCTGCAGAGGGGTAAGACTCCCCCAATGGGGCCACCTGTTGGCCGTGGGTGGCGACCCGTGATGCTTAAGGATAGAGCCCAGCTGGATGAGCAGTCCATGACATGCAATACTCCACTTTGGCCCTATCTTGGGCTAGACGGGCGGTCGGAGATCCCCCCCTCCGATCAATCGACTGGTCACGTCAAGTCCTAGCACCTATATGATTTTCCCAACCCTATTGCCCTTATGGCAAGCCCCAACCCCTTTTTATCATATGGGTGCTATAAGCCGGTGGCTGCGGGTCTACATGTCCTGGGAATGACGTTAAACTCTATCTGATGGTGAGGTTCCAGTTTGGGAGGTTTGGGGAATGTGGAGCACACCTTCATCACCATTGCTCCCGGGTCCACTCTGACCCGGAGTGGTAGTACCTGTTGGGGTCCCATCTATGGGTTAAATAGAAAAATGTATTTATAAAAGAATTGATTTATTTGAAAACTTTATCGGCATTAAATGACCCACTGAGGTTGATATGCCGTAAAACAAAACAAACCAAACCAAACCAAACCAAAATTAAATCATATAGAATTCGATGTAAATAACTAAGGGAATTGTGACTTGAGTAGTAATATAATTTCGGTTACAGACAGAAAAACACACAATCTCCATTATAATAACTAGCAAATATATGCACCCTCCGGGTGCAAGTATTTAAGTTTTAATGTAATAAAATATTGTACTAAATTAGAAAGGCTAATGAAACTAAATAAGAATAGAGATAAAAAGATTTGAAACAGAGGGAGTATAGTAAAAGATTTGAAACAGAGGGAGTATAATAAAAAATGGAATAATTGAAACTTACTCTTCCATCACTCTCGTCTTTCATTGTTATTTATTCTAATTTAAGTATTTAGTTAAAATAGGAAGTAAAGAATAAAATGACAGTTATTTTATCTTGTTAATAGATTTCATTTAAGATTCATTGAAGAGATTTTTGCTTATATTCATTAAAATAAAACCAAACAGTTAGAAATCAATAATACTAAGCACATATTTATTAAATTCGATTTTTTAATATTAATATGCAAATTAGCCTTCCCGTTTACACTGTAAACCGCTATTTTGTTGTATATATAAATATAATTGCATATTGTCTGTAGGTAGACATAGTTAACAGTATTAATAATGTAAGACAATTTTATTAATAATTGAGGTTTAGATAAAATAAAATCATGGAGAATGTGATGTCAATAACTAAGAGAATTGTGACTTGAGTAGTAATATAGGTTCGGTTACAGACAGAAAAACACACAATCTTCATTATAATAAGATGTGAAATGAAAACAACTTGGTCTAGGATTTGAAATCTGGCTGCCCAGGCTATTTCAAACGAAGCTAATGATTACACAAGTAGTGTATCTGCTCTAATCTAAGGAGAAAACTTTAATCCATTTGTCTATCGTTTATGAATGTGTGTATTCAAAATTGATGTACATGTCGCTGAATTTCATCGACTAGTTTTAGATCCCCTCCCCTATATTTGTATTATATTACATCCAGTATTTCTCTCTAACTGTAAAAACAAATGAATTTTACAGACAAATAACAAAATTAAAATCGAACGTGAGAGTGTTTATTTCCGTCTTATTCTGTTCATAAGTGTTACTGAAAATTATTTATTCCGACAACATCTGGAAGTTGCAAAGTTAATGTATACAGACATGTATAATAATACGGACGTTATATTATGAATAAAATGATGTGCGGGTATCTATGATAAATGTATTGGATATAATATCTGACAAAATGGTAAGAAAATTGTTGTTAATATTATTTTATGTATATAAATAACCTTCACTGGAAAAGAAAAGACATTTTAACATTAAACAATTTTTTTTAGATGTTTCTACACATGCTGTTAAAATTTGAGATCATTTAAATGAAAATAGTATTATCCATTAATATAAGAAATAATATTATTTTATGTATATAAGAAAATTGTTGTTAATATTATTTTAGCTAAAAAAAATTGTTGTTAATATTTTGTTTCATATTTGACCATAATATAATAATAATTTTCAATTTGAAATATATAGTTTGATGGTTGACCATAATATAATAATAATATAATAATATAATATTATTTGACCATAATATAATGACCATAATATTTGACCATATTTTGTTTCCTGTGTAAAGCTTCGTTCTTCATCATATAGAGTGAACCATAATGATGAGACACATTTTAAATGCTATTTTCTCAGAATACAAAAGTGTACAGAGAGTACTAATATTAATATTAATAAGGAGTGAGAACCAAAATCCTTAGGTGGGTTTTAATCCTTACTGATAGCATATTGCGATAAACTACCTGTGCGAATTGAGACTTCCGAGTCGTATTATCGGATATTATTCTTTGAGGCATATAATCTTCAAATCTCACATTCTTAAACGTAAATTTATATTTCTTCATCTAGCTCTGTCTCTCGCTTAGGCTTTCACCATATCCCATCTAGTATCTCCCTCTCCTTATTTCATATATATATATATATATATATATATATATATATATATATATATATATATCTTATTATAATGGAGATTGTGTGTTTTTCTGTCTGTAACCGAAACTATATAACTACTCAAGTCACAATTCCCTTAATTATTTACGTCAAATTCTCCATGATTTCATTCTTTTAAACCTTAAGTTATTAATACCAATTGTTTTACATTAATAATACTGTTGACCATATCTACGTACTAATAACATGCAATTGTATTTATATATACAACAAAATAGCGGTTTACAGTTTGAACGAGAAGGCTAATTTGCATATTGATATTTAAAATTTTATTTCAATAAATATGTGCTTGGTATTATTGATTTCTAATTGTTTGGTTTTATCTTAAGAAATATAAACAAAAATCTCGTGGATAAATCTTAAAAGAAATGTATTTACAAGAAGAAATAACTGTAATATTATCCTTTACTTCCTATTTTAACTAAATAGTTAAATTAGGAAAAATTACCAATGAAAGAGGGGAGTAATGGAAAATGATGGAATAATTAGTTTGAAAGTTGTTCTATTTTTCGATTATACCCCCTCTGTTGCAGATCTTTTTATCTGCATTCTTAGTCAGTTTCATTAGCCTTTCTAATTAATATGATATTTTATTATATCAAAACTTAAATACTTGCACCCGGAGGGTGCATATATTTGCTAGTATAAATAATGTTCAAAATTACTCCTTTTGAAGATAATGTGAAAGTTTGATTTTCATTGCATTTTCTATGTCAGAGGAAGAGATATTTTGTCCCGAAATAGAGCAGCACAAAATATTTTCAGATGTTTCCTTCTATATTTCCAGCTTTCAATAATAAGTAGAATTTAATTTTATTAATCTCTCTTTCCCCCTTTCTATCTCCCCCTCTGTCTCTCTGTCTCTCTCTGTCTCTGTCTCTGTCTCTGTCTCTCTCTCTCTCTCTGTCTCTGTCTCTGTCTCTCTCCCTCTCTCTCTCTCTCTCTCTCTTTCTATATATATATATATATATATATATATATAATATATATATATATAATATTCATATTCACTTGTATGGGCCCAACCTGCACAGAAATATGAATTAGTTTTTCTCAACTTTTATAAGAAATGCAGATTTGGCTTAGAAATCATATATATATATATATATATATATATATGATTTGTTTATCAACTCATGTTTTTTTATTTAACTCATAGATGGGACCCTAATAGGCACTACCACTCCGGGTCAGAGTGGACCAGGGAGCAATGGTGATGAAGGGGTGCTCCACATTCCCTAAACCTCAAAAACTGGAATCTCACCATCAGATAGTTTAACGTCATTCACAGGACATGTAAACCCCCAGTCACCGCCTTCTAGCACCCATATGATAAAAATGGGTTCAGGGTTGCCATAAGGGCAATAGGGTTGAGGCAATCATATAGGTGCTAGGGCTTGACATGATCAGCCAATTGATTGGAGGGGGCCTCTCCGACCGCCCGTCTAGCCCAAGATAGGGCCAACGTGGAGTATTGCAAGTCATGGACTGCTCAACCACCTGGGTTCTATCCTTAAGCATCAGGGGTCGCCACTCACGACCAACAGGTGGCCCATTTGGGGGAGTCTTACCCCACTGCAGAGGTGCAGTCCGTACATTCTAACGTCCCACCGACAGTGCGGTAAATATGTCTGAGTGTTTGTTCTTCCAGACAGATAATGGGCCTGTCTGAATAAGAAGTGATCATAGCCATCGTTCAAAGCAGGGATCCTTGTAAGATGATATATATATATATATATGAGTGTGTGCGTGTGTGTGTGTGAGAGAGAGAGAGGGGGGGAAAGAGAGAGAATGGAAAGAGCCAGTAGGTTATAATGGACATTTTATAGGGTGAATCAACATAATACCACATGGGTTTTTTGCTACTGGTCGAGAAGTGTCTCGTGGCGAAGTGAGAATTTTCGGGGGAGTTTGGAACGATGCGTTGAGAGAGTGAGACGTGGTCTCTTACTCAGTGCAGTTTGACTTGGGGGAAAATAAAAATCTCAGGTAAGCAAATAAGTCACCTTGTGTTATTACTAAAACTATAAATGGCACAAGGCAAGATATCCTCCATCATCACAAGTTGGTTTCCAGACTCCAAACAGCAAAGAATTGTCAACCAACTCAGCATCGGCCCAGCAACCAGATTCGAGCCTCTCCACGTAGTACCGGTCCAGAGATAAGTTGGTTATTTCCTAGTTGAGTAACATGATACGACCCAGAAAAAAACAGAACCTAAATGATTTATTTATTTTCCCATTAAACTAACCCCAACCCTAACCCTAACCCTAACCCTAAGCTTGTTGTATTTTGTATATAAGGTATGTGCTAGATCCCCGCTTATACTTATAGACTGGCCAAGGTCACATGATTGACTCTTATAACCAATCACTAGCAGTACTACTGGCCTGATAAGATACTTAAACCCCTCATATTGGTCATAATTCAAACTGCACTGTTGGAGGACACACATAGGATTACCTGGATCTTTACCAATACTCACAAAGGACTTATATGATTACCAGTAACTGGGGACACTTTAGTAACCCAAAGGATTCACATTGTCGACGGACTCATTATCAAGGATTCCACCAGATAAGCGCTTCTGCTATAAGACCAAGCAATGGCCCTTTAAAACTTAACCATAACACCTGTTGGACTTAAAATTAAAAAAAAAATTAAAATTAACAGTTTTATTTCAAAATTTGTGGATTCTGTTTTTTCTGGGTCAGCCTGTAATATTATGTTACTCAACTAGGAGGTTTAGGGTTTAGGATTAGTCTAATGGGAAAATAAATAATTTGGGTTCTGGTTTTTCTGGGTTCACCCTGTAATAAGGTGTTACTCAAGTAGGAAATAACCGATAAGTTTACAACGAATTATTTCTATATGACACATCATCACTCTATTCCGAAATGAAGGCCGTGAAGTTACACCCCCGACAAGATAGCAGGGACGACGCTCCAACATCTGAAGAAGAGAAACGACACCTATTGAAGAATATAGCAAAGGAGTAACATCATCAACTTCGGTCATCCTTTAAAGTAAAGAGGTCTTCCGTGGGAACCGTTATCAGCATCACACTAGGGACGAAGCCATAAGTGTATCATTTATATACAAGAGTACTGCTAGAAGATTTCACAAGTGTTAGAATATGGATATATATATATATATATATATATATATATATATATATGAAAAAACAAAAATACCAGGATTTCTACGTCTTATCCGGTGAACATCGTGGTCTACAGTGCTGGGATTTTTTAACTTTTTGATACTTTCTTATACATTTTATACACATTTACATCAAACTCTTTTGAGTTTTCTTTGTGGATTATAGTGCTTCTGATTTAATAAAATAAAATAAAATTTATTTTATTTTATTTTCAAAACAGAATACGCATTTTCTAAATTTAAAAAAAAAAAAATGTTAAATTAAGAAAAAAAAATTCCGTCTATAATATTGAACGTTTCATCTGCACTACTTTCGTCTCATAACGGTTCACTTTCACCGTTCTCTCTATCATACACAACTCGCTCTTGATGAAGGCCACTTCAATAAAGGGTCGAAACAGAATTCTGTCAGCGAATTTAACATCATGTGTTTGTTTTTTTTCTAAATATTTATTTCACACTGTCGGATTCACTTCCATTCATTTTTCATATATATATATATATATATATATATATATATATAAAGGAGAAATACCGAATTGATATATAATATATATATATATATATATATATATATATATATATTTCAGTTCGGTCTTTCTCCTTTTCATTCTGTTATTGTTTACATAAGGAAGTCTCCGTGTGACAGGCTGAAGACTCCGGCGTACCCGAAGGCCAGCCAATCCGAGCGAACAATCGCGCCTGTCGGAAACTGGTGAAGCGGCTAACCGGACTCCAGCCTCGTGTCATGACAGGTAATATCTTTGCCAATCATTGTTCTACGTCTTAGCAGTTTGCAGGATTGGTTTAACGGTGTATCTTTTCGGAAGAGAGCGTCGGTTTTAGTCCGTACAGGAAAAGCGAATAGCGAAAGAAGAAATGAGATTTCGTGTGCGGGTCGATGGCGGACGGTGCCGGCGGGCAGGGGTAGTTGGATTGAGACGGTGGGGGGGGGGTTGTAAGCATTTATTCTGCTTTATCGAACCGTTTTACCTACATAGAATATTTCAGATTGTTGCGACTATTGAACGAAAGAGATTACTGTGCATTGATATGGACATTATGGTACGTCCTACTTTTGTTCAAGGATAGTCTACGATGTAATTACAATCACGTAAGTATCCATTGACCACCAATGGACATATATGCATAATGTATTTCCCCGGCTCATTTACGTATATATATATATATATATATATATATATATAATATATATATATATATATATATATATATATATATATATATATATAATGTGTGAGGAAAAGGGGGTTGGAATGAATCCGACAGAATGAGGTAAAATATGAGGAATGAAAGAACAAAACTAAGACAAAAATGGGTAGTATATTTCGCTGGAGTTTTGAGCTCGGCGTCTTCATGATCATACAAGTGTTTTATAGAAGCGGAAGTAGGTAGATGGTTACGTTTTGTGGTGAGGGAAAGATTATATATATATATATATATATATATATATATATATATATATATATATAAACGTCTTTCGCATATATATATGTATATATGTTGAAAATAAATAAAGGTAAGAAAGTATAGAATGGATAAAATAGGATATTTTAATCAATTTTACTTACAAGTGTTTCGGTCAGGAGTATATAAACGTCTTTCGCATATATATATATATATATATATATATATATATATATATATATATATATATAAAGGACGTCACATCACGGATTTCCTTGACTCTCTCTCGCCATATATCCCTATCGGCCATCGTTTTCGTAGGTCCTCTAGACAAGTGGTTTTCAACCTTTTTACCTTTGATGCCTATTTTACTATAGTTGACCCTCCCATAGACATGTGATGTTAAAAATCTTATTATATTTTCATTATCAAAGTTTTTGCTTGATTGGATCCCCAACAAAGTTATATCGTCCCCGGAGGCCCTATGCCCACCGGTTGAGAACCTCTGCTGAAGACGTCCCCCAGTGTTCGCTCAGATCTGAATGAAAGAATTTGCTTGTCGGCCAACACTGGTGTGTCCATGTATAGGAGTCCATAAGAGAAATCCCCTTCATACTACTCCAGAGATGCGTGTCTTACTAGTCTCTCTTGGATTGTTTACATGATTGGAAATAAATACCGTACGGCTGCATCCTTGCGTATTTCCCATCTAGCTTTTTTCTCCAAGATTTTTATTAGTCTAGTAGTAATTACACGTCGACTGCTTTGAAGTTGTATTTCCTCAGAGATCATATTTCCATCTGGTTGATAACTTGTCAGTAACAATCCATAATTTACCTAGGCATATTTTTACTTCACTATCAGTTGATGAGATATTGCTACCGAAGTAGTTGAACTGGTCTGCTAATTTCAGGTTGCCATTTAATAAGATATAACACCGTCTTGATTAATACAGATGAAAACTGTTTTATCTGAGTTTACTAAGCAGAGATATATGCTGTGGTAATTCCAGTACTAAAATTAATTGTAATTGTAAATCAATGGTATATCGGTACTGCTGTATGGCTGTACCACCTGGACCCTAACGAAACGCCTTGAGAATAAGCTAGATGGGAGCTGCACAAGAATGCTGCGAGCAGTCCTGAATAAGTCGTGGAAACAGCACCCAACCAAGAAGCAGCTGTATGACCACCTGCCTCCCATATCACAAACCATACGAGTAAGGAGGGCTAGGCATGCGGGGCACTGCTGGAGAAGTAGGGATGAGCTCGTAAGCGACGTATTACTGTGGAAGCCAACACATGGACATGCTAACGTGGGCCGCCCAGCCAGAACCTACATTGACCAACTATGTAAAGATACTGGATACTGCGCGGAGGAGCTCCCAGAATTGATGAGTGATAGGGAGGGTTGGCGAGAGACCGTCATGGATATCCGTGCAAATTGCGCGACATGATGATGATGATGATATATATATATATATATAATATATATATATATATATATATTATGGACTCTCTCGTCGATTTTCGACGCATGAGGGTTCACACACACAATGAACACCCATCACAATGATTTGTTTATTGTGGTAAAGGCTTGTATTGGACCATCCACACTTTTTGGCACAGTCGATAGGAAAGAATTGGTGCATCAAGGGTTGCCACAAACCCAATCAACGACCGACCTCAGGAATTTTGAATTCAGAGTTATCCCTCTCCTAGACGGGCCCAGTCTGCCCTACTATTCAACCCATAGCTGGTGGGAGAATATATGGATTCATACCTTTCCCAAGGGTATTAGCGCTATGTGAAATGCCAATAGCTTCGTATATATATATATATATATATATATATATATATCTGAATGAGAAAGAGATAAATAGATATACGGATAAAGAAAGAATGAGATGATTACATAAAGAAAGAAAGAGATGGGTAGATAAAGAAAGGAAGGATATATATATATATATATATATATATATATATATATATATATATATATATATAAGGAAGGACAGAGATAGATAGATCGATAGATATATAGATAGATAAGGAACTAAATAGATAGATAGATAGATAGATAGATAAGGAATGAAAGACAGATAAGGGATCAAAGATAGATAGATAGATAGATAGATAGATAAGGAAGGAAAGATATATTTATATATGTATATATAGATAGATAAGGAAGAAAGGAAAGAGATAGATAGATAGATATACAGATAGATAAGGAAGGAAGGAAAGAAATATATAGATAGATAAGCAAGGAAAGAGATAGATAGATAAATAGATAGATAAAGAAAAAAGAAAAAGATAAATAGATAGATTGATAAAGTGAGATAGATGAAATATTTCAATTATATATCATTGCCTTATAGTACGTAGTCATCATACTAGATGAGATGAAAGGCAATATTTTTGAATTTGTCTATTCAATTTGCCTCAGGTTTATAATAATAAAGTCTACTGCCTGAATACATAATACTTTGGTGTTAGAAATTTTTAACTTATATAACTGAAATTTATTTGTGATAATTTATATTAAGTTTACTTAAGAAGAGCGATTTAAAAGTTACTTCAATAAACTCTATTAAATGTGCAGAAAACTTGGAAGAACATATTTCATATATTGGTAATGAAAAAGCTTAAAAATCGGTCATTTTGCGGTTATAGATCTATTTCTACCCGCAGGTATCAGTTTATATCTATGAGTATCATCAGACCGCCTATTTTATTAGAAATGGTAAACAGAAATTTAATGAGGCGTAATATACAATATTTCTGGGAAATCCTTAAAGGTTTTGATTACAGTTCGTATAATCTTAGGGACCTTGTTTATGGCTAAGGAACAGTTTACCTGATGGTCTCACTCTGGGTAGTTTTGTCCCTTCGTATATATATCATCATCATCATGTCTCGCAAGAGCACGGATATCAATGACAGTCTCTCGCCAACCTTCCCTATCATTCATTGCCCCTGGGAGCTCCTCTACGCAGCATCCAACATCCTCACATAGTTGGTCAATATAGGTCGTGGCTGGGCGGCCCAAACTAGCATGCCCATGTGTTGGCTTTCACTGGAGTATATGGCTTATGAGCTCGTCCTTGCTTCTCCAGCATGGTCCTGCATGCCTAGTCCGTCTTACTCGTATGGTTTGGGAGATGGGGGGGCAAGTGGCCATAGAGCTGCCTCCTTGTGGGGTGCTGTTTCCACGACTTGTTTAATATTGCACGCAGCATTCTTGTGCAGGTCCCATCTAGCTTATTCTCAAGGCGCTTCGTTGGGGTCCAGGTGGTGCATCCATATAGCAATAATGATATAACCACAGCCTGGAAGAATTGTCGCTTTAGCTTGTCAGCGAGATCGGATTTCCATATGACTGAAAATTTATTTGTCGCCAACCATGGCTTTCGCCAACTCTGCGTATGAGTAGCACATGGGTCTGTGCGGTAAAGTAAGGAGCTGATGATAGGTGTGGCGCTCCACCTTAGACTCAATAACAATCTCCTTGGTCTAGCGCTAGGGAAAGGGGATAGACTCCCTCGCTGATTGGCTGATACCGACTTTAGGCCATCCCAACCAACCACTACATATATATATATATATATATATATATATATATATATGGGAGAAATATGAGGAAATTAATCCGACAGTATGTGGAGAAAGGTAGACAAACACGGGGTGTTGTAGAAAGTGGATGTTTATTGTAGGTAGTGTATGTCGACGTTGTAACGTTTCGGTGTGTTAGACCTTCTTCAGGACTTTAGGAATAGAGTTCTTGCTTCAGTGGTGAACATTTTCTTTCTAGTGAATTATGAGGTCATGAATAAGGGGAGAGGTGGTCGGTTGATGGTGTCAGAAGAGGTTGGAGGTGGATTTTCCTTTTCTCTCTGATAGGGAGTTATCACAGTGGATTCTGATATTAGTGCCACAGGTGTTAGCTGTTTGGGATATATGTGGATGGCATAAGGATTGGTTATGCGTGTATGTGTGTCTGTTTTATATATATATTATATATATATATATATATATATATATATATATATATAATATATATATATATATATAGTGTGTGTGTGGGGGGAAGTATTGGGGAAGATGGATTTACAATTAACATTCTGTTTGTTGCTTGGAATATTTGTGTAAATTTTGGTTGTAGGTGTTAGAGAGGATGGGGTAATAGTAATATTTTTATAATTGTATGTGTGTGAATGTTTATTACAATAATAATAATAATAATAATAATAATAATAATAATAATAATTATTATTATTATTATTATTATTGACATCACTACCTACAATAAACATCCATTTCTACAACATCCCGCGTTTGTCTAAAAAAAATATCCCATATAAGATAGAGTGGAGGATAATAGATCATCCAAAATCCTACAAGAACGGCTCAAGAAATTGTAATCTATGTGTGACAGAAAAATTTAAGATACTGAAAAATTTAATTTCGAATAATTATAACAATAATAATAAAAGTATAAATAAAAAGTCTGAGATTTTAAGACATGTCAACATAAGAAAATTTTTTTCCTAAATGCATGGATAAGCGAAACCCAACATCCATCCTGAAAGATGAAGTTACGGATTTTTACAAGACTTTACCATCAGAAAACTTGAATATAAACAGACTTTTTCAAATGTAATTTTGGATATCTTATTCAATAAAAGAATGGATTTTCGATAAGGGAAACTCACCATCCACCCTAAAAAAATTAAATTGCGAAGTTTACAGGACATTACCATCAGAAAATTTGAAAAGACATACGTCTTTTAACATATGAAGTTGATTAAAATAATTCCAATTAAGAACACATTTTCAAAGGATTAAAGGGAGATAACTTTATGAGCTTTTTCTAAATAATGCAGGAATTAAAAAATTAAAAAATATAATCGAAAGCATAAAGAGCGTCCACAATAATCAACCGACGTAATTTGCGGTCCAAAAACATAACAGCAAGAAATGTCTTCGCATAAACACCAGAAGAACTATTAGCAACCTGATGAAAGTGAAATAACCTGAAACCTGGGTAGTTGCTTATGGAAAACAATTATATTTTAAAAAATTCAACAAATAAATAAAGCTGCTACAAATTTGTGGGTGAGTACTGTGATTTCTTTGTTTCATCCCAAAATTTTGTTTAAATATATATATATATATATATATCTTATTATAATGGAGATTGTGTGTTTTTCTGTCTGTAACCGAAACTAAATCACTACTCAAGTCACAATTCTCTTAGTAATTGACGTCACATTCACCATGAATTTATCCTTATTTTAACCTCAATTATCAATAAAATTGTTTTACATTATTTATACTGTTAACCATATCTACATACTAATAACATGCAATTGTATTTATATATACAACAAAATAGCGGTTTACAGTGTGAACGGGAAGCCTAATTTGCATATTGATATTAAAAATGTGATTTTAATAAATATATTCTTAGTATTATTAATTTCTAACTGTTTGGTTTTATTTTAATAAATATAAGCAAAAATCTCTTCAATTAATCTTAAATGAAATCCATTAACAAGAAAAGATAAGTGTCATTTTATTCTTTACTTCCTATTTTAACTAAATACTTAAATTAGAAAAAATAACAATGAAAGACGAGAGTGATGGAAGAGTAAATTTCAGTTGTTCTATTTTTCGATTATACCCTCCTCTGTTTCAAATCTTTTTATCTGCATTCTTATTTAGTTTCATTAGCGTTTCTAATTTAATATTAGATATTTCATTACATTAAAACTTAAATACTTGCACCCGGAGGGTGCATATATTTGCTAGTATATATAATAAAAAAGAAGGTTCGCAAAATGGATTGTTTTTAGAAAAAAAATGTTTTTATTTTTATCTTACATTTGCGACACGTGTATTTTGGCAGCATTTTTTCTTTTAAACATGTTGTGTTAAACTGTACATACAATTCTTGTCGGACGTGTTTTTGTTCAATCCTTTCTAATTGTCTGGCAATCTTTTTGGTGTCAGGGTGGAACTGGTGTAGCAGTCCACCAAATATATATATATATATATATATATATATATATATATATATATACCACCTGACAACATCATTAGAGTATATGAATTGAAAAATCTTATGCAGTAACTTTCTATACCCTTCATGCTAATGGGAGATTTTAACACCTATAACGGAATATGGGACAGTAAGGAAATAAACCAAAGGGGTAGAATTAGAGAATCATTAATTAAAAAAAGAGCCAGTTATGTCTATGTAACAAAAATGCCATACTTACCTTTATTTAGGAAGAGGCACCTCCTCAGCTATATACCTGACCATCTGTAAACTTACCTTATACTTTGATTGTGATTGGAAAATTCATGATGATAATTGCGAAAGTGATCATTTTCTCATCATATTAGATTCTCCTTGACAACCTGATGCACAGACATCGCGTTGGAATATTTAAAATGATAATTGAGAAAGATTCAGCCAGTTATGCAATGCCACTTCTGGTTGGTCCGCGAGTTGAATCAACACAATGAGGACCATGATATATACAAGGTATGTCAAAAAAGTCTCGAGATTTATTGTAATTTTTGACACACCTTGTATTCTGAAAAAATAAGGTTCCATTAATTTTTCATTTCTATCTTGGTAAATACAGCTTCAAACTTGGTACTTTTTTTTTACACACCTTGTATTCTGAAAAAGAAAGAAATTAACGTTTCATTCATTCTTAATTTCTATGTTTGTAAATACAGCTTCAATATCGATAATTTTTTGACACACCTTGTATTTCACCAGAACATTTTTATCAATAGCCAAAAAAACAACAGTATAAAAACTTCTCCCTCTGTAAGATAAAGTCGCCATGGTTTGATGAAGAGTTCAAGAAAGCTGTACGGGCAGCCAGGATAAAATTTAAAAACAATCCAACAAGGGAAAAGGGAATATATCTTCTATTTATAATGGAGATACTGTCTCTTTTTTTCTGTAACCAAAACTAGTTAAATGCTTACGTCATAGTAATTTTTTTAAATCTATAAAAAATCTATTAAGAGTCAAATTTTCACTAGAATTTTGATACTTATTCTCCTTTAGATGCATTCATGCTTAAAATAGTTTTTTTTCTTAAAATATATTAGGTGAGATATTTTTTTTACTAAGTCGACCTTATTTTATTTTATTAAATCCGTACTAAATATATTTTGCTCGTATAATTTTAAAACTTTTCTCTCTAAAGATAAGAATCTGAATAATTAAATTAAAAATGTTTATAAACTTTTTGGTAGTCCTTACTGTCATAAAACGAAACAAGTATCTCGGTGGAGTGGAATGAATATGATGCTTTTTAAGTAAGTATTCTTTTAAAATATTAAACGTTCTATTTAATCTACTTAATTTTTCCCGAAAAACGCCAAGTACGTCTCTTAGAATATATATATATATATATATATATATATATATATATATATATATATATATATATATGTGTGTGTGTGTGTGTGTGTGTGTGTGTGTGTGTGTGTGTGTGTGTGTATGTATCGTTGCAGTGGAATGAATATGATGCTTTTTAAGTATTTTTTTTAAACATTAAACGTTTTATTTAATCTATTTAATTTTTCCTTCGCTACTCAGTCAATATCTTTCTAAAATTTATTTTTACACCACATGTATTTTTTTGTTTTTCATAGTTTGTTTAATAGAATCTGCTTCATGATATTACTTTCATCCCGAGAAACGCCAAGTACCTCTCTTAGAATATATATATATATATATATATATATATATATATATATATATATATATAATTTAATATACCAAGCGTGTTGGTAGATCCTTGCGGAGAGAAAAAACCCGGCAGAGAGTTTGATTGTAAAAATATACTACCAAACATCAACCAGGAAGAAAAAAACTTTTGAAAAAAAGAAAAGACCAAGATATTCGTACCAACAGAAAATAATCTATTGGTATAGTATTTGGCCAAAAGAAAAAACAATTTATATGTATATATATGTATATAAGATATATATATATATATTCATATAACCGCTAGGAGAAGCTAATTTGTAAAAAGTGCTCGATACCTAAGTAGAGCCAAGTAATAAAGATAATCTACTGAGTCAGACGAACCTACTATTAGTTTCGCATAAAGCTCTTCAGGGCTAAAATCTGACTCAGAGTCAGATTTTAGCCCTGAAGAGCTTTATGCGAAACTAATAGTAGGTTCGTCTGACTCAGTAGATTATCTTTATATATATATATGTATATATATATATATATATATGTGTGTGTGTGTGTTGTGTGTGTGTATTTGGGAATAAAAGGCCTTATATACCATCGGTATCTTGGTTATGGACCATTTCCACTCGCGAGTATGCCCACGAGCTTCTTCAGACAACTGATATCTTTTATTTAGACAGGCACTTGTGGAAGGAATATGATGCTTTTTAAGTAAGTAAGTAAGTAAGTAATTTTATTTTAAAATATTAAACATTTTATTTAATCTATTTAATTTTTCCTTCCCTAATCAGCCAATATCTTTCTAAAATTTATTTTTACACTACGTGTATGTTTTTGTTTTTTGTTTTTCATAGTTTGTTTAATAGAATCTGCTTCATTATATTACATTTATCCTGAGAAACGCCAAGTACGTCTCTTAGAATATACATATATATATATATATATATATATATATATATATATATATATATATATATATATATATATATATATATATATATATATCGGTGAAGTGGAATGAATGTGATGCTTTTTAAGTAAGTATTTAATTTCTTTTTTAAATATTAAATGTTTTATTTAATCTATTTAATTTTTCCTTAACTACTCAGGCAATGTCTTTCTAAAATTTATTTTTACACTATGTGTATTTTATTGTTTTTCATAGTTTGTTTAATAGAATCTGTTTCATTATATTACATTTATCCTGAGAAACGCCAAGTACGTCTCTTAGAATATATATATATATATATAGTTGCGTTTACAAGTAGTTCTCAACCAGACAGTGAGTATATAGACAATGGCGTGTTTCCTAGAAACGTTATTTCCCTTATTGATATTTAGTGGAGTAAGGCGGGAATCTGGACGTGTTTTTACATATCTAAGAGTTTATTCAGAAAATGGCTACGTAAAAGAAAGAAAAAAAAAGAGTTTTCCAAAACCTTCAATTATGGGAAGAAGTTTTTTTTTCTCTACATCCAAATAACTATCATTATTTTAAGCCGATATGTATAATTTCCGACTATTACATGACTGCAAAAAGAATGTCAGTAGAAGAGGAGAGAAAGAAAAAAGAAAAAAAGAAAAAAAAGATTAAAGAATATGTCTGATATTGCAGTTTTTGACTTTGCATGGAAATCTCAGAAGCGAAGCGCGTTTAAAGAGATGCCAGGCGCCTTGCAAGGTGTAAAAGTTGAGGAATTAAAATCGCTAACCATTCCTCGTTTGTGAGTTCGATGCTCACTAGTTATCTCATACGTCGAGCCGCTCAAACAAATATGAATTAATATTATCTGCGTTATTCGGACCATTGTTCTCGTCTTCATTGTTATCTGTACAACGTTTCGGTCGATATACCCTCCGGACTTCTTCAGGTATTTCTTGTCGGACTCGGGAACCTTCACGGACTCGGGAACCTTTTTTTCGGACTCGGGAACCTTCTTTTTGGACTTGGGAACCTTTCTTTTTTTTCTCATTAAAATAAAACATATGAGTCTAGGTAAAAAATCAACAACAAAAAACAACAAAAGAAACGGGAACAATGAAGAAAGAAAAACAAAGAAAAGAAAAAAAAGGAAGATAAGTAAATTCCTTTTAGCAAACAAATAAGTGTAATGTTATTTCTCTGAATGTTTGAGATGAGGCTTGCTGATTAGTATTATCTGCATTATTCGGACTATTGTCTTCATCTTCATTGTTATCTGTACAACGTTTCGGCCGATATGCCCTCCAGCCTTCTTTAGGTATTTCTTGTCGGACTCGGGAACCTTCTTTTCGGACTCGGGAACTTTTTTGTCGTAATCGGGAACCTTCTTGTCGTAATCGGGAGCCAACACGGAACTTTGAACCATTACGACAAGAAGGCTCCCGATTACGACAAGAAAGTTCCCGAGTCCGAAAAGAAGGTTCTCGAGTCCGAAAAGAAGGTTCGCGAGTCCGAGAAGGTTCCCGAGTCCGACAAGAAATACTTGAAGAAGGCTGGAGGGCATATCGACCGAAACGTTGTACAGATAACAATGAAGATGAGGACAATAGTCCGAATAACGCAGATAATACTAATCATCAAGCCTAATCTCAAACACTCAGAGAAATAGTAATATGAGTTAATAACTTTGGTTAGAAAGTTAGTATCGCAGCTCCACTATTAATGAAAAACAAGTTCGATCCTCATTGGATACCTCGTACTGGCGATCATGTGTCACATACTATCCGTGGCGAACGGTTTGGGTACATACATACATACAATTAGATACATTGGTTTCTGTGTTTAACCGTTACGCTCAGCACATATATAGCTCGGCTTATCTAAACTTAAATAAAATGAATACTAGGTTTCCTATATTTCTGACCTTGTGCCAAGCTTAGATAAAATGAATAAATAACTTTGAACCTGTCGTAACGTTTTCTACCTAGCAATTACTGATGTGTTTAAATTTACTGAGATCCCAAGATATCTGGCCTTGTACCAAACTAAGATGGGTAAATAACTTTGCATTTCCTTCTGTAAAGTTTAATGAGCTATTCAGGCTAACCATTACTGATTTGATGAAATATTACCAGGTTCTCCGTATTTTTGTCCTTGTGCCAAACTTAAATAAAATGAGTAGATAACTTTGAGCATTTCTTCTGCTGTAAAGTTCATTGAGCTTATCTAGCTAATCATTATTGATGTAACTAAATTTTATTGGGTACCCTATATTCCTGACCTTGTACCAAACTAAGATAAATATATTTGAGCACATCTACTCTTTTCAAGTTTCATGAGCTAGTCTAACTAAGCCTTACTGATGTGATCATTTTCTGTGACGTTAAGCATTCAAATTCCACGTATAAAACAAAATGAAATAACTTTGAAAAAGTAGGAAATCATTTAAAATGATTAAATCAAGCCGTAGGAACATTAGTCGGATAATTTCTGTGTTTCCTATATGGCTCAACTGCATTAGCTGCCTTATTTGCTGCATTAATAAAGACGGCAGCATCAACTAAAATTGTCAAAAAAGAATCAATGTATATTTGTAAAAAAACACTTTGACCTGGAAATTAAAACAAAACATTACTACAGTAAATATTATATGTTTGTAGGATAGAAAAATATAAGTAATGTTCAAAGGAAAAACGATTATTACAATAAGGATTATTAAACCAATTTACCAGGTGAAAGTACCATTCTCATATTGGTCTATAGAGTTCGGTTAATTAAGGGCAATTCCCTAAGGGGAGATAACTACAATTTATGTGCACGTAAATTTAATGTTACAATATTAATCACATCGCAGCATTGTGCTCATTGAACGCAATATTTAGCCGTTGAAATTATTGCGTCATTCGCTAGATTCATTCGAGGAAATATATTAAGTGTATACAGGATTCGACAGGAGAATGCATATCTATCTATCTATCTATCTATCTATTTATCTATCTATCTATCTATGAAAATATTCTGTATGTCTATTTATCTCTAACTGGTTTTTTAACAATGGCTAAGCATACGTTATTTTATCAGGGAAAATTGCTGGTAATCTAAGACCTGAGATCAATAAAAAATCCAAACCCTATTTTGTCCGAGATGGACTAAAAAAACTGTGTATCTCTCATTTTCCCTAAATAAAAGGTAAATGAAATATTATAAAGGTATAAGTCAATTATATATTAATAAATGATTACAATATGATTAGAAATATAATTGTTAAAGAATAAAACATTATAAAAAGAAATATACAAACAAGAATAATAATAAACGTAACTAACTTAAAAACAAGAATATATATTAAAAAATAAAAGATAAACTAATTTTTCTTGATATATATAATTATTAAGAGATTTATTTTCAACTTTTGGAGTCCCGGAGAGCTAGTTCATATATCTGGCACTCCAACACTTTGATTATTGTAGAAAACAGAAAAACAAAGTACCCCCAAAAAAAAACTTTCTTACATAAATTAGTTCTAAATAGCTACAATCTACCACACTTTAATTAATCATCTCCCCATAATTATTCACACTTGTTTTACCTTTATGAACTGGATTTATCCCAATTCTTTCCTCTCACATATACTCATGGTCACTACATTTATACACATAAAGTCAAACTACGTAATAATATAAAGAACGTAGATGGTAATATTACACACACTTTCGATATTAATAAGATTCATACATTAACTACGTATGGTCTATTTGGTTTCTTTTTCCTTATTTTTTTCCTTTCCTTTAATTTTTCTCAAAAGTTCAGACAATAATTTTCGCATCTTTCAATTTATTATATATGATAGAAATACGGCACATATTTTAAACGTTCTCACATGTACCAAGCACGTCACAATTTCCAAAAAGGTACGCTGTTAAAACGGTTATGAACCTTTATCTATATATACTTTTCTCATCTCCCGTTATTAAAAAAATATCTATCACTGTTCAGACAATACTTTGTACTTGCTAATATCCTGGCGAGAGTTTAATAAAAACCGAAACGGCTTAACGTTCACCGTCAAGAATAAATTCATCTTTTTGAATTAATTTATGATTCTTAAAGTAGAACTTAACAAGAACTCTCATCTGTGTGTCGGTGCGTCTGCCTGCCTGCCTGTCTCTCTCCCCCCCCTCTCTCTCTCTCTCTCTCTCTCTCTCTCTCTCTCTCTCTCTCTCATATACCCGAGATATTTACAGGGTATACAACAGTAGGATGTGAAACAAGATCGCAACGAAGAGTAATTCAACGACGATTTTCTATAGTAATGGTTGATTGGTTGATTGGTTGGATTTTACGGCATGTCAACACTTGGGTCATTTTATGCCGAAGACGTTTTTCTTTCATTTTTGTTGGGTATTCAATTTTTTAAACTCATCTTTTGATCTATTTAACTCATAGATATGACCATAGCTGATTCGGACCTTATGACCTTTAGGCACCCCTTTTCCTTTGCTGATTCATAAGTACATTTTTTTCATTTACACCGTCAACATCCGGTTGTTTGTTAACAGACGATTTTAGAGGTTTTTTATTATTATAAAACAAATTCCTAGCCCTAACCTCTAACTCTAACCCCTAACCCTAACCCCTAACAAACAACCGGATGTTGACTGTGTAAATGAAAAAATGTACTTATGAATCAGCAAAGCAAAAGGGGTACCTAAAGGTCATATGGTCCGCTGATTCTAACAGACAGGGTCAAAGTAGACCTCAAAGTAATGGTGATGAAACAGTACCCTACACTCTTTAGAGCACCAGAACTAGCACCTCACCACTAGATACAGTTTAGCGTCGTGCCCAGGAAACTGATACCCTCTACCACCGCTTTCTAGTACATATATATTTACCAACCTCTCCGCACAAGCAGGATGCGACACAAGGTCAATTTCTTAAGCGAAGTTTAACAGGTTTGAATTCAGAGTTTTCATTCTCCTAGACCGGTTGCCTTACCAAGGTTAAAGAGCCCGGTCTGCCCTACTATTTACCCATAGCTGGAGGGAGAGTAGGATTCATACCTTTCCCAAGGGTATTAGCGCTAAGTGAAATGCAATTACCACGTCCAGGATTTGAACTCGTGTCGACGAGTCCATTTCCCATGACTTTAACCATTACACCACGCTCTTCCTACATATATGATAAAACGGGTTTGCCTCACAAGCAATACGGTCGGGACAATAATAGAGGTCATAGGAGTTGATGTAACTAGCCGATTGACCGGAAGGGGCCTCTCCGACCGACACTCAAGCCGTTGTAATGGTCTTCAAAGTGGAGTTTTGGAGCTCATGTACGTCTCAGCAACCAGGATTCTGTCCTTAAGCATTTCAGGTAGTCACACACGGTTAACAGGTGGCTATACTGAGGTTTCTTAACCCCTTGCTGAGGTAGAGTCGGTGTATTCAACCACCCCAGGCGTCAGGGCGAATGGATATACGAAACTAGCTTGCTAACCATTACATCGCGATGCGACGCCCTTATTTACCAATCTACTCGCCACGGGTAAGATGGGACAAAAAGTCGCAAGTATAGAGCACCCAGCAAGGATCGAACTGTTGCCCTCAATTACTCGGTAGATGTAAATCTAACAGTAGGAATTTACACAACCCGTTGGCTGCGGTAAGATGTGACACAAGGACGAGACATCCAGCTAGAATCGAACTCGCAATTCAGTCGTAATGAATGTTCGTGGATAACTTCCTAACAATTGCACCACGATGGTGCTTCCTTTTTTACCCGACCCTTCCGTCACAGGTAGGATGTGACGCAAGGTCACAAAAATGGGACACCCTGCGAGAATCGAACTCGCTATTCAGTAATAATGTTTCTGTAAGACTAGCTATGCGTTGCCCTCAATTACTGGATTAGTTGTAAATTCAACTAATATAATACTACATCCAAACTCTTAAGGTAGTCCGTAGGCGCCCGTAGTGTAATGGTTAGCGTCATAGGAAATGGATACCATGACACGAGTTCAAACCATGGACTAGGCTGGTAGCGCTCATGTCCTTGCGAAAAGTATAAAATCCAACTAGTCTTCCTTGCGCTATGTGTGTGGATACTGGATGCTGCGCAGAGGATCTCCCTGGGACAATAAATGAATGATAGAGAAGGTTGGCGAGATATTGTCAGGGGTATTCGTGCTAACTGCGTGATATGATCATGATGATGATTGCAACCAGTATAGGAGAAGTGAAACTGAATTAAAACCTCTTAAAGGTCGCCTAAAAATTGATATTGTGTCATATCCTTCTAAATTGTAACAGCTTTAAACATATCCGCACTAATTACTATCAAGCAAGGAACCTGAGGGACATCTTTAAAAATACAAACCCTGAAAACATTTTTAATTTTCTAAAAAAAGTAACCTTTTCAACAAGATATAACAAAACATAACCGAATATCTTCATAGAACCACTACTTTAAAGACTGAAATCCAAAATAACCTTTTTGGCATTAAATGACCCACAGAGGTTGACATGCCGTTAAGCAAAACTGAAACTCATATCCTGATCGAGAGGAGGGGTTGGTAACTATATACCTCCAAACTCTTAATAGATATTTCAGATCGTTTGGTAATATGAGACTACGCACTTGGTTTTCTTAGTGAGTGTAAAATGTTGGCTTCGCTCTCCAATATTGCTAGAACTCAGAAAAAGATGGAAAATAAATAAATAAAATTTCATTCATACTATTGAAATTATTTTCGTGTCAGTTTATCTGGAACTTTCAATTGATTTTTTTTTTTTGCAATCATATTTAAGCCAGACATTGCACAACTGATTTTGCTCGGACGACCTGGCCATTCAAATAGTAATATCGTTTGCATTTCTCGTTGGAGTCTTGGGAGTGGCCATATTAACTCAGGAGAAATTCCCTACGGCCTAAGCTATTATTACTGATACTGTCCTCTCCATCTACCACCGATTGACTTATATAAAATCGGACGTACAAACAAGCTTCCATCCCTAAAAAAAGAATTAAAGAAAGGATTGTAGAGGGGGAAAAAATCATACTAATCCAAATATGACAGTTCTATAATTGGTAGAGAAAACTCGAAGGAAAAACGATTTCACTACGTCTTAGAGTACTAAATCAACTACTACTACTACTACTATTATAAACAGCAAACTAATTTATCCTTCTTTTTTACGGCATGGATTTTACGGCATGCCAACCCTTGTTGGGTTATTTTATTCCGAAGACGTTTGGGTCTGTGTGGGTAGGTTAGAGTAACCTCCCTTGATTAAAAGTAGCTTTGAGTGATTGTTCTTAGTATTATGCAGATGTTGGTGGCAGGCCGTCGATACGGCACTACTTAAAGACGAGTGGAAGCCGCCATTTGCATTCTAGACCGCGCACGCCGCATATTACTCCTCTTATAGGGTCTATTAATTCTTAATTGAAATTAAGTTTTTTTTTAAAAACATATTTTCTTAACTTATTTTCTTCTATTTAAACCATAGATGGAACGCTAATAGGTAATACCCCCCTGGGTGAGGATGGACCTGGAAGTAATAGCAAGGTAAGGGGAACTCCTCACTCACCAGAGTTCAGAATCAGAACTTTACCATTAGATACAGTTTAAGGTCATACCCAGGACACTAAGATACTCAGCTACAGCTTTCTAATACATAGAGGGTTAAAATGGTTGGAGTTTGCTCTAATAGCAATACGGTCCCGTCATATAATTTCTTTTAGTAAATTATATTAATTTAATGCTTCAACAGAGTCCAATAACAGATGAGGAAGACTTTCTATTAGGGACTTCTCTCTCAAAATTCTTTTTATATTTTTTATTTATTTAACAATTTTTTTTACTTTTGAGAGAGGTCTCTTGGAAAGGATTTTTTCATTTATTCCACTCATTTCATTCATTTTTATTTCATTCACTTATTCATTTTGCCATTAATTCCCAACTATATATATAAAAATCGTCGAGGCGGCCTAATGTTGGTAACAGCCATGCAGCGAGTGAGTCTATCCCTTTTCACTAGCGCTAGAACAAGGAGATTGTTATAGCGCCTGAGGTGGAGCGCCACACCTACCACACACCTTTACCGCACAGATCCCAGTGCTACTCATACGCTGATTGGCGAGAGCGGGTATCGAACTAAGAACCTTGTGGTTTCTAGCCGAGCGCTCTACCGACTGAGCTAGCCCGGCCCTATATATACGGTGATTCATGAGAAGTAAGGATACTGGATCTTTAAGTATGTTTTATTAAATTGATTGATTTAAATGTAAATCCGTCTAGTGTTATTTTGTGCCGGGACGTTAGGGAAACACGTTTATTGTACATTTACATTCCGCCCAGTCGGTGGGGCGTTAGAATGCACCGACTGCACCTCTGCAGCGGGGTAAGACTCCCCCAATGGGGCCACCTGATGGTCGTGGGTGGCGACCCGTGATGCTTAAGTGGATGAGCAGTTCATGACTTGCAATACTCCATTTTAGGCTAGACGGGCGGTCGGAGAGGCCCCTTCCGATCAATCGGCTGGTCACGTCAAGCCCCAACCCCTTTTTATCATATGGGTGCTAGAAGGCAGTGGCTGCAGGCCTACAATGTCCTGGGAATGACGTTAAACTCTATCTGATGGTGAGGTTCCAGTTTTGGAGGTTTGGGGAATGTGGAGCACCGCTTCATCACCACTGGTCCACTCTGACCCGGAGTGGTAGTACCTGTTAGGGTCCCATCTATGGGTTAAATAGAAAAACATGAGTTTATAAACAAAATTATATTATCCAATAAGAATTGATTTATTTCAAAACTTTATCGGCATTAAATGACCCACTGAGGTTGATATGCCGTAAAACAAAACAAACAATAAACATTAACATTTTTGTGTAGTTCTTTCTTAAGAGTTTTGTCGTTTGCACGCGGTTTTATCAGTTATTCTCATTTCGGGTATAATCAGTCTTGGAGTAATGGCAATGCCGGGGTACTTAAAATTCTCAGAGCTCCAGAACTGGATACTCACCATCAAATTTAATTTAGCGTCATAATCTGGACATGTTTGTTTTCTATTTTAATTTTTTTCGTGGGAGTGCCTTACGATCTAAAGAGAAGAAAATTCAAATAAATTTTAATGCACATACGAGCCACTTATATAAAGAAGTTTGATGGAAGCGCGTGGTCTAATGGTTAGAGTCGTAGGAAATGGACTCGTCAACGCGAGTTCAATTCTTGGATGAAGCTGTTGGCATTTCACATGGCGCTAATACCCTTGGGAAAGGTAGGAATCCAATTCTCCCTCCAGCTATGGATAAATAGCAGGACAGACTGGGCTCTTTAACTATGGCTAGGTAACCAGTCTAGGAGAAGGAAAACTCTAAATTCAAACCTGTTAAACTCCGCTTAAGTAATTGACCTTGTGTCACATCCTGCTCGTGTGGAGGGGGTGTTAAATATATATATAAAGAAGTTTCTTTCTTAGCAAATACAACTTTTCATAATTTCGTAATTAAATAGAATGCGAGCGATTGTGCGGAGATTGACCTTTTCAATTAGGAGACACCAGTCTATTCATCTAACATTGAAGCTTAGCTGAAAGCATGTAGATAATTCCATCGATAAATTCGCATTTTCCCCTAACTCTAAATAGCGAATACTGTATCTGGGTCACGTCAACTGTCAATGTCCTTCGCCGACATAGTTTGGTAACGAGTCAGACAAAGTGCACAGATGTTGTGGGTGAGGATTTTCAAGTTGATCTATAAGTCGTCAGAAAGAGGCTTGATGGCTGAAAGAAAATAAAACGTTAATCGTATGAAAGGCAATCGAAATAGCTGACATCCGAAAAATGGCATGTCAAATAGAATAGTGCGTACACTTTCCGATGGACTGTCATCTGGGCGTGTTTGTGTGCGTGTGTCACGGCTTTAGAAGGGTTGGCCCACTTAGGCAAGGAAATCAATTGGGAGAAGACAATCTTCATCTTTGTATCGTTTCCTTACATACACTTTCTTTCAAGCCATCTTTTTATTGAATTATTTTCTTTCTTTGCTATTTGCTTCTTGGCCATAGATTGAATACTATCCTTTCAAACTATGTAAAAAAAAAAAAAAACAGACAAAAAATTGAGGTGGTCACTACTTGAATAGGCTCAGTTATAATTAGTGATCATCATCCACACATTACTACAGCAACCAGCATTACGTTTTTTTGTTTTTTGTTTTGTGAGACATTGTTTATATTGTGTAATGTGTGATAATAAACCATTGTCTTCTTCTTCTTCTTCTTCTTCTTCTTCTTCTTCTTACAAAATGGCAACAACGCCGGAATAACAAGATCCACAATAAACTTTTCCTAATCAATCCCATTTTGGGAGGCTGGAGATCAACTTTAAGGAAGTCTAGAAAGGAACAAGTCATTGTGTCCCGATTACGCATTGGTCATACAAGACTAACGCACTCCTATATACTCAAACAAGAACAACAACCAACATGTGGAACAATTCAAACACCTTTGACTGTTAAACACTTATTCATGGAATGCGGGTTTTTTGCTCACATCAGAAACCGTTATTTTAAAGCAAACAATATGAAAGATCTGTTTGAAAATGTCAAAGTGGAGGATATTCTCTGTTTTTTCGTGGGAAATAAAATTATACCATAGAATATAGATAGGAAACTAATCAATACCATACAAAATAATTCCCAATAATGCTAACATATTCTTAAAACCAATTACTAAAAAGTATAAATATAAATACACGATATGTATTACTTCCTAACCGTTAGGCATGACATAACCCCATACGAGTTGATATCCCGTTAAAATCAATAAACCAGCCAACCTCACTGTCTTGCTAAAACTGAGTTTAGGCCATTTCGACGACATTACTTTACTTATATTTTACAAACATTTTCGTCCCTTGAAATCATATCTCTAACGATCCTGCCAATCATTCCATATTACACTAATCTTGATAGATATTACAGCAACTCTAACAATCATGATACTATATATTTTAGTTTAATCTACGTCAGCCATCGTAACAATAAATATAAAGCAGTTGATAATGAAGCTCATAAGAACACCAGACGTTGAGGGAGCAAATTTAATGATAGCGATACTGCTTAGACCTCCCTCCACTACAACACACACAACATAATATCCTTTACGCTTATCTCTGTAACGATTATTTTTTCTCTGATGATAGCGTTATCAATAATAATAATGGCTTTTTACTGCGTCTTTAAAGTCGAGTGGCTACTGTGCAAAAGAAAAAAAGAAGAAAAACAAAACAAAAAAAAAAAACAAAAAACACACACACAGAAAAAAAAAATAACGAAATAAAACGATTATCAATATGAGCGAATTTCATCTCAGCTCTTTCCTGATGATGAGCAAATATATTGATCGAATCGTTATGCACATAAAAATATAAAGTTCGGTGTGTACAGTGCAAATAAAAGAGCTGTAACGGCGTAATTCATCTGCTGACATCAACAATCCGTTTCATTATAAACATGGTTCGTTGCATTTTTCCCAATTGTTCCTTCAAACAATGCGTTAATGAAGGCCCGGTATTCTATAACGTATGTTCCCTGAAGGAATTGAAGATTCGCTTGGCTATCGTGATTTTACTGCAGATCAAGTGATAGCAAGTCTATTCAAAACTTTAGTCTTTTTTTTCTTCAAAGATCAGCGGAAACACTTCCATCGCACCAGTAAATAAAATGTTAATTATATGTCTCATATTTAATAAAAATAACAACTTTCTCGTGTAATGGTTATCGTCTTAGAAATAGATACGGCGAGCCGAGTTCAAATCTTTGATGTAGCTGTTTACATTTCATATAGCGCTAATACTCTTGGGAAAGGTATATTCTCTATCTAGATAATAATGAATAGCAGAGCAGATTGGGTTCTTTAACCTTGGTATGGTTTGATTTTATTCAATATCAACCCTTGGATTATTTTAATACGAATACGAATACGAATACGTTTTTATTTTATCCATTCCTGTTGGATATTCAATTTTTATACACATTTTTGATCTATTTAAACATTATATGGGAGCTTACCAGGTATTACCACTCCAAGTCAGAAGACGTTGAAGGGGTACTCCACACCCGTCAGAGTTCCAAAATTTCAAAAACTTCACTGGATGCAGTTTAACGTCAGGACAGTAAGACCCTGGGCCATCGCCTTCTAGCTCATACATGATAAAAAAAAGTTGTGGGATTTTCCATAAGTGCAATAAGGTCGGGACAAACATATAAGTGTTAGGATCAGCCAATTGATCAGAGGGGGCCTCTCCGACCACCCGTCTGGCCCAAGTTAGATCCAAAATTGCAATTCATGGACGGATCAGTTACCAGTATTCCGTCCATAAGCATCACTGGTTAACGTCCACGGCCAACAGCTGGCACCATTGGAGGGATTTTACCCATCTATAGAAATATGCTTGGCGTATTGTACAGCCGACATGGTGGCCGTGGTATGGCAACCAGTCTAAGAGAAGAAAAGTAAACGGATCACCTAATTCCTGCTAGAAGAAAAAAACCTTGTGTAAAGTTGCAAAGAACGTCAGCCTGTAAATTTTGCTATTCTGGCAGACAACTTCCGGCCTATTTAAATCATATTTTCATTCGCCTTTTTTTAATCAGATATTTCTAGAGGTCTCAACGGGTTATATACATAAAAAACATAAGAGAGTGTTATTGATACATAGAAAGATACACACACACACACCACACACACACACACACATATATATATATATATATATATATATATATATATATATATTAATTTATTTATTATTATGTCGTACAGCCCATTTGATATCTGCCTTTATCGAGTGTTTTCGTTTTTTTTTTTATCTTGCATCAGGTGTGTGTTCTTATCTGATTTCTTTTCCAGCCCTGGCATCGCTCACTCTCTCTCTCTCTCTCTCTCTCTCTCTCTCTCTCTCTCTCTCTCTCTCTCTCTCTCTCTCTCAACGTTCCATCTTTGCGTTTATGAAGATAACAGGGAAAAATGTTCTTGTGTACACTTTTCTTATTTCCCCGAGATATTCTTGACCTGGACGCCGGTGGAAAGAAACAGAGACGGAATGACACGTCTGGACTAACCTCAACTCCCTAACATAATTTACTTTTCAATGCTGTCTATTCAGAAGTTCTTCCAGAATGGAAATTTTGGGTATCAGATTTTGAAAGTGACATATTTCTTGGGAATCGTTACAATCGTTACAGGCCATCGTTACAATGGAGAAAGAAAGAGAAGACGTGTCAGTGAGAGATGAGATGTGGAATAGTAATAGCGTTGAAATTAAGTAACAGCAAGAGAACGTCAAGCACGACACGAACGCCTTATCTAATTGTTTTTAAAATACTCTTACGATACAAATAATCAAACAGTTTATCGTCAAAAATAATATAATAACTAGCGGGACCCGTAGAATTTCCACGAAACAAAACAAAAATCAAGAGGAGTTATTTAAGCCAGAAACGATGATTTGCAATTTCATTACATATATATGTTGTCTTTGCACTAAATAATACAAAAATAATAGTGACTAAGACACGAATCAGAAAAAAAAGTTGTGCCGGAAATTCGCCTAACGTTGGCTCGCTAAAACATAGCATACATTAAGGCAGGGGTCCTGGGCGATATAAGATTAAAATTACCAAAATATATTCCGTAATGTCAATATTACAAATAGGATAAAATAAACATTTTTCCATTTCTTTTTAATTTTCTTGGGAATTTAAAAAATGATTTTGACACGGAGGATATTATGAACGCCAATAACCATCACAAAATCCGTATCTTACATATGTGTAAGCAATACTAAAGAAATGAAAAAGATGTGGAACATGAAACTAACGGTAATGCCAATTGTAGATAGTGGCCTTGGAACAGCTTATAAAGCTTGGAGTAAAGTTTGAAGGAATTTGAAATCGGAGGAAGTATCAAAACCATACAGACTACTGTATTGTTGGAATCGACTAGAATACTCATAAGAATCCTGGAGACCTGTAGAGACTTGATGTTACCCAGAATCCCTATGGGATTCACTATCTATCTATCTATCTATCTATCTATATATATATATATATATATATATATCCTTTTCTGCGCCTATTATGCACTATGAGCATTGTATAATAGGCGCAGAAATAGAAGAAAACCATTCAGTTTCATGTCTGTTTGTGTTTGATTTAGCGTTGACCTCATATTTATTTTTACTTCGAGTTTTGTATATTTATACTTTTTCTGTATAATTATAATTCATAACTAGATTTTAAATTTAGGCTTTCCAATTAGTCGAATATTATCATCTAGTTTTTTTCCTTCCCTTTTGTCTAAGTGATCTTGATTAGTCTCTTGAATGATAGAGTACCTCTCGGATTACATATATTCACTAATTTGTTCATTGCCAGCTTATTGATAGCTGATGCTCGAAAGGCTAGTGAAATTCTTTATATATTTGATCTCTCTGGAATTGGAATTTTTTGACGGCTAATTAAGTAAAAACTGAATTGGTCTCCTTTAAACTGATAGATCACCCCTTATGGCCGAGTATGTTTATAACAGTAAAATTCCATTTCTAAACAAGTGTGTTTGTAGATGGCGCGGTGGTGAGATATCTGACTGAAGATATTTTAGTCGGGTTTCGAACCTATCCTGAAACAGCTTGCCTTGTCTAGTCCCACTGAAACGGTGAAACACGACTGTATGTGAATGAGTGTATACATATATATATATATATAAATATATAACATTTTCGAAAATAAAAAAGTGCTCAATAGAAAGAGTGGTGCAAGATAAAATCTAAAATAAATAAATGTCTACAACCCGCTCGTTTCATATACACATACACACACACACACACACACACACACACACACATATATATATATATATATATATATATATATATATATATGCATGTGTGTGTGTTGGCTGTCAACTCCTGTGTGAGCAAGACTATTTCCTGCTTTTTCTTTTTTCGTTTTTTTTCCTTCATTTTTCATTTACAATCACCCGAAAGGCTGCGAGCAAGAAGATGCACTTGCAGTCTACATGAGACTCCTGATGGATCTACTACATAGTAAACATACTTGAGTGCCAGTAGCATTTGGCACTGAATCCTTGTGTTTTCTCAGATGAGCCACCAGACCTGCCATGGATAAATATACTCTTTTACATAAACTACATGTTGGAATTTCTCCACTTTGGATGTGGTTAGACTGACATTTTCTATTTCTAATCGGGCATTTTTACTTTTGCTGTTTAAAGCGGTTGGACGCAAATTCTTTCACACACCGGTAGATTAGGGCTCTACATTCTGCTCTGTTTGTAGGAAGCGCGAGCTGTAATGGTTAAAGTCATGGGAAATAGACTCGTGGCAGCGAGTTCAAATCCTGGACGCAGTAATTGCATTTCACTTAGCGCTAATACCCTTGGGAAAGGTATGAATCCTTCTCTCTCTCCAGCTATGGATAAATAGTAGGACAGACTGGATTCTTTAACCTTGTTTAGGCAACCGGTCTAGGAGAAGGAAAACTCTGAATTCAAACCTGTTGAACTCCGCTTAAGAAATTGACCTTGTGACACATCCAGCTCGTGCGGAGGGGTTGGTAAATATATATATATATATCCTGCTCTGTTAGAAACGGGCTTCTCCTAGCCCTCCACAGCGATGACAGCATTCCTCAAAGTGTGCTTGTGTCAGTCCATAAACCTCAATTTGGATTCACACTGACGACGTTTGCCTGTTGAGATTACCCCGTAAAATAGTATTTTCGGGATTCGGCCCACATTCATGCAAACTAGATGACCAGACCAGCGAAGACGAAATCAAAGGATCAAAATCTCAATGCTAGACAGTTGTCATCTGTCAAGTATTGTGGTATCTGGTGTAAATGACAACCACTCTATCGCTAAAATTCTGCGAAGGCAATTTTGATGGAATCTCTTAAGTGTCCTGATATGTCTTGTGTATACAACACAGGTCTCACAGTCGTACAGAAGGGGTGTGTGTATACATCCAGCTTGGTAGAGATCCTAATGCCACGTTGGCACCAAACCATCTTCTCAAAGGATCTCATATATATATATATATATATATATATATATATATATATATATATATATATATTATTGAAGTCAGTAAGTCTACTGTTGGTTTGAATAACAGCAGCTAACTTAGTAACTTAAGCAGTGTCCAAGACAATTGGTATATATAGAAATCAAGAATAACCCATTCATGAATTTGGGTGATTCCATTCCTTGAGTTCTGACTGGCTGCTTGACTGCTTGATTTGAATGACATTGTGGAGTCTTATATATATCCTGTCATTCTGCAGTAGACTTTGTGACTATTCGGGTTTGTATTTAAGTTACAACCGATTGTCGCCTTGACTTCCCAGTTCGACGGTAATTGGAATTATTCTTCATTATATATATATATATATATATATATATATGTGTGTGTGTGTGTGTGTGTGTGTGTGTTTAGGCAGCATTTCTTCTTGTAGACCTATATTGTTGAACATTACAGCCATTTTTTGTCTGCAAATTATTACTTTTATCCTTTCATATTGCCGAATTGTTTTAGCGTAACTAAAGTTATTCCTTTCTCGATCATGATTGACGGAGTTCTACGAACCCTCACAAGCGAACATATATATATATATATATATATATATATATATATATATATATATATATCCCGGTCTTCGCCAATCTGTGCGGTAAAGTAAGGAGCTGATGGTAGGCGTGGCGCTCCACCTCAGACGCAAAAAACAATCTCCTTGGTCTAGGTCTAGTGAAAAGGGGATAGACTCCCTCGCTGATTGACTGATACCGACATTAGGCGCCCCGACAACTTTACTTACTTATATATATATATATATATATATATATATATATATATATATATATTAAACACATACATATATGTACACGCATATTATGATATGTCGCTTTGAAAGAAAAAAGTCAGTTCATTCTATTCGTTGCCATCTCAACAATAGCAAAAATTGGCTGATGTATTTGCCATCGTTGATTGACCTAGTACTTTCGCCATATATATATATATACGTAATTTTTCTTATATCGGGGTCCGAATGATGGAGAATGTACCCCATACTTATTTACCATATAGTTTCGATATCATCCATGATCGTGTTCAGGGAGATTATTTGCTGAACTTGTTCTTTGATTGTTTTTATCTACTAATGGAGCCACAATGAAAAAAGGATTTCCACGAGGGATTGAACGATAGCAATTAAAAATCATTAAGAAATATTCTGTGATATTCAACGAAATCTGTTTAAATAACTTGCTGTTGAAATATACTCTTTCTCTCACTCTTTCTCTGTCTGTACCTCTGTATGTTTGTCTCTCTGTATCTGTCTGTTTGTTTCTCTGTATCTGTCCGTCGGTCTGTCTCTCTCTGTCTCTGTCTCTCTCTTTCTCTCTCCTTTTCTCTCTTTTTTTTCTCTCTCTTTTCTCTCTCTCTCTCTCTCTCCTCTCTCTCTCTATATATATATATATATATATATATATATATATATATATATATATATAATTGATAATTTGAATCACATTACCACGACCAGACAACTCAGCAAACACCATTTGCGACATCTGGAGCACTGGACAGCTGTTTCGACCTCCTTTGGTCTCATTAGCAGTGCATACCACAATCTCCGCTACTAGAGATTGAACCAGTGGACCACAGCGTGAAGAGCGGGGACTTAACACACTGGGCCACCAGCCCATGCCACAAACGGAGAATGCCAAATCATCTAGTCAATGGTAATATTAATTCAAATGCGCAGTCACCTAACCTATACTGCCATGTATCCCATCGCAGGATTACAGAGGGCAAGGGCACCTCTAGGACAACGACTTCCCAATTCGGGGCCTGCATCCACAGAACGCAACCTAATGGGCAAAGGGTATATATTGAATTTTTGATAATGAATTTTTTGATAGAGGAATTATATATATAATTGATAATTTTGAATCATATATATATATATATATATATATATATATATATATATATATATATTTACATACATATACATATATATATATATATATATATATATATATACATATATACATATATATATATATATTATTATTTATAATTTCTGCTTGAAGGCAATTATAAATGCATGTATCGTATAAAATTCGATAATTATAGAAAATAAACTTGACAAGTAAATCCCGCAAAGGATGGCTCGCCATGCAGAACACCGTACAGACTGTTTCGACTTTATTAAGTCTCTTCAGCGATGTATACTAAATATAAGTCGAAACAGTCCTGTACGGTGTTCTTCATGGTGAAGCCATCTTTGCGGGATTTACTTGTCGAAGTTTATTTTCTATAATTATCGAATTTTATACGTACATGCATTTATACTATTGCCTTCAAGCAGAAAATAAATAATAATTTAATTCAACATTGCTTCTAAAAAAACAAACATCCAAATCTTATATATATATATATTATATATATATTATCATACATATATAGTATATATATATAAATAATATATAATAACATACATATATATATATAGCATAACATATATATATATATAATATCTATATTAATTGTTTTCAACATTTGTGAATTGCATTACTTTTTTTGTAGTTTGTACACTGTCGTGTTTCAAAATAGTTGGTCTATTATTTAGTTACGTATTTAAAAAAAAACTCGCTTTAACATTGGATTTCTTTCTCTACGAATCAATTTCACTAAAATGGACTTTGAATTTAACACAAGAGAATAACAATACTACATACACAAACTTATTCCTTTATCGATCACGATTGACGGAGTTCTACATACTCCTCCACGGCGGCATATATGATTATATATATATATATATATATAATATTATATATATATATATATGTGTGTGTGTGTGTGTGTGTGTTGTGTGTGTGTGTGCTTGGTGTTTGTTGTGTTGCGTGTTTGTATATATATATATATGTGTGTGTGTAATGTGTTTGTATATATAAATATATATGTGTGTGTGGTGTGTGCATGTGTGTGTGCATATATAATTATATATATATATAAATATATTATAATATAATATATATATATATATATATATATATATATATATATATATATATATAATAAAGAATAAACATTTTTCTGGAAACATAAAACAAACAAAAGCCTATATATGATAAAAAAGAATTTAAACATTTTTTTTGAGAACATAGTATATTTGCGGACTTTTCTTCTTTTTATAAAATATTAAATTTTCTCAAGCACCCGTCTCGCGCCCCACCAGAACAACATTATATATATAACCACTCATACATAATATATATATTTTATATATATATATATATATATATATAAATATACAATGCATATTATGATATGTCGCTTTGAACAGAAAAAGTCAAGTTAATTCTTCTATTCATATGACATCATCAACAATAGCGAATGATAGTTACGCTAAAACAGTAGTCCTGTTTCTCTAGGCAACTATTCAGAACAAGGTACGTGAGGCAACGATCTAGGGGAAATCCGAATCCTCCATACTAGCTCATGATTGTCTGACACGTTTTCACCTTAGCTTATTAATATTTTAATGTCATTCGAAAAAGATTCTTCCTTAATAATGGATAAGCTATCTGCTTAAAAACAAAAAAGAATGAAAAAATACAAGAAAATAAAATGCTCTATGGTCCTGCCGATATTTCCATGACGATCATTTGGCAGAACCTTTTGGCGAAAATCCTTCAATAAA
>CM042148.1:31828238-31833413 GCA_023376005.1 Doryteuthis pealeii | reverse complement strand
ATAATAGTAATAAATAAATAATCTCTCCCTAAAATATTCAACTAATTAAGGAAAAAATTAAAAATTATAACTACAAAAAAATAACTCGAATCATTAATGAAACTCTGCCCCCACTCACCAAGTAAAAATCACAAAACTAAAAAAATACTAAACAAAAATATATCCATTGACCCATTATTTTATGAATTCTTTATATATATATTAAAAAAAATTCCATAAATTCATCTATTAAATTGTTTAAATCCCAGTCATGTGATAACAATAACAGTTTTTTTAAAAAAAATTTTATTTAATAAAAAACAAAAAAAAATAAAAACATAACAAAAAAATAAATTTTTTTGTCTTATTAATTTTTTTTTTAAAAATTTATTATTTTTAAAGAATATTTTTTAAATTTATAAATTTTTTTTTTTTTTTTAATTTTTTTTAATTTTAAAAAAAAATTTTAAAAATAAAAAAAATCTTTTTTATTACAAAATTTTTTTTATTGTTTTTTTATGTCAATTTAAAATAAACATAATAATAATAAGAAAAAAAATTCCGATCTTTTTTTTTTAAATTAATTTTTTTTTTAAATAATTTATTAATTTTTTGTTTTAATTTTTTAAAGAAAAAAAAATAATATGAAAGAAAAAAGAGAACCGAAGAATGAAGACCATAATAATTTTTTTTAAAATTTTTTCTTTTTTTTTGTTTTTAATAAAAAATTGTTTTTTTTTTTGTTAAAAAATAAAATAAAATAAATAAAATATTTTTATTTTTTTATTTTTTTTTTGAAAATATAAAATAAAATTTCTAACTTTTGCAATGCTGTTCTATTCAGAAGTTCTTTCCAGAATGGAAATTTTGGGGTTTATCAGATTGTTGAAAGTGACATATATTTCTTGGAATCGTTAACAATCGTTACAGGCCATCGTTACAATGGAGAGAAAGAGAAGACGTGTCAGTGAGAGATGAGATGTGGAATAGTAATAGCGTTGAAATTAAGTAACAGCAAGAGAACGTCAAGCACGACAACGAACGCCTTATCTAATTGTTTTTTAATACTCTTACGATATATAATATCAAACAGTTTATCGTCAAAAATAATATAATAACTAGCGGGACCGTAGAAATTTCCACGAAACAAAGAAAATCAAGAGGAGTTATTTTAAGCCAGAAACGATGATTTGCAATTTCCTTACATATATATGTTGTCTTTTGCACTAAATAATACAAAAAATAATAGTGACTAAGACACGAATCAGAAAAAAAAGTTGTGCCGGAAATTCGCCTGACGTTGGTCGCTAAAACATAGCATACATTAAGACAGGGGTCCTGGGCGATAATAAGATTAAAATACCTAAAATATATTCCGTAATGTCAATATTACAAATAGGATAAAATAAACATTTTTCCATTTCTTTTTAATTTTCTTGGGAATTTAAAAATGTAAGATTTTTGACACGGAGGATATTATGAACGCCAATAACCATCACAAAATCCGTATCTTACATATGTGTAAGCAATACTAAAGAAATGAAAAAGATGTGGAACACGAAACTAACGGTAATATGCCAATTGTAGATAGTGGCCTTGGAACAGCTTATAAAGCTTGGAGTAAAGTGTGAAGGAATTTGAAATCGGAGGAAGTATCAAAACCATACAGACTACTGTATTCTTGGAATCGACTAGAATACTCGTAAGAATCCTGGAGACCTGTAGAGACTTGATGTTACCCAGAATCCCTATGGGATTCACTATCTATCTATCTATCTACATATATATATCTCCTTTTGAAGTGTGTATATCAAATAAGCACTGCATTTACCAGTTGAAATCTATTTGTCAATTGTTTAACATATATATATATATATATACACACACACACACACACACACACACACACACACATATAATATATATATATATATATATTATATATATATATATATATATATATATAATATAGTTGAATGAAGTGACAAAAATGTTTAGCTTTTATTTATTTTATTTGGGAACGATATTACTACCAATGGTTTCCAGCTAAAAGCATTCATCAGGTAAACGAAATGTTTGTTTTTTAAATGACAGAAATGATGTAAATAGTCGAATGTGTGCGTTTTTTAAATTGTATTCTCGTGTTGCATGTTTGCGTGTTTGCGTGTTTACGTGATGTGGAATCTTCTTTTTGTTTGTACGTGTGCGTATTTTTGTTTGTGCGTATGTGTATCATGTTATGCGCGTGAACGTGGAAATGCGTGAAGGCTGTGAGGATACGATTGTGTCCACGCGCGTGTGTGCGTATTTTTGTTTGTGCGTATGTGTGTAATGTCATGCGCGTGCGCGTGGGAATGTATGAAGGCTGTGATGATATAATTGTCTCCACGCGCGTGTGTGCGTATGAATATGCGTATTTGTGTTTGGTATTCTTGGTTACGTATGTTATGTGCAATTAATATAATGTATTTTTTAATTATGCTGTTAATAATAATGACTGTGTAATATATTGCGTTGGTGATGTAATGTGAACGTTATATTCGTATGATATTATTGTACAATGTATACATATATATATATATATACAAAATATTACCGAAATATTCTAACGGAAAATACACACATTCTGCACAAAGAAAAAAAATAAACAAAACTCCAAATACTAGAAGCTTTATACAGAAAACAACACAAACCATCCTTAAACAAAATTCATTTCCAATACAGTACACACATTCTAAAATGCCTATAACACCTTTCGCACCAATTCTTTCTCCTTCCAGCCTCCACATTAATATAATCACCCCTGATGATGGCACTTCGAAGTGCCGAAAGTACTCGGGAACTGAACTTTGGTGTACTTATCTACCAATTCCACCCAAACATTAAAAAGTTTGGCCAGAAAACTCGAAAAGATCAAAAATAAAATTGTTAAACAGGAGATGTGCCTTTTGTTTAAGTCTACATGTATAAATGAAAGAATGCTGCCCAAATACACACACACACACACACACACACACAACACACACATATATATATATTATTATTATTATATATTATAATATAATGCACTGTGAGCATTGTATAATAGGCGCATAAATAGAAAGAAACCATTCAGTTCATGGCATCTGTCTGTTTGTGTTTGATTTAGCGTTGACCTCATATTTATTTTTACTTCGAGTTTTGTATATTTATACTTTTTCTGTATAATTATAATTCATAACTAGATTTTAAATTTAGGCTTTCCAATTAGTCGAATATTATCATTTAGTTTTTTGCTTCCCTTTTGTCTAAGTGATCTTGATTAGTCTCTTGAATGATAGAGTACCTCTCGGATTACATATATTCACCAATTTGTTCATTGCCAGCTTATTGATAGCTGATGTTCGAAAGGCTAATAAAATTCTTTATATATTTGATCTCTGTGGAATTGGAATTTTTTGACGTCTAATTAAGCAAAAACTGCATTGCAATCCTTTAAACTGATAGAGCACCCCCTATACCCGAATATTTTTATAACAGTAAAATTCCATTTCTAAACCAGTGTGTTTGTAGATGGCGCGGTGGTAAGATGTCTGACTGAATACATTTTAGTCGGGTTTCGAACCTATCCTGAAACAGCTTGCTTTGTCTAGTCCCACTGAAATGGTGAAACACGACTGTATATGAATGAGTATGTAAATATATATATATATATATATATGTATCGTTTACAAATATTTTTCGAAAATAAAAAAAGAGCTCAATAGGAAGTGTGGTGCAAGATAAAATCTAAGATAAATGAATGTCTGCAAACCCCTCATGTTTCATACACACACACACACACACACACACGGTCATCCACAGACACGTGTTTCGACTTATCAAGTCTCCTCAGTGTGGCTAGACATTTTGTAAGCTACCTACAGCCGGAATTGAAATCCGATCGGTTGGGTGTCAGTCCGGCACCGTAACCATTAGGCTGTCTTCACTTACATAATGGGAAGGGGATTTTAACTGTTTTAATACACACATCGCTTTGCGTGTAAAGGCCGTCATAAAGTGCTCCATTCCTTAGAAGAGCGTTGCGTTTACGCTTGAGTTTTGGCGGCCGTCAGCAAGATCCCCCCCAGAGTGCTCAACCCTAGAGGATGGGGAGGCATATATAGGGTCATCCACAGACATATATATATATATATATATATATATATATATATATATGCATGTGTGTGTGTTGGCTGTCAACTCCTGTGTGAGCAAGACTATTTCCTGCTTTTTCTTTTTTTCTTATTTCGTTTTTTTTTTTTTTTTTCATTTTTCATTTACAATCACCGAAAGCTGCGAGCAAGAAGATGAACTTTCAGTCTACATGAGACCTCCTGATTGATCTACTACATAGTAACACAGTTGAGTGCCAGTTGCATTTGGCACTGAATCCTTGTATTTTCTCAGATGAGCCACCAGACCTGCCCTGGATAAACATACGCTTTTACATAAACTACATATTGGAATTTCTTCACTTTGGATGTGGCTGGACTGAAATTTTCCATTTCTAATCGGGCGTTTCAACTTTTGCTGTTTAAAGCGGTTGGACGCAAATTCTTTCACAGACCGGTAGATTAGGGCTCTACATTCTGCTCTGTTACTAGGAAGCGCGTGGTGTAATAGTTAAAGTCATGGGGAATGGACTCGTGGCAGCGCTAATACCCTTGGGAAAGGTATGAATCTTGTTCTCTCTCCAGCTATAGATAAATAATAGGGCAGACCGGACTCTTTAACCTTGGTTAGGCAACCGGTCTAGGAGAAGGAAAACTCTGAATTCAAAACTGTTGAACTCCGCTTAAGAAATTGACCTTGTGTCGCATCATGCTCGTGCGGAGGGGTTGGTATATATATATATATATATATATATATATTATATATATATATATATATATATATATATATCCTGCTCTGTTAGAAACGGGCTTCTCCTAGCCCTCCACAGCGATGACAGTATTCCTCAAAGTGTGCTTGTGTCAGTCCATAAACCTCAATTTGGATTCACACTGACGACGTTTGCCTGTTGAGATTACCCCGTAAAATAGTATTTTCGGGATTCGGCCCACATTCATGCAAACTAGATGAATTGACCAGCGAAGACGAAATCAAAATCTCAATGCTAGACAGTTGTCATCTGTCAAGTATTGTGGTATCTGGTGTAAATGACAACCACTCTAT
>CM042148.1:31820738-31823238 GCA_023376005.1 Doryteuthis pealeii | reverse complement strand
GGGAGACGCGTGCCGCACAGGAGCTGAGCGGCTCAATATCGAAATTAACAGGGCTGTGGGGCGGCGACGTCTTTTTCGTCATGATCCCCCAAATGCAGATGGAAATGTCCCTTGCAATGTGTGTGACCACATTTGCAAGTTCAGAATTGGACTAAATAGCCACTGGAGCGTCCACAAATGTTGAAGACATGGAGTGACGTCATGGTCGTCTGTGACGGACTTCTAAAATGAAAGGAAAGGAATAATGTACTTTGGGCTTATCCGTTATAGCGATAATCTACTTGCTGGGGTCGTGGTTTGTAATATATTGGGTCTGCTAGACGAATTTAACCGTATTTACAATATTTCTCTGAATGTTTGAGATGAGGCTTGATGATTAGTATTGTCTGCGTTATTCGGACTATTGTCCTCAACTTCATTGTTATATGTACTACGTTTCGGCCGATATGCTCCGACAAGAAATACCTTAAGAAGGTCGGAGGGCATATCGCTCGAAATGTTGTACATATAACAATGAAGATGAGAACAATAGTCCGAATAACGCAGATAATACTAATCGTCTTTACAACGTCCAATCATTTAACATCTTTTTTTCTTTTGTCCACGCAGGACACGTCCTCCCCAAATCCTCAAATTCGGCACTTTTATGACACAATTTGTATTCTGAAAAAATTACCGTTCCATTCATTGTTCATTTCTATCTTGGTAAATACAGCTTTAAATTCGGCACTTTTATGACAAACCTTATATTCTGAACAAATTACCGTTCCATTCATTGTTCATTTCTATCTTGGTAAATACAGCTTCAAATTCGGCACGTTTATGACACACCTTGTATTCTGAACACATTACCGTTCCATTCATTGTCCATTTCTATCTTGGTAGATATAGCTTGAATCTCGGTACTTTAATGACACACCTTGTATATACTTAGAATAACTCAGTCAGAATGGGTAACCAGTTAGTAAGAAGAACTGTAAGCAACCGAAAGCCCGTGTGTCAGACAAAGCAAAACATGGTAAATAACAATGGTACTTCTTTAAACGACACCATGACAGGCAGTCGAAAGAACAGCCTATAAATCATTTCCAGATGTACTTAAGAAAACTGTAAATCGTACATGTTTATTTTCACCGTCCTTAAGAAACTTTCATTTTATTCTCACTCTCTCCCCCACTCTCTCTCTCTCTCTCTCTCTATATATATATATATATATATATATATATATATATATATGAAGAAATTGGGGGAAGTGAATACGACAGTATGTAATATTGTCAAAAATTGAAAAAACACAAGTTTATAAACGAAGGATGTTTATTTCGCCTATGCAGATCGAAACACTGCAGCGTAGGCAAAATAAACATCATTCGTTTATAAACGTGTTTTTTTTCAATTTTCTACAATATTACACACACACACACACACACACACACACATACATACATATATATATATATATATATATATATATATATTGCTGCTGCTTTAAAATCACCATTTTACTTTTAACAGTTTCAACATGTTACATGAGAGACATACGATGTTTTCTCGTAAGTGGAAGTTTAATATATTTGTATTTGGAATTGTTTATTTACTTTATAATCAGGCAGGCATATGCCTGAAAGTTCTTATATATAACTATTATTATGTATAATATATATCGTCTTATAGTAAGTTCCACAATGACCTACATACATCGCCAAATATATATATAGATGTATATATTGGAATAAAATCCGATAGTATGAGAATAGGAAGGCAATACGCAACGCCTCTATCCGATTCATTCATCTAATAATTCCCATACCTGTTATATTGTAGATATCTATAAAATGCAAATTCAAGACGACGGAATAGTGTCCAATTTTTTTACTGCATCTGCGCGAGTGGATAAACAGGCCAATTTTTGAATGACAATCTCTGGTGCAGTGACTACAAACAAACAAACAGTGATGCTCGCTGGAGGTGCTGTTGTCCCTCCTTACTTCTGGGTCCCTTTTCTGTGCCGGCTTCTTTCCTCCCCTTTTCACTCCTTTTCATCCCTTGTCTGACAAGGAGGCGCCAGGCCATTCGGTTCTCTTCACCCAATGTGTAGGTGTTGATGGCATGTCTCCACGTTCTTCTTGCAGGCGTCTTTAAAGCGTAGGCGTGGTCTACCTACTGGTCGGATGCCTTCTACTAAATCACCATAGAGTAGGTAGTTTCCTCTACGTATATATATATATATATATATATATATATATATATAAGAGAGAGAGAGAGAGAGAGAGAGATAGAAGGGTATGAAAACACACAATGTTGTTAAAATGAATTAAAATGAATATAATTTTATATCCTTTTCATTGCTAATATTGACAATATTTCGATTCATAAATAAAAACCATCCGCAGAGCATAATGATAATTAGGTCCGTTTTTAGATGTAAATGTTTTTAATCCGGACTCATCGAGAGAGAAGCAGAAAATAATTTAAATTCAAACCGGGATAATGTTTGTTT
>CM042148.1:31810738-31818238 GCA_023376005.1 Doryteuthis pealeii | reverse complement strand
ATATAAAGATTTGAAACAGAGGGAGTATAATAAAAAATGGAACAACTGAAACTTACTCTTCCATCATCTCGTCTTTTCATTGTTATTTTTTTCTAATTCAACTATTTAGTTAAAGAGGAAGTAAAGAATAAAATGACAGTTATTTCATCTTATTAATGGATTTCATTTTAAGATTCATTGAAGAGATTTTTGCTTTATATTCATTAAAATAAAACCAAACAGTTAGAAATCAATAGCACTGAGCACATATTTTATTAAATTCGATTTTTTAATATTAATATGCAATTAGCCTTCCCATTCACACTGTAAACCGCTATTTTGTTGTATATATAAATATAATTGCATGTTGTCAGTATGTAGACATAGTTAACAGTATTAATAATGTAAGACAATTTTATTAATAATTGAGTTTTTAAAAATAAAATCATGGAGAATTTGATGTCAATAACTAAGAGAATTGTGACTTGAGTAGTGATATAGTTTCGGTTACAGACAGAAAAACACACAATCTCCATTATAATAAGATGTTGGCATCCTTCCGTCAACTGAAGACGATGGCGTAGTGTCCATTTTTTAAAATCTGCAACTGCGTGAGTGGTTGAACAGACCAATTTTTGAACGACACTCTCGTTGATTGGATTTGTGGCAACCCTTGATGCATCAATTCTTTCCTATCGACTGTGACAAAAAAAGTGTGGATGGTCCGACACAAACCTTCACCACTATAAACAAATCACTGTGTGGGTGTTCATTGTGTGTGTGTGAACCCTCAAGTGTCGAAAATCGACGAGAGAGTCCATAATATAAAAGATGGCCATACGTTAAATAAGAGGAATAAGAAAAACTATTTCTTTTAAATAATTTTCCTACATTTTCTGACAGGAAAAAATATTGTCAAATCGTAACATGACTGAAAGAACATTTATCAGCTCACCATCAGAACAAAGAAATCATTTTAATATCATTGAAACATCAGTATGTTTCAAGTGTTGGTCTCTATTTCAGAGTAAACAGGTTGGTCTTTACCTAACCCATTTGCCACGGGCAGAATACGGCACAAGGCCCCAAATATAGGAATTTCGTAGTAATGGATCTGTGAGTCTAGCTTGGTAACGAGTATACCATGATGGGAAGACCTACGGTGTAAGTCAGTACAATACTTCAGCTAGTTAATCTTATACAATTTATGCATTGATTTATCTGTTAAAAGCTAAAATCAAAAATAACGCCGAGGAAGACGAGTGGCGTTAATGCTTTAAGCTCGCTTGTAAAATGTCTTTGGTTAAAAGCAGCCCTAACAGACATGGCCACGTGCATAGAGACAAAACTTATACGATACTGTAAATAATTGTTTTTCTTTTTTTTTTTCAAGACAGCCCCATTCTGTTTATTTCCAGGCGTGTGCCATCAGTTTAATGTAAGGTTAGCTACATCTGCACGACGATGAGTAAAATTTAGAAATGTCTAAAACATAAGTGGTAGGGTATATATATATATATAATGTTAACATACACATAAAATGTCTAAGATTCTCCTCTCTCTCTCTCTCTCTCTCTCTCTCTCTCTCTCTCTCTCTCTCTCTCTCTTCTCTCTCTCTCTCTCTCTTGCGTGATGGCTATGTAACGAAACTGGGTACTTTTATTGAGTTACCAGCTGAAATAAATTTATAATAGCGTTTTGGCGGTCTGTTGAGATTTTTTCTCTCATTGGAATTGAAATATTGCAATGTATATAAATAAGTAAGGGCCGGGTTAGCTCAGTCGGTAGAGCGTTCGACTAGAAACAACAAGGTTCCTAGTTCGATACTGGTGCTCGCCAACTCAGCGTATGAGTAGCACAGGGATCTGTGCGGTAAAGTAAGGAGCTGATGGTAGGTGTGGTGTGCCACCTCAGATACTAAAAACAATCTCCTTGATCTAGCGCTATTGAAAAGGGGATAGACTCCCTCGCTGACTGGCTGATACCGACTTTAGGCCGCCCCGACGACTTATATAATTAATTAATTATCATACATTGAGCTCTCCTAGAAAATCCTTGTATAAATCTATAGCTGGGCATGCATTGTGGATATACGGAAGATAAAGAAGATCCCAAATAGAATCCTCCCTACTGTCTATTTGAATATATATATATATATATATATATATATATATTATATATATATATATATACTCTCAAAACCCGATAGAGGTCTCTAGGAGTGATTTTAATTGACTTTCACCGCAAGCATAAAGTAATGATCGTCTGTTGTTTACAGATGTGATCGTAAAATATATGCACAGATGTATGTATATAAAATATTTAATAAACCGCCCCTGAATGGCAACTGTCGATGGTCGAGGGATTAACAAATCGGGCTGATGTAAAGTCGGGTTTCGCTCCTCGTCGGAGGTAGTTGCTGTGTCTATCCACACTGATGCCACGTGAAATGTCGAAACACGATGTCTGTGAAGGACTTGTCTGTATATATATATATATATATATATATAGTACTCCCTATATTTATTTGAACAAATACTTACATTTCTACTAATCGCTTGATTTTAAAAGTTGCAAGGGCATTGCGGGATATTTGAAAATTGGGACCATATGACCTTAAGTACCTTTGCGATTTCAATTCGTGGGGACATTTTTTCCATTTACCCGTCAAAGTCCGGTTAATGGTATACAGGCGATTTTTAGGTTTTTTTTTTAAATTATAAAACTAACCCCTAACCCTAACCCCTAACCCTAACCCCTAACGCTAACCCCTAATAAACAACCGGATTTTGACGGTGTAAATGAGAAAAGTGTCCCCACGTGTCGATATAGCGGAAGGGTGCCTTAAGGTCATATGGTCCGAAAATTGTAATAATTCCAAACGATCGTAATTCAATGCTAGAAGCTGTACCTATCTGACATAATGCGAATCCTTCACTCTTTCTGTCTTTCTATGTATCTCTGTTTCTCTCTCTCTCACTCTTCTCTCTCTCTCTCTCTCTCTCTCTCTCTCTCTCTCTCTCAAGAGTTGAGCTTCACTGTACATTTATAGCACTTACAGGGACCCATACCAAGAATATCTACCGCACGCAAAAATAAACAGATAAGTGTATAAATAAATAAACGGACAGTATTCTTTTTCACACAAATAGTCACATATATTCTTTCAGCGGTTTAACCATCATAGCAATTATAATAGTTGAGTGCAAAGGAAAGTTCAGTACTAATTTCATTTAGTTGCAAATTGTACATGTAATTGTTTTTGTCATTGAGTCATTGCATCTATATATCTTATTATAATGGAGATTGTGTGTTTTCTGTCTGTAACCGAAACTATATTTATTCAAGTCACAATTCCTTAGTTATTTACGTCACATTCTACAGGATTTTATTTTTTATCTAAACCGCAATTATTAATAAAATTGTTTTACATCATTAATACTGTTGACAATATCTACTTATTATTATAACATGCAATTGTATTTATATATACTACAAATACAGTTTACAGTGTGAATGGGAAGGCTAAATTGCATATTGATATAAAAATCTGATTTTTTAATAAATAACTGCTTAGTATTATTGATTTCTAATTATTTGATTTTATCTTAATAAATATAAGCAAAAATATCGGGGATGAATCTTAAAAGAAATCTATTAACAAGAAGAAATAACTGTAATTTTATTCTTTACTTCCTATTTTAACTAAATAGTTAAATTAGGAAAATTTACCACTGAAAGACGGGAGTAATGGAAAATGATGGAAGAGTTAGTTTCAAAGTTGTTCTATTTTCCGATTATACCCCCTCTGTTCCAAATATCTTTATCTGAATTCTTATTCAGTTTCATTAGTCTTTCTAATTTAACATGATATTTTATTATATTAAAACTTAAATACTTGCACCCGGAGGGTGCATAAATTTGCTAGTGTATATAAAATAAAGATTTTGCATGTCGGTATTTCTGTCCATACGTCTGTAGTAAGGTCGCTCAAAGCGCTATGGGTACTATGTAATCCAGTACTACCTGTTTCATAGTCGGGTTATCGGCGACTAAACCGGTTAACCCACCAAGCTTGTCTGATGAGAGGGTGGCTCGACACCAGCAGGATGAAAAACAACACCTGTCAAAGGACAGAGAAAGTCTTTTACTCAACGGCTATCTAGCACATAACATACGTCCCAGTCATGGGTAAATGACGTAAGCGGGCAGAAGGGGCTAATTCGAAGTAATTCGAAGTGAAGACAACCCATCTAGGAGAAGGAAATCTATGATATAAAAACCATCCAGCGGTCGACCATTCCGCTCATCCTGTTGGTCTGCAGTTTGAATTGTTGCCAGCAATACGGCTTCTGCTTATTGGATCTCAACCTTTTAAACGGAGAGAGGAACGTAGCTGTCGTACAGAGCTACGTCCCTGTATAATGTCTCTACAGATACTCCTTCAGACAATATCATGTCTGTCCAAGAAGTCCTGTGTTGATGGAAAGGTGGCAATGCGTGTTGGTCTGAAAGGCCGGAATCATTTAGTTACCGATCTGCACACAGGCGGTATTAGGCTTATCTTAACATCGCTTCCCACAACAATACAATGGTAGTTGTGTACTCGGTGGAGCCTTTTGTGACTGGGCAGCCTTTTCAAGATAGAACTGCTCACCCGATGAGTGTGGGGGGAGATAAGAACATGTGTCCTAAACAAAGCTGCCATTGATCTGATGGTTAGTTTACTGCCAGCAATACTGATTCTGCTTGTTGTTGGATCTCAACCTTTTGAGCCGAGAGGGGGACTTAGCTGTCGTACAAAACTATGTCCCTGTTTAATGTCTTTACAGATACTCCATCAAGCTATACGTCTGTATGTTAGCTTGTAAAACGACCCAGTGCCCGTCCTTTTATAAAGGAAAATTGGTGGAAAAGAGCAAAGACAAGTGTTTAATAAATTACACACCCTATGTTTGTCCACGAGAGGGCGTGGTGTTAGTTTCGTATTTGCCTGGGGAGTTGTCTGCCCGTTTAGTTCGCTGGTTACCGCTAGGGGCCGTTTATATTTAAGCGGCTGGTTTGAACGTCTCTTTCTCTTTTCCGGTTGCTCGACCCACGAGACACGACTATGGGTTAGACTCTGATCTACCCCCCTCTTGTTGGGGCTTTGGCCCCACTTACATTACTGCAAGTGATTTATACAGCATGGACTATTCCTAGTCTCATGTCTGTTGCTTTTATGTTTATCTTTTTATCATTCATGAAGATGTCTTTATCTCTACTTTTGTATGTATGTTTATGTACACCTCCTTGTATTATGTACCCTGTTTATCCATGTGCTGTAACATATTAAATGTATTATCCTTCATCCTTTGTCGGAGTTGTATCTGCAAGTATTATCGCTTTAATTCTTACAAGGGTAACATCTTTTTCTCCTCATTTTCCATAAGAAAAGCTATATGAGAAACAAAAGGGTATAAATCAGGGATATACTAAAAACAACTAATTAAACAAATGATTAAAATATAAAACAAATAAATAAAAGAACATAAAAAGCAAATAAAAAAAAAAAAACGAACAAGAATAATAATAGAAATAAACAATTCATTCTCTACCAAATTTCCCCCACGACTGTATCAGATTTTCTCAGTATTTTGTAAATGTATGGTGGGATATTTCAAAGTTCACTATCTATTCATCTTTGAACTCATTCTACTCAAATAAAAAAAGGAAGTCGTCGGGGTGGCCTAAAGTCGGTATCAGCCTATCAGCATAGGAGTCTATCCCGTTTTCACTAGCGCTAGACCAAGGAGATTTTTTAGCATCTGCGGCGAGGCGGCACACCTACCATTAGCTCCTTACTTTACTGCCAAATCCCTGTGCTACTCATACGCTGAGATAGCGAGGGTCAGGTATCGAACCAAGAACTTTAAGGTTCCTCATTATTATTGTAATCTGAGTCATTTTGCTCAATTATGATTAAATTATCAACTGCGGTTTACGGTAGGATCAACAGCGGTTTACGGTAGGATAGCAGCTGTGAGCGGTATAAAGTATGCACAGAGATAAAAACAAAAATATGTAAAGAATAACAGATGATAAAAAAATATGTAGAAAATAATTTTTATTAATCTACAAATAAATAAATAAATAAATAAATATATATATATATATATATATATATATATAAGATAAGAGGTTAATTCTTAACTTTTTAAATTTCTAGGGACGCCGTGTAAGTATTGCGATAGTTTGCGGTTGTTGCTGGATAACGGTTACAGAGAAATGTATGGATGTTCGTGGTGTAATTGCTAGAATCGTACGAAATGAACTCGTCGACGCGAGTTTAAATCCTGGGCGAGGCTGTTTGCAATTCACATAGTTCTAATACTATTGGGAAAGGTATGAATCCATATATTCTTCCTCCAGCTATGGGGAAATAGGAGAGCAGACTAGGCTCTTTAACCTCGGATAGGTAATCAGTCTAGGAGAAGAAAACTTCTTAATTCAAACCTGTTAGATTCCGCTTCAACGGATCTTTTGTCTCTGTTGTTATTGACAGCGGCAGCGTCTGTAAAAAAAATATAATAACGGAGTATTTCGATGTCAGCATTCAGTCCCCTCACGTGAGTTTGTAATTTTAGAATCCATTTAGTTTCTGCTTGTTTACGAGATTGCGTTGTTGGAAATGCGTGTTCTATCATTTACATATATACACACATATATATATATATATATATATATATATATATATATATATATATATATATATATATATGTATAAATTCATATATATATGTACATATATATATATATATAAATATAAATATATATATATATATATATATATATAAATATATATATATATATGTGTACATATATATATATATATTATATATATATATATATATATATATATATATATATACAAACGTAGAAAAATTATACAATGACAATGTAGATGAACAGATACTTGAATTTAATGAACTCGTTGAAGCTATGGAACAACGACTTGATAAAATACCTGTATTTCAACTTTCGCAGTAAATGTTAGAACGTGAAACACCGCTACATCGACTAATTTTTGCAGACATTTTATTACTTGGCCAGTCATTCCCCTTCTGTAAAAAAAAAAGAAGCTAATTTAAGAATCCTTAAGCCACAAAAAAGCACTCTCCCATAAATAGCTTTGTTTTAATGGAGTCAAATCAATGAGTTGCCATCTAGCTCTTTTCTTTTTGGGCTGGAGGCCAGCTCTCTTCAATTTTAGACCTGCTATTCTGGGGCAGAAGATAAGAATTGACGTTCTTTTTTTTTCTTTACTGATATGGACGTTCATCTATTCTAGTCAATTTGGTGATCTTCGACCGTGTTAATAAAACTTTTTTTTTTCAAGATATGAATTTCTCGTTGGTGTGTAATCAAATCGGCCGTATAATTAGATATTTGCTTGACGAGGCCAAACTTATCTGAAGATCTTGCGTTAGTGACTTCTTACGAGGAATCGCTACACTCGCAATCGTTTATCGCTTACCAGTA
>CM042148.1:31800738-31805738 GCA_023376005.1 Doryteuthis pealeii | reverse complement strand
AACGTTACCTTAGTCAGTATTTCTTGTCTAAGAATAGCCTATTTCTCTTACCTTTTTATCACAACTTCGTGACGGGATCATTTCCACATTTCCACAGTAGACATATCCCCTTTCGATCACCCCATTCGCATTTATTTTCTGGAGGTTTCTCATTATTACATCCTCTCTTCTCTTAATGGATATGTTAGTCATGTGAGGGTAAGGATAACAAGTGTTCACCGTCCCCTGCCGAAAAGACGGTTATTTCTTATTTCTATTGGTTGATTATTGGTTTTTAACTGCATATCAACCCGTTTGAGGTTATTTTATTCTTGGAGGTTAGGGGCTGCTGAAATGTACACATCATGAAGTGATAATTGCTACCCCAAGAACTAAACGATGAATAAATTTAAACGCTGAACTCATTGATCGTTGCTTGAAATATTCTGTTTGTTTGTTTGTTTATTGATTTTAACGGCATATCAACTCGTATGGGGTTATGTCATGCCTAACGGTTAGGAAGATATACATATCGTGTATTTATATTTATAATTTTTAGTAATTGGTTTTAACAATGTGTTAGCATTATTGGGGATTATGTTGTATGGTATTGATTAGTTTCATGTCTATATTCTATGGTTTAATTTTATTTCCTTCAAAAAAGAGAGAATATCCTCCATGTTGACATTTTCAAACAGATCTTTCATAGTGTTTGCTTTAAAATAACGGTTTCTGATGTGAACAAAAAACCTGCATTCCATGAATAAGTGTTTAACAGTCAAAGGTGTTTGACATGTTTCACATATTGGTTGTTGTTCTTGTTTGAGTAAATGGGAGTGCGTTAGTCTTGTATGACCAATGGTGTAGTAACATTTTTATTGGTCAGCAATTCTGGCTAAAGAAAGTGATACACGAATTTCTTTTACTCGGTCTTTGAACTTAGAAAAATAGAGTTCATTTTAAAATCATCTTCGTAGATAATAATTTTATTCAACATACAAGGTGTGTCAAAAATATTTTATGTATCGATATAAATTTATTTCGTCATATTGTCTCGTCCGTCCAATCTTTGTTTTTTTTTTTTCTTGTTTTTTTTTCTTATAGATCATCTTACCCAGTCTTTCTTGTGTGATTTTCCCATTTTTCTTTAATTATGTACGTTTGAGTTCTCAATTTTCGTTGAATTCTATCAAGGACACACTTGATATATCATCCACCTATATATATATATATATATATATATATATATATATATATATATATATACAGGTTTCGTTGAATTGAACAGACAATTCCTGTCTGACAAGTCTTTCGTTGATCCGTTCTAATCTTCGGGCCATCCTTCTGGTGTCAGGGTGGAACTGGTATACCAGTCCACCGAATGTTTCGTCACTAGCGCTTTCGGCAATACACTTTGCCATCCACAGGTGGGAAACGATGGAATAGTTATAGAGAAAAAAAAACAAACAAAAACTTCAAATAATTGAAGCTTTAAATATAAAACAAAAAAAACCTACCCTAAACAAAATAAACTTTGAAGTAAGTCAACATATCCTAAAATGCTTATAATTTTCCGCCTACATTACTTCCATTATCCCCCCTCCAAAAAATCACCACTGCTTTGTTCAAACTACTACCATTCCAAAAACCTCCCACTACCAATTGATATTACCTCCCACTAATTCATTGCTTCTACTCGTTCTCGTTAAAAACGAGACATGAAAACTATTCCATCGTTTCCCACCTGAGGATGGCAAAGTGTATTGCCGAAAGCGCTAGTGACGAAACATTCGGTGGACTGTTATACCAGTTCCACCCTGACACCAGAAGGATGGCCCGAAGATTGGAACGGATCAATGAAAGTTCAATTCAACGAACCCTGTATAAGAGAAAAAATGCTGCCTGAATACACACATATATATATATATATATATATAATATATATATTATATATATATGAGAGAGAGAGAGAGAGAGAGAGAGAGAGAGAGAGAGAGAGAGAGAGAGAGAGAGAGAGGGAGGGAGGGAGAGAGAGAGAGAGAGAGAAACGTAGATCTATATATACTGACAAACAGAATTGTAACAGCTTAAATATATTTCAATTTTCTCAATATCACGCGTATTGGCACTCTAGGTGGATTACAGTAAATTATCCAATATACGGATCAATACGCGCCCGAGGTTAAATAAATGCGGGCAATATCAAGAGTATTTAGACCATTTATCGATACACTGTATATCCTCCTTGGGCGTCAACACTAGTCTGTATTCTTCCATGTATACGATCATATTAGTTTTAAAAAAATCACTTTGATTGTTGTTAGCTTTATTTTGTTCTTTTAATCAGATTCCATGCACCTATCGATATCGATGATAGGCTTCATTGAAAGATGATGATATAGTCAGATAGTCTGCCTTCTGGATACCGTAGCCATTTCATGGGAGGAAGAAGAAATAGTGCGAATCGATACCGATAACTGTTCAGTATTGAAACCTAGAAGTAACAAAAAAAAAAAAGAAAAAAATAAGAATATCACAACAGCAAACTTTTCGCTTGTGTGAATTAACGCATTGTTTATATATATATATATATATATATATATATATATATATATATATATATATATATATATATATATATATTATATACCCAAGGAGATCTAGGTATATCCATTGTGAATTGCCATGTATAAAGAATAGTTAACAATATATACCCATGGAAGTACATGTGATACGTACACATCCTGTTCTCGGCCCTGTCGGATGGGGCGTTAGAATGCACCGACTGCACCTCTGCAGAGGGGTAAGACTCCCCCAATGGGGCCACCTGTTGGCCGTGGGAGGCGATCCGTGATGCTTAAGGATAGAGCCCAGGTGGATGAGCAGTTCATGACTTGCAATAATCCACTTTGGCCCTATCTTGGACTAGACGGGCGGTCTGAGAGGCCCCCTCCGATCAATCGGCTGGTCACGTCAATCCCTAGCACCTATATAATTTTCCCAACCATATTGCCCTTATGGCAAGCCCCAACCCCTTTTTATCATATGGGTGCTAGAAGGCCGTGGTTGAAGGTCTACATGTCCTGGGAATGACGTTAAACTCTATCTGATGGTGAAGTTCCAGTTTTGGAGGTTTGGGGAATGTGGAGCACCCCTCCATCATCATTGCTCCCTGGCCCACTCTGACCCGGAGTGGTAGTACCTGTTAGGGTCCCATCAATGAGTTAAATAGAAAAATGTGTTTATAAAATTTGTATTATCCATTAAGAATTGATTTATTTCAAAACTTTATCGGCATTAAATGACCCACTGAGGTTGATATGCCGTAAAACAAAACAAACAAACCAAACATCCTGTTCTCTTAGAAAAATAACGACGTGACAAACATATATAATCTATTCGATGAACATTAATCTTACAAGCCGGAATATGCTCCTTTCGGGCGCAACTATTTAAGTTTTAATGCAATGAAATATATTAAATTAGAGAGACTAATGAAACTAAATAAGAATGCAGATAAAATTGAAACATATATGAAACAGAGGGACTATAATAAAATATAGTACAACTTAGAAACTAACTCTTCCATCATTTTCCATCACTCCCGTCTTTCATTGCTAAATTCTACTAATTTAACCATTTAGTTAAATTAGGAAGTAAATAATAAGATTATTTATTTCTTCTTATTAATGGACTTCTTTTAAGATTCATCTCTGGGATTTTTGCTCATATTTATTAAAATAAACCAAACAATTAGAAATCAATACTACCAAGCACATATTTATTAAAATCCAATTTTTAAGATCAATATGCAAATAAGCCTTCCCCTTAACACTGTAAACAGCTATTTTGTTGTATATATGAATACACTTACATATTATTAGTATAGAGATTAGACCAACAGTATTAATAATGTAAAACAATTTTATTAATAATTCAGGTTTAGATAAAAATAAAATCACGGAGAACGTGACTGAAATAACTAAAAGAATTGTAACTTGGGTTTCGGTTACAGACAGATAGACACACAATATTTATTATAATTTAATAAGATTATAATAGAGATTATGTAACTTTTTTCTGCAACCGAAACTACGTCACCACTGACGTCAAGATTTCCTTAGTTATTTAAGTTTTATTCTCAACGATGATGCAATAGTCATTATTAATTTTAATTTACATCTTATTTGATAATCATGTATGATTTAGAGTTAGATTTGCCACAATATTGGCCATATTATTACTGCATTATTACTGAAATATGTTTTATAGATATCGAAGAAATAAAGGAATAATTTGCATAATGATTTTAAGAAAACTGGGCTTAATAAATAATTATTTGCTGTTACTGATTTCTGAAATGACCATGTTATTCTCAAACGTATGAAAAAGAATCATATATATAATTTTATACATAAATCAATTAAAGTATCATTAATATTAAATACTTTCATATGCGTTCTTATTTTAAATTTATATGTATATATATATATATATATATATATTATATATATATATATATATATATATTTGAGATGTATTTTAGTATTTGTATCCGTTGTTGGAAATACATATACCAGGTTTGGGCATAGATATGAAGTATTAACGTACTATATTATGCCAATGTTGTTACCATAATTCACCACACGTCTAAATAAAAGAAACAAAAAAAAAAAAAAAAAAAAAAAAAAAAAATACAGAGTTTTCTGATATTTATTCCTTAACCAACATTTATGGTAACAACATTAGCATAATATAGTACGTTAATGCTTCACACCTAATGCCTACAACCCGTCTTTCGGGACGGGGTCCAGTGCGCTTCGGCCACTGGACCGGTGAGATGGTAAATTATTAGCGTCGATCCTAGAGGGCCATCCCTCCAGGCAATACCTGCCCCCTTGACTTAAAGGGGCAGGGCTGGGTTTATTGCCCAGCGCCTGAGGCGCCCCCCTTGAGGGGGAATGCCGATGGGATCGACGCAATTTTTCTACCCGCCACCCATGAGTCTCGGCTTGTGGGTG
>CM042148.1:31791072-31798138 GCA_023376005.1 Doryteuthis pealeii | reverse complement strand
ACCACCAACCGAACAGAGCTGTTTTCGCCATTAAGACTGGACAGTTATTGATATAACAATGTGTTTGGTCAATAAATATAAACGATGTGGAATTGGTGATTTATATTGCAAAAGGATCTAAATGTTTCTTGTTGTATTGAAGTTCAATATATGGGGACTAATATTTACCATTGATTAAGTGAATTAATAGGCTTTCTAGAATTAATTAGTTGATAAATATATATTTATTGTTTAAAAGAAATATTGGTCCATATGACATTTAGGAGCCCCTTTTGCGATCTCGGTTTCATAAGAACATTTTTTTCATTTACACAGCCAAAATCCGGTTTTTGTTAGGGTTAGGGTTAGGGTTAGGGCTTAGTTTTATAATAAAAAAAAATCTAAAAAATTATCTGTTAACAAACAACCAGATTTTGGTGGTGTAAATTGTTGTGAGGTTTTAAGGGGTCAAATAAGAACAAAACGACGGGTAAGAAATGTAGGAAAATGTATTAACAGAAAGTAGACAAATACAATACAGAGAAGTGGAAATTACGTCCAACAAATAGAGTTATTGGCTTACTCGCATTAGCTTACTCCCAAGTCACAATTGTCCCTGTAACTTATAGAAACCAGTCGGCGCATTCCATTAGTCTTATAGGGTGTATCATCTATAACATAAATGAAAAAAATATCCTTATAAAACGAGATCGGAAAAGGGGTGCCTAAAGGTGATATGGTCCGAATTATTTCTTCGTTATTACTTACTTAGTGATATATCTATGAGTTTGCTTCCGAAGAAACACGTTTTATTTTAAGGAAAATGAATTGAACGTATCACGTAGGACATCACATGTTCAATGATGTACATATTAAGGCGATGCTGAAGAAATCCACCATAACACCTTCACGCCTGGAAGATCTGGCCTACAACAGACAGGGTTGGCAAGACACGTGCCGCACAGGAGCTGAGCGGCTCGATATCGAAATTAACAGGGCTGTGGAGCGGCGACGTCTTTGTCGTCATGAACCCCCAAATGCAGATGGAAATTTTCCTTACAATGTGTGTGACCACATCTGCAAGTTCAGAATTGGACTAAATAGCCACCGGAGTATTCACAAATATTGAAGGCATGTTGTGACGTCATGGTCGTCTGTGACGGACTTCTAAAATGAAAGGAAAGGAATAATGTACTTTGGGCTTATCCGTTATAGCGATAATCGACTTACTAGGGTCGTGGTTGGTAATATATTGGGTCTGCTAGATGAATTTAACCGTCTTTACAATATTTCTCTGAATGTTTGAGATGAGGCTTGATGATTAGTTTTGTCTGCGTTATTCGGACTATTGTCCTCATCTTCATTGTTATATGTTCAAAATCGGCACTTTTATGACACACCTTGTATTCTGAACAAATTACCGTTCCATTCATTGTTCATTTCTCTCTTGGTAAATACAGCTTCAAATTCAGCACTTTTATGACACACCTTGTATTCTGAACAAATTACCGCTCCATTCATTGTTCATTTCTATCTTAATAGATATAGCTTCAATCTCGGCACTTTTATGACACATTTTGTATTCTGAACACATTACAGTTCCATTTGTTGTTCCTTTCTATCTTGGTAAATAGAGCTTCAAATTTGGCACTTTTATGACACACCTTTACATTCTGAACAAATTACAGTTCCATTCATTGTTCATTTCTATCTTGGTAAATACACCTTCAAATTCGACACTTTTATGACACACTTTGGATTCTGAACAAATTACCGTTCTATTCATTGTTCATTTCTATCTTGGTAAATACAGCTTCAAATTCGGCACTTTTATGACACATTTTGTATTCTGAAAAAAATAACGTTCCATTCAGTGTTCATTTCTATCTTGGTAGATATAGCTTCAATCTCGGTACTTTAATGACACACCTTGTATATACTTAGAATAACTCAGTCAGAATGGGTAACCAGTTAGTAAGATGAAGAACTGTAAGCAACAGAAAGCCCGTGTGTCAGACAAAGCAAAACATGGTAAATAACAATGGTACTTCTTTAAACGACACCATGACAGGCAGTCGAAGGAACAGCCTATAAATCATTGCCAGATGTACTTAAGAAAAACTGTAAATCGTACATGTTTATTTTCACCGTTCTTAAGAAGCTTTCATTTTATTCTTTGCATATATATATATATATATATATATATATATATATATATATTATATATATATATGTGTGTGTGTGTGTGTGTGTGTGTGTGTGTGTGAAGAAATGTGGGAAGTGAATCCGACAGTATGTAATATTGTCAAAAAAACAAAAACACAAGTTTATAAACGAAGGATGTTTATTTCTCCTATGCAGATCGAAACACTGCAGCGTAGGTGAAATAAACCTCATTCGTTTATAAACTTGTGTTTTTTCAATTTTCTACAACATTACACACACACATACACACACACACACACACACACACACGGTATGTTTTCATACCCTTTTATATATACATATACCGTTGGATTAATTTCCTTACTCTTAAAAATATATATATATATATAAAAAAATAACTAATAAAATAAATAAAATAATAAAATAAAAAAGTAAATAAAAACAAAATAATTTGAAATGAAATAAGATAATATAATGCTAAAAATAAAAAAACAAAGCAGAATAGAAATCTAGCTGACTCTTTAATCGCAATTTTTAATAAAAATTAAGTTTCATTCTAAGCTCCTAAAACCAACACACACACACACACACACACACAGACACACACACACACACATATAATATATTAATGTACATGTACAAAAGCACACACACTATAAATAACACACACATACATTAATGTACAGGAAATAGGCATACACGCCCACATATAACACACACACACACACACACACTCATGGTTAGGACTGACCAGATACGCCGGCCTGATAGACAGTAAAAATCCACACACCCGCACCCATAAACAATCAAGCAATATCTGGAATGTTAGTCTCAGACACATAGCAATAAAAAAGAGATCAGATGATCCTGTTAATAAGCAAACAAACAAAAAAAAAATAAATAAATAAAATAAAAAAATAAAACCTTGCTTAGAGGCGAAACAAATCTGGAATTAGTAATAAAATAAAATAAAAAGAAATGATCAGACACACAGACATAAGCACCACGCACACACACATACGCTTACATTTATACACACAAAGCACGCGCACACACACACACTTACACACACAAACACACACATAAGCAAGCACCCCAACCATACACATACACACACAGAATTTTGGAAGACCCAAGGCAGAACGAATGTAGCAGCCGCTAAGACAACTTCAGTTCCAGTATTCTTCTGAGGATGGGAATCTCTTCCCGAAATATTGAGAAATAAATGACAGGTTTAACAAAAAACATCATAGTTACCTTCTTTTTTCTTTACACTCGCATTGTGACAGCCTTCAAAACCAACCAACAAACCAATATATATATATATATATATGACAGTTGGGAAGAATATAATATCGTGAGCCCAAAACGTTAAGCAAGAAATAAAACAAATTTAAGTTAGCTGTACAAGACCTATCTCATAACACATACGTATTTACCAAAACCTCTGCATGAGTAGGATGAGGGACAAGGTCGATTTTTTAAGCGGGGTTCAAAAGGTCTGAATTCAGAGTTTTCCTTCTCATAGACTTATTACTATGACATGGTTAGAGATCTCAGCCTGGCTTGCTATTTACCCATAGCTGGAGGGAGAATAGTTGGATGTATACCTTTCCCTAGACTATTAGCATTCTCTGAAATGCAAAGAACCTCGACCACGATTTGATCTCGTTTCTACGTATCCATTTCCTACGACATCAACCATTAAACCACACGCCTCCTTTATATTTTATTTCCTGCTTAAGAGCTTACTCTGGTGGCATTATATCATCTACAATTGGAATAATATATATATATATATATATATATATATATATATTATATATATATATATATATATTTTAATAAGTCATCGACACGCCTCTTCAGTGTGGCTAGACACAACAACTATCCTTGGCTAGGGTCGAACTCAGACTGACTGTTTGCCAGCCTGATATCTTATCCCCTCGGCCACTGACAACTGTTGCGGGACTGGTGTTTTTAAACTATTAAATACATAGGTTTGTTTATATATTTAACGATCCCAGAGAGATCTAGTTTGCGGGGAAATTATCATTGCTTATATGCTTAGTAGTGAAAGTTAATTTAAATCACTAATTAGAGAGCCCATACCAAATTTATGGGAGCATATATACTATATATATATATATATATATATATATATATGACAATTGGAAATGATATATCGTTAAGGAAAAACATCAGACTAGAAATAAAACGATTTTTGTTAGTGTTTCAAAGCGTATTTAATACTATATATTTATATATGTGTGTGTGTGTATATGTGTATATGTGTATGTGTATATGTATGTGTGCGTCTGTGTATATATAATATATATGTCTGTATATATGTGTGTGCGTGTGTGTGTATATATATGTATGTGTGTGCGTGTATATATATATATATATGTGTGTGTGTGTGTGTGTGGTGTGCGTGTATATATATATATATATATATATAATATATATATAATTATATATATAATGAGAAGTAAATACAACAAGCGATGTTTTATGAATATGGCTTCTTTAGAATGACAATTTTTGGGAGAATATGTGCTTTAATTGAAGTCGTACCTAATTTTTTGAAAATTGATAAATTAAATAAATTCATTAATTAGCGGCATACCTATCTTAAATGTAAGGCTAAACAAATCGAGAAAAATCAATTTCTCTGTATGTACATTTCGGCCTATTAGGCCTCACATCAGCAGAGCTAATAGATAGGAAGGCCGCCTTGTGGGCGTGATTCAAACCGACCTGTTTAGCCTTACATTTAAAATAGGTATGCCCGCCTAATTAATTAATTATTTATTAACTTTCAAAATAAGGTACAACTTCTAAGCACATATTCTCCCGCCCCAAAAATATATATGTATGTGTGTGCGTGTGTGTATATATATATATATATATATATTGTGCGTGTATATATATATATATATATGTGGGGGGGGAGTTTATATATATGTACCTGTGTATCTATGTGTATCTGTATCTGTGTGTTTGCAGATGAGAGAGAGAGAGAGAGAGAGAGAGAGAGAGAGATAGCGTATGCGGGTGTTGTGTTTGTGTGTGTGTGTGTGTGTTTGTGTGTGTGTGTGTGCATACGTGTTTGATTAGGTGTGCGTTTGCTTCTGGAAATTCTTGGTGTAACCAGTCTCTGTAACTTCACTCTGTATACAAATATTACACGTGTCTTTTGTTAGCTTTTTATATTCACTGTGGAACCCTGGCAATAGCTTTTCGTTCGCTGTTAGTAATGGCAGGTGACCTTTCAGTAGACAAATTAATATTGTAACTGACCTAAACACGAGTTTTCGATGCAAGTTTCCCGTGAAGAAAATTGTATTATCTTCTATCGAAAGTGTCAGAAGAAAACTTTATCTATTGTTGGCTCGATCTTCCATTCTATTTTCTCTCCGTTTTGCCTAAACAGAATTTACCAATCTTTGTTGTTTTTATTTTATTTTATTTTCTTGCCGGCGGAATGAAAATATTTCCATATGTTTAAGCCTGTGCGACCATCTATGCATATGGGATGATATAATCGCATTTATTCTCTCTTCAGACAGTCTCTCTTAATTCATCTCTCCCTTATATATACTAGCAAATATATGCACCCTCCGGGTGCAAGTATTTAAGTTTTAATGTAATAAAATATTATATTAAATTAGAAAGTCTAACGGAACTAAATAAGAATACAGATAAAAAGATTTGAAACAGAGGGAGTATAATAAAAGATTTGAAACAGAGGGAGTATAATAAAAAATGGAACAACTGAAACTTACTCTTCCATCACTCTCGTCTTTCATTGTTATTATTTTTCTAATTCAACTATTTAGTTAAAAGAGAAGTAAAGAATAAAATGACAGTTATTTCATCTTATTAATGGATTTCATTTAAGATTCATTGAAGAGATTTTTGCTTATATTCATTAAATAAAACCAAACAGTTAGAAATCAATAGCACTGAGCACATATTTATTAAATTCGATTTTTTAATATTAATATGCAAAATTAGCCTTCCCATTCACACTGTAAACCGCTTATTTGTTGTATAATATAAATATAATTGCATGTTGTCAGTATGTAGACATAGTTAACAGTATTAATAATGTAAGACAATTTTATTAATAATTGAGGTTTCGATAAAAAAAATCATGGAGAAATGTGATGTCAATAACTAAGAGAATTGTGACTTGAGTAATGATATAGTTTCGGTTACAGACAGAAAAACACACAATCTCCATTATAATAAGATGTTGGCATCCTTCCGTCAACTGAAGACGATGGCGTAGTGTCCATTTTTTAAAATCTGCAACTGCGTGAGTGGCTGAACAGACCAATTTTTGAATGACACTCTCGTTGATTGGGTTTGTGGCAACCCTTGATGCATCAATTCTTTCCTATCGACTGTGCCAAAAAAGTGTGGATGGTCCGACACAAACCTTCACCCCTATAAACAAATCACTGTGTGGGTGTTCATTGTGTGTGTGAACCCTCATGCGTTGAAAATCGACGAGAGAGTCCATAATATAAAAGATGGTCATACGTTAAATAAGAGGAATAAGAAAAACTATTTCTTTTAAATAATTTTTCTACATTTTCTGACAGAAAAAAATATTGTCAAATCGTAACATGACTGAAAGAACATTTATCAGCTCACCATCAGAACAAAGAAATCATTTTAATATCATTGAAACATCAGTATGTTTCAAGTGTTGGTCTCTATTTCAGAGTAAACAGGTTGGTCTTTACCTAACCCATTTGCCACGGGCAGAATACGGCACAAGGCCCCAAATATAGGAATTTCGTAGTAATGGATCTGTGAGACTAGCTTGGTAACGAGTATACCATGATGGGAAAGACCTACGGTGTAAGTCAGTACAATACTTCAGCTAGTTAATCTTATACAAGTTATG